>JAFIDH010000005.1:600000-774090 GCA_020280135.1 Kurtzmaniella quercitrusa var. filamentosus (nom. nud.)
TCCAAAGAAGAGACCTTCCAAGAGAAGAACTAGAATCAACTTCCTCACGGCAGGAAAGAAGCAAGTGAAACATATGCACAACTTGGTCAGATGTCCGGCTTGTGGCCACGTCAAAAGAGCCCATTTCATGTGCATGCACTGCTTTGCTGAAATCAGATACTTCTTAAGAGATAAAAAGAGACAAGCACTTGGCCTTGTCGACAAATTGAAGGGCAAGGCTCCAGAAATCGACGAGGTGGATAGAAGCATTCTTTACCCGGGTAAAGCACTTTCCTTCCAGGACGCCAAGTTACAGGCAAAGAGGTGGATTCCCAAGAGAGAGGACACTCTTATGCATAACCTTGACGACCTCAAGAAGAGAACCAAGAAGACCTATTTGGAGGAGGATTAATGTATATAGTCATAGATTCAGCAATATTGATATTTGTAGGAAGTAGGCAAAAGGATGACGACTTTCAGCCCAGAAGGTACCCTTAGACCTATTTGGCCCAAATGGTAACCTTTGACGAATTCGGCCATATGGCCCCATCACAAATTTTCACGATATTGATTTTTTATCTAAACCTCCAACACAACCCTACATGGATTCTCTGAGGAGCATTTCTGCTCTGACAGTCAATGTGTCCCATCCCCTCAACGTCAAACCTTCTGGGAACTCCCTCATCGCCCCGGTAGACCCCTTGCACCGGGCAAATTCGTTAGGGGCTCTTGCCCTGTTCCCAGATGACCTAATCTTGCATCTTCTTTCCTACGTGAGAGACCCCATATCTTTACTCAGAATGTCACACACCTCCAAATTTCTCTATGCATTTCTCTACGACGACGAGCTATGGAAGAAGCTCTACATGGAAAGAGGAGACGATAACCTTCCCTGGTACGGGTCCTGGAAACGTACTGTTCTAGGGTTAAAAGAGGCCCCATCTCAACACCTTTTTCAGCTCCCAGACAACGCCTTGTGCTCCGATACCCTCTATAGACCATTCCAATGCTCGCAGGTTGACTACACTCGTCTCTTTGCCAAAGTGATACGAGAAGAAGAGGGATATCGTGCTCTTTCTCTCCTGGACCAAACACACCCTGTTCTATCCACCGAGCTCCCTCGAGGTCGTATACCCCGGATCGAAGAGTCCCAGATACTGCTTGACGAATTCAACGCCAGCTGGCACGACAAGCCGTTCATAATCACCAACAGAGATGAAAATAGATGGACAAAATGGAAACTTTCCACCTTGGTAGAACGATTCCCCGATGTCAAATTTAGACAAGAAGCAGTCAAATGGCCCTTGAAATTATACGCCGACTACATGCAACAAAACCACGACGAAAGCCCTTTATATCTATTTGACTGTCTGAGTCCTGCCATGTCTGAGCTTCGTAAGGAGTACGAAGCGCCCAAAATCTTTCAGCAAGACCTTTTCACCTTATTTGGCAAGTGTAGACCAGATTATGCTTGGTTGATTCTAGGACCGAAGCGGTCTGGTTCTACATTCCACAAGGACCCCAACTACACCAGTGCCTGGAACACTGCCCTTGTAGGCCGCAAATTATGGATCATGTTCCCGCCAGACGTGGTTCCACCAGGGGTGGGTACCGATGAAGAAGAGAGTGAAGTGACCTCGCCAGTAGGTATCTCTGAATGGGTTTTGCTGGGTTTTTTCAATGATTGTCTCAAAATGGACCAATGTCAAGTTGCTATAACTTTCCCCGGTGAATGCATATACGTTCCAAGTGGCTGGTGGCATTCGGTGATCAACATAGACGACAGCATTGCCTTGACTCAGAACTTCGTCCCTATATCCAAGTTGAGCAATGCTTTCAATTTCTTGAAGAATAAGCGTAATCAGGTTAGTGGATTCCGTCTCAAGGAAATTCGAGCTGCAATTTCCAATTCACAAGACGAAACTTTGATCCATTATAGAGATGCTATAGACGATTTACAGGACGAAGCCCTCCAGGATGAGGATTGTGGAGAGATATCATGTTTGCCAGAAATGCCAATATTTGAGTTATTCGTGGAGCTTTTGAACCAGAACGGGTACAGCAAAGAAGCCGACGAAGCTCTCGGGCAGTTGGAGAAATTGGAGCGGAAGACTGGTGGAAGGAGTAAAGTGTGGGAAGACTTGGAACTGGGGAGAGGTGCAGGGTTCTCTTTTGGGTTCGGATTGGACGACGACGATGATTAATAGAAATTAGTGGCTGACTAAAACTGAAAGTTGGACCCTATCAAGACAACTCTGTAGACGTACGGCAATTGGAAGGTCCATACCTATGTCGGATACACACCCATTCAATGTATTAGACTTGAGTGAGGGTCATTCTCATTCTCTATACGATGTAGTTCGAGAACATTGCATGTGCTGGCATATCGATTATGGACACCATATTGGATGAGCAAATTTGACGACTGTTTCTTTTTCTTACAATGCCCATCATGGTGGCTCTTTAAATCACCTATTTAGTCTTTCCTGCCCTCGAGCACAGCGACCTTCTCAATGCATTCTCTGTTATGATATCGCGCTGTTGGGAACCATTGGCTTCTCTGTCTTGGCTGCTCTGTCTTGGCTGCTCTGTCTTGGCTGCTCTGTCTTGGCTGATCTATCATGGTTGGTCTATCATGGCTGATCTGTATAAGTTACTGTAATTATTATTTATCCAAAAGTCTTCTTCTAATTACGTATCAGTGTTAGCCTCCTTGCAAAACTCAAGATGTTATCCACGTCAGCTTTGATGCTCTTGTCATATCTACCAAGGTGAATTTGTAGTACATATTCCAGCAAGCATCATTATATCACGTTCAAGATGATACGTTTGAGATGATGTGTCGGACCGATATCCTACAACCTTCAATTTGTCTACAAATGACTTCTTCCATTCATAGGCTGACTCATTCATTTTATAGCAGCCAACTTTCTTGCAGCCATTTTCATGGCTGTAAAAAAAATTCTGAAGCTGACTCATATAACCGGTCAAGAAAGGACAACAGCTGTAGCAAACTGTAAATTCAGAATGATCCATAAACCATGATGTCTGCTTCCACCGTACACTTCGGCGTCGCTTCCATAGAAACCTCCCCCTCCCATCTTGCCCCACCATAGTCCATACCATTCCGATTTCCCGATCTGGTTTTTTCAGCACATTGTGCGAATCTCCTGACATGTCACGCCTGGATTTCGTCGCTTCCGCCCTATATAAACCCCTCGAGAGCCGCTGTGAGATCCATTGCCAGCTCCCTTGAAAGCACACTATATGCACAGGGTTGCCAGAAGTATCCTCAGAACTTTCTCCACTTCACCGATCATGCCTGAGCAACCTCTCATTTTTGCCCCAGAGACTTACCAGTACAAGAAGGGTCACCTCAACGCAGAAGACTTGGCTACCAGTCCCATCGAACAATTCCAACGCTGGTTCTCTGACGCCAAGGCTCAAAGAGCTGACACAGACCTGGCGATTCCGGAAGCCACCACTTTCTCTACCGCCAGCTTGCCCAGCGGACGTGTATCCCTGAGAGTGGTTTTGTTCAAGGAGTTAGACCAGGACGGATTTATTGTATACTCCAATTGGGATAAATCCAAGAAAGCTGGCGACTTCAACACTAACAAGTACGCTTCTTTGACCTTCTTCTGGCCATATTTGGAAAGGCAAGTTAGAGTAGAAGGTGTCATGGAGAAAGTAGACCGATTGACGCTGGAGAGATATTTTAAAACTAGACCCAGGGGCTCCAAAATTGGTGCTTGGTCGTCCCCCCAACTGCAAATTATTCAGGATAGATCAGAATTAGATGAATTCTACAAGAAAAATGAGGAAAAGTTCAAAGATCTTGCCGATGACGAGATTCCATGTCCAGAATACTGGGGCGGCATGAGAATTGTGCCCTTATCGGTCGAATTCTGGCAAGGTGGTAATAGTAGATTGCACGATCGTTTGATTTTTGAGAGAAAAGAGGTTGCTCAGGAATGGGAAGTGGTTAGAAGAGCTCCATAGAATGATACAATTGAATTTATAGATTCAACCGGAGACAATAAAGAGAAAGCGTGGAAAATTGGATGTGGAGGGTCATGAAGTCGACAAAATATGGTCGTAAACAGGGAAGAAAATAGACCACTGGCTTCGAATTTTGGGGCCAATTTACAGATAATATCATATAGAATACAGACTAAACCACAATCTTTGATGATATCAATGATATCTCAGATTCTATTTCCGCTACAAAACATGTACGTCATCATATATTTTCCGCCTATTTAGAGATGGCCTTGTAGAAGAGTCTACCCTGGGTCTCCGCAATCTTCTTCTCCAAGTCAGATGGGGTTCTAGAACCGTCGGCACCAGCAAAGGTACCAGCACCGTATGGAGAACCACCGTGCACTTCATCGAAGTTGGTCAACAATGGGAAAGCTTCACCGTAACCCAATGGGACGAAAGTGATACCATGGTGAATCAAAACAGACAAAGAGTTGACAGCGGTGGTTTCTTGACCACCACCTGGGGTACCAGTGGAGACGAAAACACCAGCAATCTTACCGTACAAAGCACCCTTGGCCCACAAACCACCAGTGGCATCCCAGAAGGCCTTGAATTGAGCAGGGAAGTTACCGAATCTGGTTGGAATACCAAACAAGAAGGCATCGTACTCTACCAAGGTGTCGTTGGTAGCAATTGGGTAATCTGGCTTAGGTGGAGCGTGCATGTGACCCAAGATTTCCTCAGACAAGGTTTCTGGGACTTGGAAGATGGTAGCTTCACCACCAGCGGCTTCAACACCCTTCTTTTCAGCCTCAGCCAATTGAGCGATGTGTCCGTACAAAGTGTAGATGATAATTGCAACCTTTGGAGCCATTGTGTATGTTAGTTTGTTATCTGTGGAAGATAGTGAAGAGAAAAATTAGTGGTCCAGGATTTCGGTGCTTCTTATATCGCGAATGTCAAGCCCGACTATGGCACCTTACAAAGAACAACCACAAATTACTAGTGAAGTAGAGGGTATGAGTGAGTATGCAGGCAGATATTACTAACTCATGTGGTCAAAGGCCATTGCATGCATTACGTGTATGAAGAAAACTGCCCTGCTTACAGTAACAAATGGTTGTTGTCCGCCGTAAACCGTCCTCTTTACTAATGTTTGACTAATTTTCGGCCTTTCTGTGGCGCTGAACCGATGCCCGTCGCGCCCAAAGCGGCAGTTATCGAAAATACAAATCGTTTTTACGGGCGCCTACATTTGTAATTTTTACAAACATGAGACGCTGGAGGAGGACGGATGAAGACGGTGGAGGTTAGTGGAAGACAGTGGCTCAATGCTGGCGGTGGGGATGCTGACAATTGAATGCACCTGGTGTAAGCAGAACCCAAGTGGGGGCTGAGCACCCGAAATTACTCAGCAGATTTTCCCCATCATTAACATCACCAGAGACAAAAATACGTAGGGAAGGGTCCTCATATGCGCCAATCAAACAAGGTGCTTGCTGCTGGAACTGTCTCTTTTCGACGACTTTACGCAACTCTGGAGTGCCTTTCAGAAGTAATACCTGTCAATGGCACCAGGTCAGTACTCAATTGACGACGTATTGTAGATGATCAGGATATTCTTGCTTCTACTTGCTAAACGTTATTGCAAGCGATTTATTTCCCGTAAGCAACACCTCGTAATCAATCGGAGAAAAATGTCAAGAGCGACTCGGACTGTCTAATTTGATATTTTGCCGCACAAGAAGCGCTCCAGTAGTCACATTTGCTTCTACCCCCATAAACTACTCGCTCCGTACACGTCTAGCCGCTGCTGCTCTCCCATCCATGCATTCTCTGCTCTCTCCTGTTCCGTTCCACTCCATGCCCACCTGCGCAACATTACTAAGAATTACTGGTGAAATAAAAATAGTCGCAGCTTGCATAAAAAATCGGATTGGTATAATAAGGCTATCAAACCGCCTTCAGCAAACTATTTCAGAAGTACCAAACAATTCACAATGAAGATAGCGATTATCCAGTACTCCACTTACGGTCATTTGACTGCGTTTGCCAAAACCGTTAAGGAGGGAGTTCTTAAGAGTGGAGTCGCCGAGCAAGTTGACATTTTCCACGTCCCAGAGACTTTATCCGACGAGGTTTTGGCTCTTATTCACGCCCCACCAAAAGATACCTCGGAAATCCCTTTGGCTTCCAATGCCACTTTGGAGGAATACGATGCCTTTTTGTTTGGTGTTCCAACTAGATTCGGTACCCTTCCAGCTCAATGGTCTGCTTTCTGGGATGCCACTGGTGGTTTGTGGGCCAAGGGTGCCCTTTACGGGAAGCCTGTTGGTTTATTCGTCTCCACTGGCTCTCCTCAGGGTGGACAAGAAACCACCATTAGAAACTTTTTATCATACGTAGCACACCATGGGTTGGTCTATGTGCCATTGGGTTACGGTCCTGCCTTTTCTCAATTGCTGGATCTTACTGAAATTCACGGCGGTAGTCCTTACGGTGCTGGGTTATATGCTGGTACTGATGGCTCCAGACAGGCATCTAAGTTAGAATTAGAGGTCGCTGCTATTCAAGGTGAGACTTTTGCCAAGCAGGCTTTGAAATTGGTTAAGGGTCTGGGAGAGAAGAAGGCAGTCACTGGCGGTGCTGCTACCAGTGGTGAGAAGACTGCTACTGGAGATGAAAAGGCTAGTACTGTTGCTGACAAGTCTAAAAAGGAGGCTGCCAAGCCTGTGAGAGCCAGCCAGAGTAAGCCAGCAAAGGAGGAAAAGGCTGCTGGTTGCAAGTGTGTTATTATGTAATTTTTAAAGAGGATAGAGGATCCCGTAATAGATAATTGTGATACGACACTGGGTAGGGCCTGTGCTTGAATGCTACATGCACAACACTCTATGAGAGGACACAAAAGAATAGCTATTTAGTGACTATCAAAGTTCAAGTCTCCATAATGCCTACTCAACTTTTGCTCGACTTTGCTCAACCTTTGCTAACTTTCTTCTGTGTAGCGCTTTTCCTACTTGGTCAGTTTCTACCAAATGCTGTTTACTGAGTTGAGCAACATCTCAACACGTTCTCAATTCGCTTTTAACGTTCCACAGTGTGGATCTGTTAGTATACTATTCAAAAGGTGTCTTTAATACCGTAACGAATTTACCAGCCTCTGATCACTGGGTTTGTATACATACAAGGAAACGCTCTACCTCTACCAAACAAACGATTTCGATTTGAGAACGCAATCGTTGAAAGCAAACAGGGTGGACAAGCATTTCTGGCTGGATCTTATGGCCGACTCGATAAACGCGCCGGGGCTGCGACAGTACAACTCCTCACTAGCTTTTGTCAGCTGAACTGCGCCCTAATCTATCTACGACGGCCAATCCAGCGAGGCAACTTGCAGAGTATGGGTGTATGGGTGAAATAAGAATGGTCGCCGAGGTAAATTGTAACCGTGAAGAAGAAAAATCGATGGAGTGGGCGGTATATATAGTACTTTTTTTGTATTTACTGACGCGGGACGGCTGCAAAAGATGTGTGCAGGACTTTTGGGAATCTCAGACCCAAACAAGACTTGATCACGGCTACTAGGGCTGTTTATGGGTATTCGGGGTCACTGAGTGATCCTTGCAAGATATTTGTGGCTTAGACAAGTAAGTGTTACATCTAGCTGCTCATGAGCAACAGAATATGGGAAATAGGGGCAGATGGGGCGCCAAAACTCCGCCAAATGGGATCTTCTTCGATCAACAATAATCATACAGTGAATGAATCTTTTGAGGGGAACCACGTTGTGAAACCTCTAGGGCACGGCAAAGATGGCTCAGGTGAGTCAAAATGCACTAAAGACGAGACTTTATGTGAAAAACCAGTAGAGTTGACAGCTTCACTGCCAGCTTCACTGCCAGAAGATGAAATAGCAGACAGTGAAGAAGAGCCAGGGTTGATGGTGATACTGGTGCTGGAAATCGAGACGTTGAGATCTCAGAGGCTGCAAGTGAGTCAGGAAATGGCTCAGCAGAAAAACTGTAAGAAAGATAAGGAGGAAGACCAAAGAATAGACAAAATAGACCACATGGAGCAGATAAACGAAGTATCGAAAACACATCCTAATCTTGAAAGCTCGCCGTCTACAGTGACACATCAACATAGGCACCCGATTCAACCGGAGGACCCATTGAAGCAGCACCACCCATCACAGTCAGAAGACTCCTCTCGAACAGATTCAGTAGTCAGCAAGAGCAGACCCGACGTAGAACTAAGCTCGAAACATCGTCTGAAAACAACCAAGAAATCCACACTATCCACACTCTGCCAGAACTCAAGTGCTGCGCGCTACAGAGTGGGTCTTTCCAAACGAATTCGAGTCGATTCTCTCCATAAAATTGTCCAGAAATCAGCCTCTGTTTCCCCTGTGGTCAAACTGAAGAAAAAACTACCTCCTACTGGTTAGAATCGTTTCTCGACCTTGCATCCATTGTCATAAGACAATCCTGTTCATCAAAGTAATTGTATAACAAATGTATTATACTATTAGAAGGCAATTATACCAGATGAGCACATTCAAGAATAACTGCTACAATAGAACACATTGATATCCTGGAACCCATTCATACATAGATTAGCTCATCAGAACACCACAAATATAAATCATGACCTCGTATCTCCTAGAGTAGAACACTAAATAAATCTCGTATTACGACAAAACTATCAATGCTTGTAATCCACATCCGTCTCCTCTCTTGCCAACCCGTTCCTATTAATGTACATCAAGCACATTGCAATTTGCCGGTGAGAAACGGGCACTGTTCCATAGCACCTGGCTATGTTCATGATCATGGCGTTTTTCTCCAAATGTGTCGACAGCAAGAAGTAAACTGATTCCACCAGCTCGATTTTGCTTTCTATGGCTGCTAACACATGCATTTCCTGAGAAGCACTGTATGAATTGTTAGCTTGTTTGCTCTGGTGAAGATGAAAAATTTGTGACCTGGTCCCAGTATCGAGCCCCTCTATTAGACCTAATTCGTGAACCACTTTGGGTTCTGGAGCTTCTTTTGAAGATAGTTCGGCGTCAGATTCCCTAACAACAGCCTCTTTCTTGGTGTCCCTCTCTATCTTAACGTGCAATTCCCCTTTCGGCTTGACCCTTACATTCCACACATTTGCACCCATATTCTTAAGAGTAGCAGAATAGTGATCATCGTCGAAAGTGAAAAACATTAATCCGTTGAAAATGTCTTTTCTCTGTTTGTTTGGTATGTATGTTGAGTCAGCAAAATCAGGTAGAAGGTCCTTTCGAGGATAGTACCATTTATCAAATGAGTTCAGATTAAAGCCTAACTTGGTCGACCATTTATGGCTGTGGAAGATAAAACATTGTCTGGATATGGCGAAGAGAACGCTTTCGGGGTCAGGATTATTATCGAATGCCACATGGGTTGCCGCTTCTATGGATTCAACGAAGCAAGCATCTACGCTTCGTAGGCATTGTTTTAAATCGCTTGTATGCTGCTTTCCTAAAATGCAAACTCGAAGCGGATACCACTTGAATGTGACAGTTATGCCGGGAAAGTCGTGAATGTGAACCTTTTGATGTCGTTTGTGGTGATCAAGGTGTACCTTTTGACCCTTTTGTAAGTTTTTTACCACGCCGTCGACCTCTATTTTACCAGCTATAGAGGCCTCAATCGTTAATGAAGTGTGCAGCAATGGATTTGGGTTTGGCTGGAGTCCAATGTGGATTTTTAGTCTCTTACTCACGGAGAGGAAGTTATTTAGAGCGATGAAATGAGCTGGTGGTCTTGAATAAGCACTGGTTCCTAATTGGTACGATCTACGAGAAGTCAACTGGATCTTGTGTGCTGATGGTTAGTAGGTGCTGGGTTTCTTAGGTACTGCCACACAATGTGATTATGGCCATGGTTGTACTAGTGAAATGGGAGCTGAGAGTGTTTGTGCAGACCAACACAGTTCAACTATTCTAACCATCCATAAACATCTCTTTCACTTACTTTTGCCCGCCTCCAGGTAGCATAGCACCCACATTTGTGGTAGAATGGGCCAGTGCAGCAATATGTGGGTTCCCACTATTCTGGTTGAACAGCGATTTGGACGCGATGGGGCCTCCGAGGCCTGGCAAATTTTCGCGCGGGAGGATCGATGTGAGTGGGTAGAAGCAGATAGAGACGATGCAAGCACATCATGGTAGGAGGTGTGGTTGGGTGTGGTTGGGTGTGGGTGTGCTCGTGGATGGTTTTGCAAAAGTCACCTCGTCTGTTTGTGTACTTGCTGCTCCATAGGCGTCTTATATGGCGATTCTATTTTGGTGCCTATTTAGTGTCTATTTGGCGTGTCTATTTGGCGTGTCTATTTAGCGTGTCTACTTTGCCTACTTGGCGTGTCTTCTGGTGTATCTATTTGGGTTCAATCTCTAATCATCTATCGTACTACCTCTTCCTCAGTCACTAGCCAGCAGCTCTGGGATGTTTTCTCCTTCTTGCAGTGAGCCCCCGAGTACGTCTCGGGGCACCTCCGCCTCTGCATTGTCATGTTCTGCCCGTTGGCGAAGCTCGTTGGCCCCATCATAAAAATGGGACCAAAGACGCGCTACCTCTTCGAACTCTTTACCAACAGAAACCAGCCCTGCTAGCGATCGGTTGAGAATATCGAGGTTGTAGTTGACGGAGCCCAACGCCACCCCGATCTCTTGCACGAGCAAGTCTCGCTGCCTCTCGAAATAGCTGTCAGACATGGACGTGAATGGTATTGCAAGTATAAGTGAAGGGTTTATATGAAGAGTGGTGACGGTTTTTATTTACAGGAAATTAAAATGAATTATCTACTCGGTACTGAATAAAGCGGACTTCAACGTACTTCAACGTACGGTTCACAATTATCTAAGCCACGACCGCATTGTTTAGCCGTGATGGCGTTGTATCTTCGTAAGCGCCAAATCTTTGTGGCTGACCAACGTCCTGGATAGTTGCCCTTAAAAATGCCTCTAACCATCTCTTCATAACCACTTGTGTGGTATGGACAGGTTTCCTGCACACTGTCCACTGTTTATAAGCTGCTTCAGTTGCTGTGTGGCAAAATATGCTAAAAGCCATGTCTATTTGAACCTACGGCAGGACATCAGTCCAGTGCCGCTGGCGTTCACTCTGGCCTGGTAGATCTATTTGGGGATCAGTTCTGTTGACGTTTCTCGCGGTTAGACTTTGACTCTACAAATCCCCAGACATTTGCCCACAGTTCTTCCTCTGAATGATCACGAAAGCTTTCCTTTTCTGACAGTTTTTCACGAATGTGAAATCCACTACACTCTTCTGTTTCTCGACTTCTCTTGCCAATTTTGTCTGTTATTGTCTCTCCCTTTCTCTTACGACACTACGTATGCCCGGAATGGGAGCTTGCTTTCCACTCTCTTGCTACAACCAGACTCCACTCCATTTCATTCCTTATAACCGCATTACTTCACTAGGAAATAGCCAAGTTTTTACCACACCCCTCGTCTATTTTTTGTGTCTTCAGGGTGACACACTAAAAGCGAAAAGAACTCCATGGTAGCGGTTCTCCCGATATCTTAGTGTTTCGGATAATAAAACTGGTATATACTAGTAATCTAGTAATCCACTAGTAATCTACTGCAATTTACTGCAATCTACTGGCAATCTACTTGCTATTTGTTGGCATTTGCCGGGACTCCGTAAGCGAATTTTGATTGCATGAGTAATTTCAAGGCTCAATTCGGCTACATAATTGATGTGAAGTGAAAATTTCAAATGGCCCTTTCCGCCAATAGCCGTGGCATAGGGAAAAGTGATTGCTATGAGCCAGCACAGCAATAAAGCCCAACAGTCTATGTAAAAGTAAAGTCAGGGAGCAACAAAGGATGGCTTACCCAAGCGGCCCATCGAAAAACCTCTATTTTTGTCATCACACTATATGCAACTCAACAATATTGAATTGTCTCCTCCCCCATCCCCTCTCATCATTATCATACGTCATTTGTATATCAACCACTTCTTGCCCACCATTTGGTCAGGTATTATCCATTCGGTCTCGTAACCCCTTTTATACAAGTATCTTTCCCCACACAAGAGTGTGTTACATTTCTAAATTTACACTCGCACAATACCAAGAATTCATAATATACAAGTAAATAAACCAGATTGCCAAGTACATCATAGCTTTTTAGTGCTAATGTCGATGCCAAACCGATCGGCCTGAGGTGACCGATCGATGTTGATGCTTTCCATTTTTCTTTTTAAAAACATTTTCCTGGTAGGCTAATGTGCCTAAGGAAAGCGATTACTATAGATACACACTTCTCTCACCGCCATGGCGATTAAAGTAGTGGTGGGTTGGGATGATGATGAAGGAAGGAAATGCTTTGATAGTACAAAACATGTTGTGAGGGAATATGAGGGCCTGGAAGCTTCGTTTGTATCGTAAAGGTCTAGTAGACATGGTCACCAACCTCTTGTTCTTCACTTTCCTAAACAAAAGCTCATAGATTTTGGCTTGCCTCCCGATTTGCTCTTCTCTCCGCATCTTTTCACGTAGTCTTTTTTCTCGTCAAACTTGGCATAAGGCTTTGAAGAAGATGAGCTCGAAGATGATGACGAAGTTGAACCGGTTGATTTCTTTTTCCCGAGTAATGACATAATAGATCCTCTAAAATGTTTCTAGTATAGAGTAATTTGTAGTTAACTGATGCTTAATCAAGTGCTTTCGAATATAGGTTTCAATCTCTTTTTGTTCAACAAACTTAGATAGTAAATATAGGGTCAATATGATGGTATGTCACTCAACACATGATATATCTTATCAAGACGTAAAGATATCGAGGTACTAATAAGAAAAAACCAACCAAAAGTGATGTTTGTGGTTGTAGTGGGTTAGTTTCTTGCCGATTGGAACTGGCGAAAAGGGCTAATCCGGAGCTTTGGTAAGAAGGTCGCAATCAGCAACAAGTTAACAATGAAAGTAAGCAGTCAGTTCTTTAAGTAAATAAAACCAAAGATAACTGGATGCTTCAAGATTTCTGGAAGGTTTCCTCAGGGCAAGTTTTTCACTATTATGGCAGCAAAAATTGTGAGGAGGAAAAGATTCTTCCGTAAATCTATCTTGACAAATTATAAAAACAAATGAAAGGTCAACCGTGAAGTCCAAAAGACGACTCAGCCAGGTGTG
Source organism: Kurtzmaniella quercitrusa var. filamentosus (nom. nud.) (assembly GCA_020280135.1). Taxonomy (NCBI): domain Eukaryota; kingdom Fungi; phylum Ascomycota; class Pichiomycetes; order Serinales; family Debaryomycetaceae; genus Kurtzmaniella; species Kurtzmaniella quercitrusa var. filamentosus (nom. nud.). The sequence continues at coordinate 613,156 of JAFIDH010000005.1, forward strand.
TACAACACTAACGACGTAAAGGAAGACAAGAACAAGCTCGTTCGGGGTTTTTGGAAAGGGCGCTTTTGGTTTTCTAAAAATTGGGCGTAACTTTTCAGATTGAGAAATTTTGGCCCACTTTATAAATTTCAAGTTTTTGCAGCAGAAACGCTTTCGACTCCGTTTTCGTGCAAAATAAAAAAAATTTCTCACGAGCTTTCGTACCAAAAAAACAAAGTCGTGCTTTGACGATAGCTTTTTTGTAAGTCAGATGCTTACAAAAGTTGACTCAAAACGTAAATGCAGTTTTTGGTAGGAGGAATGAAAGTGAATCGGGACGAGGAGAATGTGGGGGTGGTACAGTAGGAAAGGTGTGTTTAACAATATGAACAGAGAATTAGGCGTGTTTGTGTGAACTTTTGCTATTCAGAACCCGGAATTTTTGCTATAGCGTGTAATGTTTTACTTTTTGTTCTATTGTAATTACAAAGAGAGTGTGTGAATGTGAGAAATAGGGTAGTAGTGAAGAATGTTTCCAGCAGGAATCCTTTGCTGTAGGGGACGCTCCGTTGAACCACCCTGTTGTTTCAACCACAAGGAATGGAGCGACTGGAACTTTACGACTCGTTCGGAGACGCGTAACTACTGGCTCCCTGCTGTGAAGCGTAAAATCGGGTGAGCCTTCGCTATACAATTCGTAATGGTTAAAATAATTGGTACAATAGAGTGGTTTAATTCACTGGCGATAAAAATTATTTCCATGCGGGTACAATTGCCATTTCTCTGAATTTACCCTGAGTGGAAGTGATAGTAGAAGTCGGAGACTAGAGATCAATGATAGAAATCAGGTAGTTACAAGAGCCACATCTACAACCAAGGATATGGTCGTCACTCAACTACACCCGGTCACGTCGCCTGTTCGCCCGTTTCGAGCACATTCTACCTACTGTCTGAGCTCCCAAGCTATTGAGTTGAGGAGCTTTTTTTTTATTTTCTTGTCTGACCCATACCTTCTTATTTTAGATATGTCATGACGTAATGTGCCTGATTTGGCCTCGCGCAACATGCTATTAGGGAAGTTATTGAGTACCACACTCCAGCAAACGGCTAATTCTGTGGTCGAGATCTCCTCTTTGAGCACCGCTGAGCAGTGCTCCCCACAGCGAAAAAAAAACTCTGTTGCGTCAGCTGAACCCAACTTCTTTTTGACCGCTGCAGAGGGGTGAATGCAAAGAGATGGGGAGAGGAGAGGCGGTGGGTTCCTTTTATACGCTACATCGAGGGACCGAAACGGGGGTTCTTGCAGCTTCCTGTCTTATTGGACATCTTAATCCCTCTACCGGGACAGGCACACAGTTGCTATACAAATGTCACAGATTTTCATCTTTCCCGAAACAGAATTTATTTTGTTGACATCGGTATTGAGACCAATTATAAAATTCCCTCAGCCTCTGGCGTAAAATTAATTACCGCAGCGTAATTGTGAGAACGTACCCTAAATCCTCCATCGAGCCCTGCATTGGCCTGCGAAAAAATTCTGTTAGTGGCGCGCACACGAAATATTTTGGCCCTAGGCTGCGATTGCCAATAGTGGTAACTGGAACAGGCATGTGCACGAACTCACTTTGATTGTTACTACTTTAGACAAAGAGTTCCCTGCGCTTGGGACTATGCTGAGAACAAGAGAGGGGATGTCTCGGTGCAGATTTGGAAGAGGATAGACGAGACGTGCAGCATTTACCTTTGCTGGTCCTTTGCTGGTCCCCTCATGATCAAGCCATATTTTTTCGCTAAATAGGGATCTTTGACGAAGATCTCAGTACACTGTTGCAAAATGTGACGTCATGGACTTTTGATGGCTTCATCAGAATAGAAAGATATGATTATCTAGATCCCAAACAATAGCAGTTCCAATACCAGCTCCTAAAGCTGCTCTTACCCCGTTCGTGCCTCTCGTCATCATACATCCTGTTAGTTTCAATTCCTCTAAACCCACGCTTTTTCATGGTATAAGCATTCTCTTTTGATTCTCTTCAGCCTCGAGTATTTTGGACCTAATCGCGTATGCACTGCCTATTCAGCCTTGTGGGGAAACAACAACTAAATGTGTAATGCCATCACGACGACGGCGGTCAAAGCCCTGCATCCGGGTCATTATGGACACCTTGCATACTTCCTCGCCGCTGACGGTTGAAATCAGTGCTGGTTGAATACAAAGCATCTGAGTTTTCTCACATGGTAAACATCAAATAACGTCGTCTTCCTATATGCCAAATACATACATACACACCCTATACACGTACTCTACATGAGTTGGCCAGTGCTGGCACACCACTCGTATAGCTTATTACTATATTCTCTTCTATTTAGAATTACATTCTTACTCTTTGCTAGGTAATTGTTCACAATGTTTCAATTGCGCTTATGTAGTATTATTACTCAGATTCATTCAGAAATACCAGTTTCATCATCGTATTCTTGGTAAGCTCTGAGAAATGGGTCGTTTTCTTCCGTGCTTTGTTGTTCTGGGCCAGTTTTCTCGGCAAAGCTATCCAACCAAGGGTTTTTCTGACTAGAATATGTAGACTTGTTGGCCTGTAAGAGCTTGATTGCAGTGTCATAGTTGATGTATTTGTGACCAGTCAAGATCTCAAAAATCAGTCCACTGTATGATTTTAAAGTCGCTAATCCACGCAAGTACCCCATATCCGGGAGATCTGGATGAGCTGGCGGTACTAAAGCGTTTACAGTCATTGCATTGTCAGCAACAGATTGGGCAAAATCAATGATCCTGACCTTAATACTACCGTTGTCATATTCTCCATCGTACATCAACAAAATCGAGGATCCGTACATCCTGTAACCCTGCAAATGTTCGAAGGCATTTTGAAGTTCATCCAACTTCTGAATCAAAGACGGAAGATGTCGTAAAACAGAATAATTCAGACATCCATCGTACAAGAACTTAGCGATACATTTGGCAAATTCAGGGCCCTCTTTAACCCGTCTTCCAAAATATTTATCCTCGGTGAAATATTTGTTTTCATGCCTGTTCCACATTTGCATTCCACAAACTCTAACTCCTAATTTCCTTGAGGTGGTAGACAAACACTTGTTGCGCTGGGATATCTGCTTTGTTAGTTTTGCATCTACTCCATATTGCCTGGTGCCCATTTTCAAGTCTAGAACACAAGGTTTTACCATATCAGCGGTGAGGTCTTCTAGCAAAATGAACCTTTCAAATCGAGTATGTTTTCTAAGTATTGGACGGGCATAATTGGTTCCGTTTCCCAGAACGGGAGTTCCTAGAGAACCGTGGCCAGATGAGGATCTACGGAGACCATTCTGCAAAAACTTCGGGGAGATGAGAGTACCAGAATTGATCGAATTGTTAGAGGATCTTCTTCTATGGTTGATATTCAACTCTCCAGGCCGTGGGGAGCGGGCCAAAGGTTGGTGAAGGGTCGCCTTCTGGTGTCCGGCATCAAATATTTCATCGTCGTTATCCAGGGCTTCCTTTTTCTTGAGACCAACATTGCCCATATCTTCTTCTTCGTTATCATCATCTGTAGGTAAATCTCCATCATCAGCCTCTCTTTCATCATCTCCTTCATCGTAGCGGGAGTGGCCCTCTTCATCCATACTAAATATTTCTTCCCCATTCCTTTTATGTGGCGGGAACACTTCTTGTAAGACTTGAGCCTGTAGGTCTTTGTTGACTGACGTAGAGCCTATTTGACTGGTATTCCTAGGAGAATGCAAAGAGATTTTGGGTGATAGGAGGATAGAATGATGATCAGTGGGACCCTTCTGTTCAAAGGAAGTTCCTGCATCACTTCCTAGCTCGGCGGATTGTAAACTGGGGATGATTCCCAATGTTCCCAGCCGTTGCTGTTCATGAAAGGAGGCTTCTGACAAGTACAGGTCATGAGGCGAGTTTTGCGAGTACTGCTTCCACAAAGAGTCGGGAATAATATGTTTGTTGTCATCAAGAACCACTTCGGGGGGTAAATCGGACTCTTCGTCATTTTTGGTATCCTCAAAGATGCTATTGGCCCTAGTTGTGGGCTGGCTGGCGCTTTCTTCGTGCACTATACTAGAATATCTGACATTTAAAACGCCAATGTACTTTGGCATAAATTTAAGGAGTTCAGGAACCTTCATTTCCACAGTTTCGTACCACAAATTCTCTCTATTCATCAAGGCCTTGCAGACAGCTCTTTTCAGAAATCGGAAAATAGCTGTGTGGCCGCCTACTTTGTTGGTGAAAGGTCTCAATTCCACAGCTAATGGGAAATCTTCAGAGTTATCAATGTCTAAGTGCAGTGGGACCTCTTCGAGTGTGGAGCTTACATTTGCTTCGTCCGTTACCTCGTCGATTGGCCCTTCAGGCTCACTCTTGAGGTCCACAGGATCTTCGAACTCAATTTTACGGGTAGATGATCGTCTTACATTATCTGATGTGCCCATGGAGGATTCCAGGACTGACAACCGGGAAGACCCAACACTTTTGGACAGACGACGGCCCAGATCCAAATCTGGAACAGCATTGGACAGCACCGACATCCCTTGGAGAATGTCGGACACTTGACGGGTCTCGAAACCGCTGGGGATGAAGTTAGCATCGTGATCGAACTCGATATCTGCAGTCAAATGCTGGGTTTCTATGGGGTCAGATGCACAGCCGTTCAAAGTGTACGTGTCGACGGATCTAGCAGGTGTGTGAGGGAAGTACGTGGCGGATGAAATGGGCTCGAGGGCACTGAAGTCTTCCCTCGACTTGTTGGTACCCAGTCGACCATCGTGAGGGTTTGATATTGTGCCAGTTAATGCAGAAATGGAAGAGTTACGGACTATGCTCAGAATGTCATTAGATGGGGCCACAGAAGGCGGTGAAGTCACCAGAGGCTCTGGTTTTGAGGGTGCCGACCCGCTAGAAGATTCAGGGTGTTCTTGGAGGACAGGTACATACAGGGGTGGATTTCCGGAGTCCAGGGATGTTTCTTGGTGTATCTGGAGGGGTTGATGCAAGATGGGCAATGATGGATCGATGGTTTCAAAAGGACCTGACGTGGCGGGGGCTTCTGAATATACTTGGTCCTTTTGGGAGGACATTTGTTCCTTAACAGGGCTTGAATCGACCGCCGAGGAGCCACTGGTCTCGCCCCTGAAAAGTCGGAGTGATCTGGCAGCCTTACGGCCCAGGACCACCAATGCAGGGCCCAGATCTTGGTCTGGAGGATTGGGGATGGTATCTGATTTTTCTGACGATGCCATGGTGATGAATGTGCTCAAAGGGGCATGGATAGACTAAAATGCAAGAGGTATGATGGGTGGCAAAGGCTGGTGCTGATCTTGATCGGTGGTGGGTGGTTATGGGGGTGTTCACGATGAGGTTCGTGGGTGTTTTGGATCTGTGCAGCAGCTCGTGGGAGCTGGCCGGGGAAACAACGGGGCTGAAATAGGGCGGGGGTTCAGAGGTGAAAGGCTGGGATGTTCACCCCGTGCGTTGGCGCTAATGCAGTGTATGAGAGGAGATTGGAAGGTCCCTGGACACTGAAACCCGAGGCGATGGTGTGTTGCAGTGGGTTAAAAGGCTATTTTTTTCAAATGTCTCTTTTTTCATCTAGTGGCATTTTTCGGTGTTTGTTTTTTTGTGTGCACCAATTTGATGAGCCTTGATAGAGATAACGGGGCTGGGCGAGGCGTGGGATGGGCAGCGTTTCAGATGGAGAGAGTTTGGAGTTAGCGGAATATAGGCGGCAGATATAGGCAGCTGCTGCTGCACGGTGACTAAGCGGGTTGCAAGGCTTGTGTGGTTGTTCACGGCTACTGGTTTGCTACTGGTTTGAATGTATGCTCTCGAGGCCTGAAAATGATAACTGGGAGATCAAGAAAGAGAGCGTAAATGGAAGACGGTAAATGGAGTATTGGAATTGGATCGTGAAAGGAAGATCATACGGAATACTACGGAATACTATGGAAAAAGATGGTCGGGACAAGATGAAAGAACGTGGATGTTGAGAGACGACAGATAAAGACAGCGTACTGGCGTAATACATTGCTATCAGACAGTTGACACACAGCTGCATGACAGCTGCTCAGTGTTCTTGATTAATTACACATTGCACATTAATTGCCAAAAGAGACGGTGGAAATTATTTCTTAGCTTGTTTTGAGGAGCTCACAGCCTGTGTGGTGTCGGAGTACGGGCAGGGGGTGCTGTAGAGGCTGGCCATTGCCAGAGCTGACAATAGAAGGTGCTATTGCATGATGTTCCGCAGGTCTGATCAAAATGCACGCTGCATGCCCCGTCTGGGACCCGTGTGCGTCCCTTGACAGCAATGGTGTAATTGAGTAATAATTGCCAGGACCCTGGCGTATCATCGTTGGTGGAGGTAGCATGTGTCTAAAATGCCGCCAAATCTGAGTAAATTTACCGGCGGCGTAAGAGAGATGGAGATCCTACAGCTGAAGTGCTTGTTTAGGGCGGCTGGGCTTCACTCCACAATTCTCGGCGGCTGAGAGTCATCGTTGCGTTTGAAGTGGCTTTTGTAGGGCTATTGTAGTGGCTTTTGTAGTGGCTTTTGTAGCGACTTAGAGTGGCTTTAGTAGTGGCTTTAGTTGTATATGTGACTCATACTAACGAGAAAGGAGCATTTGTTCGAGGTACAAGTTCAATGGCTGCGACTCTTTGCTCCTCACTAACAATTCACCGTCCGTGCATCCCAACAAGCTAGACACGTGCTGCTCTTTAGCATGTTCCTGACGGGGCTTCCACTCTTGAATTACTCGTCATCGTGCTTCTTAACCGTTCGAAACGGTCCCACCCGTGCCATAGTCCACCAGTTGCTGTGCAATTTTGCAACGTGCAAGCAATTTGCCCGAAACGTGGGGGGTTGCGTAAACGTGTAGTGCTATTGTTTCAGGCTTAAATTGTGGAAGGTGGTTTCCAAATTTCGGTGAAGTTCTATTATATGAGTCGGTATCCCTAGATTCTACCGTAAATTGGAATCTGTGCATACTTTTTAAAGTCTTGTAGCGTTTATGGAAAGATGCTGAGCGTTTCTAAGGTATCCTGAGCAGTCGGAGCTACAAGCACCTCTCCGAAACTGGAAGATATCGAATGGAAAGCAGCAAGTTAGGGACCAGATCGTACTACCCGTGTGAATAGCCATATAACTATCAGTGTGACTATCAATGTTTTTATCGGCCTATCAGTTTGACTATCAGTGGAGCTGAACTAGTCTCATAGACATTACAATGTAGGGCGTATATTGTTGTACCTTCCTCTCTTGCTCATCACTACTCTGAACTCCTTGCTCTCTACTGACAAAATTTTGTTCTATGCGGCGATAGGAAACCCTTACCTAATCCAGATAACATACTACTCCGTGCTATCTCAGATGTGAGCTTTGTGGGTTGCGGGCATAAGCCGTACGAGAGGTGTATAATACCATCTTTGTAGGCCCCAGAACAATAAGCTCTTCCTCGATCGTGCTCTTGCATATGCACGATGAGTCTGTGGGTGGAGATACTCTGGTCTCGGCGAGAAAGAGACGGCAAAAAAAGACGATATGGTCCTGCTTAGCGTAATACAGTAGTTGTGCAAGAGCAAGGTGTACGTTGTGCCATAATCCCCCTGGCAGCGGTGGCCCACCGGGGTATCTTAGATGCTTACATGCCTGTGCAGATCGGTGACGCGTGTGTTGATGCGGCGACATGCAGCCTGTTTTGTTCTTCGTGGCACGAATGTGGGGAGACTTGGGGTGGTGGCAATTCAGCGACGACGATGTGTATGAGATGAGACTGGTGTAGGTGGTGGGCGCATGTAGTGGAGCTCCAAACGGTGGACGGTTTGAGCCTGGTGATATCTGTGCTGAAGGCGCAGAATCGTCGGGCTCCGCTCTGCTCAGAGGCTTTTTCGTATATTCTTGAGGTATTTATAGAACGCACGGCCAGAAAAGCAAGAGCAGGCCAGAGAAGGCTTGAAGGGGCCAGAGAAGGGGACAGGAGATTGGAGGAGTTGGTGAGAAGCAGAGTTTAGAGATGGATATGTGTGGCGTAGTGCTGCTGGTAATGCACCGATAGCACCTGGTCATCGAGGATGCCTGCTCGAGATGTAGTTGAGATCTCGCTAATCGTAGGTCGCTAATATTGCCGCTAATATTGCCCTGATTTCGCATCTCTTGCAGGGTATCCAAGAAGGAGAGTAGCAAAGGTCTTTCGAGATGAGTGCACAGCTCCGATAAGGAGCTCCATCTATTGGTATCGGAGCGTTCGGAGGCAGTTTGAGCCTCTGCGCCGTTCCTCGTATCGTGACAATTCGTGTCGTTGCTAGACTGTAATCGTCCCTTTGTTAGCATCTTCCAAGAAATCTCGGTAAATCGCGATGCGGCACTCTAGCGTTCTCGTCCAGTCGATCTTCATAACCGAAGGGTTCGCTCGTATTGGCGTCGCTGCCAGAGCAACCTCACCTGTTCTGGAGGTAGAGGTGGATGCAGAGCAAGCTGTGCGATAGAACCCCGAATAGTTAATACGATATCCATATGATATTAAAATTCGGAAGTGTCTTAGTGTCTTAGTGTCTCTATGATCCACCGCGCCTGTCTCGAATTTTTCAAGTGTCCAGTGACTTCATCACTAGACTGTTTGGCGACTCAATTGCTTCGATTGCCGGAAAGCCGTGGTATTGATACCCCGATTCTAATTGTTTGAGTGTTATTCCCGGCCATTGTGCCTGATTGTGTCCCAGGCCCCTCTGTTTATCTAGATCTGGAAGTGCCCTGCCCTGCTTTTCAAGCCCCCACAAAAAATATCCCACAGGGTTTGGGGGAGAAAACAAGGCGGGCCACCCACAAAAAAAATAGAGACCCGCTGGAAAAAAATAGTGGTCCAGGGTGTACCTTTAAGAAAACAGCAGGATACGTAAACACTGGGAATGGGGGTCGTTAACAAGGCGATCATCCGAGCCAGGCTCTTCCACCGACGTTACAAACTGGCGTTGACCATTGTGATCGCCATTGGACTTGTTTTCTTGGTCTTTTCTACCTCCAGCGTGATCGATCATCCTGCCAAGGTGACCAGCGGTGACAACGGAGAAGTTGGGGCTAAAATTGGCAAAATTGGTGCCAATGTTGGTGGCAGCGTCGCCATAGGAGGTCCAGAACCTGAGATCAACCGAAAGCAGAGTCTCCAGAGCTTTTTCTCCCTGTTGTGGAAGAAGAAGACCATCCCTTTCGCTGAAACCGGAGCCGCCCAGATGCTGGATTTCCACAGTATCATGAAGAAAATATCAACCCTGCCCTTGCTGGCGATGACGGATGCTACCAAGTTGAAGTTGATTGCAGAACTGCATCGTCGGATAGACCCGGACAATAAACGGTTGACTCGAGGCCATAAGTACTACGATTCTGTGTTTGACATTCTCATGTCCGCAAAACCGAAAACAGTCCATGCTTTGGAGAGGTATAAATCCAGCAAGCGGATCTACCATGCCAGGTATGAACACACTCCTGAAGAAGTGGACGAATTCATGTTCTCGGAGAAGTACTTGTCCCAATTTCTCCAGTTATCTGACCAAGAGTTGGAGGCAATGACGAAAAGTCATCAACATGTAGTGAACAACCTTCAAGAACATGCCCCTGATGGATTATATCGGGGCAACGGAATTGTTTACGTAGGCGGGGGGAAATTCAACTGGTTGACGTTACTCTCTATCAAGCTGATTAGGGCAATAGGGTCAGAGTTACCCATAGAGGTGTTGATTCCTGAACTCGACGAATATGAGCCTGACTTGTGTATAAGAGTGTTCCCAGCATTAAATGCCCGTTGTATTTACCTTCCTCATGTTCTCAGTGGCCCAACTTCCCCTACCGCCAATATCAAATTTAAAGGGTACCAATACAAGGCATTAGCCATGATGTTGCTGAGCTTTGAGAACATCTTACTTTTGGATAGTGATAATATCCCAGTACACAGACCTGACTCCCTTTTCACTCTGGAACCGTTCGTTTCTAAAGGATTGATTGTTTGGCCCGATTTCTGGCGTAGAGCAACCTCTCCAGACTATTACAAAATCGCTGGAATTGAATTGGATACTAAACATCTACTTCCTCAGTACAATGAAAAAACCGGAGAGTATGAATCGGTACCAGTCAACACAGAGATCACTGATATTGAACATATTCCAATGCATCAAAGAACTGGCGCCATTCCTGATCCAACGCTGGAGCTGGGACAATTGATGATTAGTAAGAAAACACACATGAAAGCGCTTCTTTTGGCCCTTTATTATAACATGTACGGACCTAGTCATTATTATCCATTGTTTTCACAAGGGTCCGATGGAGAAGGTGACAAAGAAACATTTTTGGCGGCCACGGTAGCATTAAAGCAACCATTTTATCAAGTGGCCAAGTTTTTGAATGCCTTTGGATATTTTAATACCAAGCATGAATTTGTGGGTACTGGAATGGGTCAATATGATCCAATTGAAGATTGGGTGATAACAGCTGGACGTAAATTGAAAGCAAGTGGACAAAGCATAGAGAAATTGAAGAAACTTAGTGGAGGGAAAGATGTGGAAGATATAATAGCAAACGGGCCCCGGATTTTATTTGTACACGCAAATTTCCCCAAATTGAATCCGTGGCTTTTGAAGATAGAGGGAAAGATTATAGATGAAGACAACAATAGAATCAGGTTGTATGGGACCGGGATGAAGAAACGTACAGGCTACGATTTTGAGACGGTTCAGTACTCCAATATGAAATTTTTGTTGTGTGAATCAAACATTGGCTTAGTTGCGTATGAGAATGTTAATAGAACAGAGCTCTGCGAGGAGATCGACGACCATCTAGCATTTTTGAAGTCGTCAATCCATACTCTTGAGTGAGGCGATCAATATAGAGACAATAGAAATAGTGTAGGCAGTGAGGTTGAGAAATGAAGAGAGTTCACTTGGAGACATTGGGTGGAGGTATAGGCAGTGAGGTTGAGAAATGAAGAGAGTTCACTTGGAGACATTGGGTGGAGGTATTGCTTAAGCGATACACTGAACTTTCATGCTGAGATGCTATAATGAATCATGTCCAGCCGTGGGATATAGACTGGCTAAAGTGAAAATCTAGGCTATGCTACTCGTGTTCAATTGCAATGTAGAATGCCTGAATCGTTATAAAGCCTAGTTTGAGCAACTTCTACCGTATATTATATCCCATACTCCCCACTGGTCTGTCTAATTCTGTCTGGAGACTCACCACCTGTAAATTTCACTCTTTTCCCACTTCCTAGCTATGGCTTGCTGGACACTTTTACATGGCACCGTCAATACTTTCCACACAGCTCCCCTTCCTCCAAATACCTCCATACGCCTCCGTGTAGCTCCCTACTCCTCTACACTTTTCTATCCTACACATTTACCATTTTTCCTCCCATGCCATCCATTCCCTTTCCATGCCTCTTCTTCTCTCTTTCTTTCCCTCCCACTGATTCCTCTACCTGCTCGCTCCCATTTAGCGAGGGAACCAAATTTCAAAACACGAAGCCTCCTCCACCATGTCCATTCAGTTCCTCTTCCTCTTGCTGAGACAGGGCAAGATTCGGTTGAACAAATGGTACCAGACCATTCTGCAGAAAGAGAAGGCCAAAATCATGCGAGATCTTAGCACTTTGATCCTCGCCAGAAGGGCAAAAATGTGTAACGTCTTGGAGTACAAGGAAATCAAGATCGTGTATCGACGGTATGCGTCGCTCTTCTTTATTGTGGGGATCCAGCAGGGTGACAACGAGCTCTTGGCATTGGAAGTCATCCACAGATTCGTCGAGCAGATGGACAAAACCTACGGGAATGTATGTGAATTGGATATTATCTTTGGTTTTGACAAGGCTTACTACATATTGGACGAATTGTTGCTTGATGGACACGTCCAGGAGTCTTCCAAAAGGGAAGTGTTGAGCAGGGTGTCGCACCAGGACGAATTGGAGAACATGGACGAGTTTGAGCATATCTTGGCCTAGTTCAAACGGCATCTACCTACGGGGTTGATAGACCTGGCAATAGCTTAAGTGGTACAGAACGGGTGGAACGGGTGTTTTGGATGCTCTGAGATAGTCTGGTGGAAGTTCACTCGTCTTGCGGGCGTCTTCAGCTTCTATTAAGTCATACTTTGGATGTCTAGGGCCCCTCTACAATGACCATTGGCTTCTTGGCTGGTCATCATAACAGGTTGAGTCACGTGACTATTTCACGTGACCACGTAAATATACCATACATAGAGAACAAGAAGGAGGTGGTAGGAAAGGAAATATAAGAAAACCGAACGTAACCAGAGACGTAGAGTATAAACAGCTGCTCTTCTTTGCCTCTCTTTCAGCCCGTTGCCCCTTTCTTCACGCATCTTCCTATCTCTTCCCAAGCCATTTCGCTCTCCTTCTCACCTGCACAAGTGCTCATCTCATCGCATAATATTTCTCCAGAAACCATGTCTGACGCTGAAGAGGACTACGATATTGCCGGTGCTTTGGCCATCGATGGGTCAGAGTCTGACGTTCTGGACTTTTCAGGAGCCGAGAACTCGGACGGCGAACTCCAAGACGAAATTTTGTCCGACGACGAGGAGAAACCAGACCTCAAGCGTCAGAAGACCACCAAAGTTGAACAAAAGGCAAAGTCAGGACCAGCCCAAAATGCATTCCCTTCGCTTGAGCTTTCTGACGGAGAGACTGACGACGAAAAGGACGTCAGCTCGTACTTTGTTTCCGATAACCCTCTGGCGAAAAAGGCCAAAAACGGTTCGTTTGCCCTGTTTGGCTTGACCAAATTCATTCTCCAGAATATCTCCAAGAAGGGCTATAGACAACCCACTCCTATCCAAAGAAAAACGATTCCTTTGATCATGGAAGGTCGTGACGTTGTCGGTATGGCTAGAACAGGTTCGGGAAAGACAGCAGCATTCACCTTGCCCTTGGTGGACCGCATCAAGTCTCATTCTCCAAAGGCAGGAGTAAGAGCGGTCATTTTGTCTCCTTCAAGAGAGCTTGCATTGCAAACATTCAAGCAGGTGAAGGAATTCAGCAAGGGTACCGATATAAGATCCATTGTGTTGATTGGTGGTGACTCCTTGGAGGAACAGTTCCTGTCCATGATGTCAAATCCAGACATCGTGGTGGCTACTCCAGGTCGTTTCTTACATTTGAAGGTAGAAATGCAGCTTGACTTGAAGACCGTGGAGTACATTGTTTTTGATGAAGCAGATAGATTGTTCGAGATGGGTTTCTCTGAACAATTGAATGAATTGTTGGCTGCGTTACCAAGTTCTAGACAATCCCTCTTATTTTCAGCAACTTTGCCAAAACTGTTGGTGGAGTTCGCCAAGGCCGGTTTGACCAACCCTGTGTTGGTCAGATTGGACTCAGAGACCAAGATCAGTGACCAGTTGCAAATGGCTTTCATCACCTGCAAGAAAAATGAAAGAGAAGCTAACTTGTTGCATTTGGTGCAAGATGTGATCAAGCTCCCCTTGGCCACTGAAGAAGAGAAACAGAAGCTCAAGAAGATCGAGACAAGAAACCAAGAGTCTGATGATGAAGAGGAGGAAGGAGACAAGAAGAGAAAACGGAAATTCAAGAAGGAAAGACTTCCTGCTGCCAACCAATTGCCCTCGGAGAAGTCCACTATTGTTTTCGTGCCAACCAAGCACCATGTGGAGTACGTCACAGGATTGTTGAGAGATGCAGGGTATTTGGTGTCTTACATTTACGGTTCACTTGATCAGAGGGCCAGATTGCATCAGTTATACCAATTTCGAATTGGCTTGACCAGTTTGCTCGTAGTCACCGATGTGGCCGCTAGAGGTATAGATATTCCAGTGTTGGCCAATGTGATTAATTACACCATTCCTGGATCTTCTAAAGTGTTTGTTCACCGTGTGGGTAGAACTGCGAGAGCAGGTAACAAAGGTTGGGCTTATTCCATCGTCAATGCCAAAGAATTGCCCTATTTACTTGATCTTGAATTATTCTTGGGGAAGAAGATTTTACTTACCTCCATGCATGAAAAGAAGTGTGAAATGATCAAGGCTAGGGATGGCGATAAATACGAAGAGCCTAGGGTGTCTTACACTGACAGATTGGTTCTTGGAGCAGCTCCTCGACTCGATTTGGAGACGTTCCTGGAATTGTACGATAATTTGATGAAGAATGACTACGACTTGAGAGTCATAAAGGAAGTTGCCATCAAAGGTGAAAAGCTTTATCAGCGTACAAGACAGCCAGCCTCTCAGGAATCTGTTAAGAGAGCTCGTGAGATTATGGAGACTGGTTCTTGGGACGATCAGCACCTTCTCTTCGGACCTAATTTGGAGAAGGAAAAGGAGAAGTTTTTGGAGAAATTATTGCATAGGAACTCGAAGGAGACTGTTTTTGAATTTAGAAAGGGTAACAGCTTGAAGAAGGGTGAAGACACAGAGAGAGATAACATGGTTGACTTCATGAATAAGAGAAGAAAACAGATTGCTCCTATCCAACGTAGAGCTCGAGAGAGAAAGGAGCTTTTGGAGAAGGAAAGAATGGCAGGGTTGACACATGGTATAGAGAATGAGATCTTGCACACTTCTGGTGAGGTCGGGTACAACGTTGATGAAGCTGTCTTGCAAGATGCATTTGAAGATGCAGATCAACTTATTGAGAGCAAGAAGGCAAAGAGAAAAACATTCAGAGACCCACAATTCTTCATGTCCCATTATGCTTCGGCGTCTGATATTCAAGACAAGCAATTATCCATCAGTTCTTTTGCTAACGATGCCGCTTCTGCCACCTTCGATTTGAACAGTGATGAAATCAAGAATGGTAACACCAAGCAAGTGATGCAATGGGATAGCAAGAAAGGCAATTACGTCAATTCTCTTTCCACGGACAAAAAGTACATCATTGGAGAGAGCGGTCAAAAGATTCCTGCTACTTACAGATCCGGTAGATTCGATGAATGGAGAAAACAAAGAAATTTGGCTCCTTCCAGCTTTGGGAACAAGGATGGATTCGAGGCTGAAAAGTCTGGCCAAAGATTTACCCACAAGAAAACCAAGGCCCCCAAGCTTCCAGATAAGTTTAGAGATGACTATCACAAGCAGAAGGGCAAAGTGGAGAAGGCTGTGGAGTCTGGACGTTTTGTTAAGGGCTACAACAGACCAGGTCAGAAGCAAGAATTACGCTCCACTGAGCAAATCCGTAAGGCAAGAGCAGAGAAGGAGAAGCGTAGGGCCAAGAATGCTCGTCCTAGTAAGAGGAGAAAGTAATCAGAAAGCACGGGGATTTGGAGGAGAAGTGGTTGATAGTTTTAATAATACGATAGAACTATCAAAAGAGTTGTAGTTGTCATGCTATTATTTTGGATCGGTTGGTATTGTATAGGTGGGACCATATCTTACTTTGTGTTTTCAAACGAGGCCGAAATTGATCAGATCCTATGGTCGCCTTAGCGGTCAGACGGAGACCAGATATCATGTCGGCTTTCCTTAACGTCTATACTTGCTAATTCAACTTGACTGTCTACTTTTCTTTTGTTATACACGTATATTAGATCTGTTGCTTTTAATCTTTTGGAACAAATCCTACTTCTTTGCTATCCTTTTTTTTTGGCCAACCATTCTACTCTATGACGTTTGTCTTCCGTGCCCGTCCATGTGGGCTAACTTCAGCCTTCTTTCTTCATTTCCTTCTTCTTCTTCGAATCCTTCTTCTTCGAATCCTTCTTCTTCTAAATCATTTCTTCTCTTCTTATTTACCCTCATGTCTTCACCATTTACCACTTTTCCTCATTCTACCATCCTCTTCTTGGATTGCCCCAAGTTCTATCTTCTTGGACCACCTCCTCTTCTGTAAGGATGGTATTCACCTCTGTCTCTATTTCTGAAGCCTCCTCTACCTCTACCACCGCTTGGTCCAGATGGTGGACCTCCTCTGCGGCTTCCGCCCGGCCCTCTGGGTAACATTCTTCTGTCATAGGCCGATGGGCCGGATGGTGGAGCATTTCCTCCAGGACCTGATGGTGGGTAGTTCGAAGCTCCAGAGGGACCAGTAGGGACGGGTGCCAGACTATTGAGTTCACCGTCTTGAGCCTGTGGGTTCAAAGGAGGAGCTCCAGGGGCCTGTGAAACCTCTTCACCAGTAGATCCACCTTGTTGCTGTTGGTACATGTACCACTGTTGCATTCTCTGCCAGTACTCTTGCATCATATCAGGAGATATACCGTTTGTACTGAACTGTGGTTGACTGTATTGATTGTAGCCTTGCTGACTGTAGCCCGATTGATACAGAGGTTGATATTGTTGTGGGTTGTGGGCTCCTCTGGGCTCAGCACGCTTGACCTCCATAGATTTACCCTTGTAGGTCAAGTATTTCGTGACAGTTACACGGTCTACCGCATCAGGGGAGTCGTAGGTGATGAAACCGAAACCTCTAGAGCGTCCAGTGTCCTTGTCTACCATTAACTGGGCATCAATGATAGAACCGAATTGCGAGAAGAAATCGTGGAATTCCTTTTCATTTACCATGGGGTCGATACCACCTACGAAAATCTTACCTACTCGGTCTTGTTCATCTCTAGCAATGGCTCTCTTGGGGTCGATAAGCTTCCCGTCAAGAACATGGTCTTGTTTAATTACCGCATCTACAGATCTGGGGTCTCTGAAAGTCAAGAATCCGAATCCTCTTGATTTCCCAGTGGCATTGTCCCTCATGATGGTGAAGTCTGTGACTTCCCCAAACTTTGAAAAGTAATCTTTAAGTCCTTGTTCAGTTGTATCCCAATTGAGACCTCCAATGAACATCTTGCCGTGGTCCTTACCGATATTTGAGGGGGGTTGAAGTGGTTGTTGGAAAGAGTTGGTGTCGTTAACAGATCCAGCACCATTTGGTTGTCCCATGGCATCAACTTGATTGTTCTGACCGTTCCAGTACCCTTGTTGGTTCAAATTCGAAGCAGAGAAGCCTTCTGACGAGTTCTGTGTAGTCTCATTGGAAGAAGCTGGTCGAGAAGCATCAAAGTTTGCGGATGCTGCTCCAGTGGAACCAGATCCCGACTCGGTGGAAACCAGCGGAGTTCCAACCGGGTCAGATGTGGTACCTTCCTTTACATCCGTTGATGCGGGATTTTGGGAAGTGCTTCCAGCTGATTCCGCTTGCTTCGCGGCCAGAGACGTAGAAGGTGGTTCAGAGGAAGGTTTTTCGCTAGATTCCTTGGTTTGAGGCTGGTCTTCATCATCACCATAGATGTCCTCAAATAGGGCTTCGTCGTCATCGATGGACATGGTTGTAGTTTATTTATTAATGCAATGTACGGTCACCGCCCGGCTCAATAGATACGATATATTGAATATGGAAAGTAACAGTCTATGTAACAATCACTACAGAGGCTTGCCTTGTCAACTTGAGTCAGCTTTATTCACAATTTGAAGAATTTGCTGGTTTTAGTTGCGGGTTGTGGTGGGGACACGCACGAACAAAGAGCAAGAATTAAGGGGAAGGATAAATAAGTGGGAGGAGTGGATAGAGAACAAAGGGAGGGGACAAGGGATAGAGGTTGGGGGAGAGGGGATAAGGGAGAGGGGATAAGAGATGGAGGATAAGGGTGATGGGATATATGGATGTATGCATGGGTTGTGGGGTAGTTGGTGGGTAGATGGGTGTATGGCAAGGTGCCATGAAGACCGTGGTAAGACTGGTGAATAGGGAAGTCTTATTGTAATGCGTTCAGGGCATCTACGCTCGGAACTATGAGTGGCCAGGAGCAGGCAGGAGCAGGCTAAAAGCAACCCAGGCGTTGTCGGTAAAACATAGCCGGTGGAACACGAGCACGGTACTGCTGTCCACCACCTCTCCGCCAGATTACGGCCGTCCACTCACCTATCCTTCCGATATCTACTGCATTTGTCCTACTTACTTGTCTCATATCTACACATCTTACATACATTTTTCTTCAGTATTTATTTCGCTTCATAATCGCATATTCTCTTAGCGGGCCGCATCCAGTCGCAGAAAGGCTGCAGAAAGGCTGCAGCGGCTGCATACCGATGGGTGCAAAAATTCTTCGGCAAGGTGCATCGCCTATTCAATGTTCTGCTTCTTTCTGACCTCGTAGAGGTTCAATACGGTCTCTGCGGCCTTGACACCGGAAAGAGCCATGGCTCCGAAGGTTGGGCCCATGCGGTTGGATCCGTCGACCTCAGAAAGTTCCATACCGGCAATTACTAAACCAGGCACAATTTCCCTGGTGTTCTTGACGATGTGGTCTTCGGCAACATTCATGTCCAATCCACGCATGCCACCAAGGGTTTTGATTCCCCCAATGGCAACGGCACGCTTGGCACAGAAAGCACCAAAGGGTCCGTCGTGTCCGGTGGTCGACAAAATGATCGGAGCGTTGATGGTGTTGGGGTCCATACAAGAATGGTCATCGTGGTGCAAGGTGACCAAAGTCCAGTTGGTGACCACACCAGCAACACGCAATTCCCCAGTGTGGACATCCTTACGGGTGATCAAATCCTCAACACAGGTGGCATTGAACAACTTGACGTTGGGAAATTGCAACACCTTCGACAAAAGAGTGGACATGAACAAGGCTGCATGTTTGACCACCACGTAATCGCCTTCATCTTCGTACTCAATTTCCAACTCATCCAAAAAGTGCTGAGCAGGCTTTCTCAAGACCATGGCAGAGAACAATTGGCCACCCAACCAGCAGCCTCCACCGGGGGAGACAGAGGCTTCGATAATGGCAATCTTGAGGTCTGGACGGTTCTTGGCGATAACATAAGCAGCAGATAAACCGGATGATCCAGCACCTACAACGACCACATCAGATTCGGCATACTTGTCCAAGTCTGCAAAGTAACGTCTTGTCATGGCTCTGGAAACGGTGGATTCACGAATTGGGGCGAATTTGAACGATTCCCAGTCGCCAAAGCTGACTTCTGCTGCTTGAGCTGATGCTGAGGCTGAGAGGTTGATCTGACCAAGTGGTTTTGCGGGGTGTTGAACAATTGTTGGAGGAGCCATAATTAATAAGAGAGATTGACGGGTTTAATATCAGGTATTGAGGGGATGAAACGGCCCTATTTATACCTTTCCTGGTGGCCCATTGCCCACAAATTTCAGCACCAATGCTCCCCACCATAGATAGCTCCTACTACTTTTCATTCCTCTCTAAGCCTAGATATTGTCGCATCTAAGAGAACTGTAAGCGCATACGGGGTTATGTGCAGGAACAAGGACATATACACCCACCCACAAAGTGTTGCAACCTACGACATTACACTATTGGTGGTATTATAAGGTTATAATGTGTTATCTATCGGTCATTTCTTCTCCTTGGAGAACCCCTTAAAGTATCTTTCTCTGAAATTGGTAATATTGTTTACCTTGAGCCCGTTCACAGTACTTCCCTGGAACGATGCATCTCGTTTCACGTAAACCAACAAACGACGGGACCATTTGTTGAACACCTGCTCCAAATTGTACAATAGTTCTAACCTTTCATGTTGTGGGAGTAAGTGGACTTCAAAATCGTCGTTGGCTGTGGGCATCCAGAACGCCAAACGGCCACCAACTGGGAGTCTTTCAGCAGCAAACTGGAGCAAATCGTGCAACATGCTTGACAATTCGTAAGGCTTTTTAGGTGGGATGTAGTCTCTTCTCAAATGAGCTTTTTCTCCATCGATTACCACATGTTCTCTACCAGCAATCTTCTCTTGGTCCTTGTGTCCCAACACTTTCAACCCTTCTCTTACTCCATACGGAGGATCACAGATGATGGTGTCTATACTGAAGGACTTTCTGAATGCATTGTTTGTGAAGTCCATGGTTAAAATATCCATGTACTGGGAGTTCGTGTTGTACTGTTTGAAGTTAGCCTTGATGGTTCTGTCGCCTTTTCCCATTAATATACGAGGATCGATATCTGATCCAATTGGGTAGCTTCCAAAGTTGGCTGCAGCCACCAAAAACGACCCTGTTCCAGTGAACGGATCGTACGTGACCTTCCCCGTGTCTACTTGGCCAAGATTGCAGCTTATAAGTGATAATTCAGCATCAAAAGACGTGGTTCCGATGTATTTTCTTCGCCTCAAATCGTACTTATCCAAGACGTTTTCAGTTCTAGAACTCAATTGGATTTGACGACCAAACCAGCAATTTATGGGTTTATTGGCTTTCTCCATCCCTTCTACATTGTACTCCTCTAAGATTGTGAAGACTTGGTCAGGGTTTTTCATTCTTATCTTGCCTTTAAATGCCAAATACTTGAAAGACTCTATCAAATTCACAATCTCATCTCGAGATCTAGTGCCTTTGTAACCGATGAAATCGAACTTGAAGGTGCAGGTTTCGTACTTGGAGAACAAATGGCTAGACTGCTGCTGAACAGAAGCATGCAATTCTTCAGTGGTGGTTCCGTGGCCCCATAATTCGTAGATTCCTCTTCCTAGGATCGATCTCTTCATGATCTTGCGAGCATCGTCATCGCACTTTAGGTCGACAATAAGAAACGGATTCAGCTCATCGTGGTGTGAAAGATCAATATCCACTCCGTACAAATCTGCTAGAGACTCAAGCTCCGCCCGTCTGAAGTTCGGGTACGCCTGGGCGAAGTAGATAAGATACTTCGGCATGTGATGAGCTGCACAGATTTTTCGAAAAGTTTCTTAGACATCAAAAATCTGGACCCGCACGGAGAGCTCTAAGCGCATATGATAAGGCGGTCGCCTATGCGCATGCTAGCAAATATATGCGGCTACGATTCTTCAATGTGAGGGAAAAAGCTGGTAGTCTAGTAGCGATATAGAGTATCCAAGAACGCCTTCTGCTACTGTAACGGGCCAATGATGTCCTAAGCGCCTGTGACGGGGAGGGGTCCGGTTTAGAGTATTTAGCCAGCGCAAAAAAATTGTCTTTTCCTTACCATTTTCGACTATGAGCACCTCAAAAAAGTATGATGAGGCTTTCGAATTCGTCAATAATATCAAGGATGAAACCTCCTCCAACGATGAAATAGTGGATAACAAGAGTGACTTTGATCGCGTTTATAGGAAAGTGGACTATCGGATTTTGTCTATTCTTTGTGGGATCTACTTCTTGCAATTTTTGGACAAGTCTTTACTCAATTATGCGGCGGTGATGGGGATCAAGAAGCATCTTCATGGTAATGAGTTCAGTAACCTTGCTACTATTCTATATTGCTCGTACATTGTTTTCGAACCAGTTTCTGCTTATTGCTTCCAAGTTCTTCCTCCAGCCAAATTTTTCGCTTTCTGTGTCACTTGTTGGGGCATCGTCGTTACCATGCACATCTTCTGTGAGAGCTATGCAAGCTTGATGATCATTCGGATGTTTTTGGGGATCTTTGAGGCCTGTGTAGCTCCTGGATGTATTTTACTTACCGGAATGTGGTGGAACCAGAAGCAACAATTAAGAAGAATGGGACTCTGGTCTATCCAGGCGGGTACTTCTACCATTTTCGGTGGGTTACTTTCGTTTGCATTCCAACACGTTAAAAGCGATGTAAAGTTCTTGGGGTCGTGGCAGATTTTCTTTTTGATGATGGGAATCATCACCGTGATATTCGGTGTCATGGTATGGGTGTTTTTACCAGATAATCCCTTGACTGCAACGTTTTTGACCGAGAAAGAGAAGATTATTGTAGTTGAAAATATCAGGGGCAACCAGACTGGAACCGAAAACAAAACTTTCAAAAGGGAGCAGATATATGAGCTTATATTCAAAGATAAGCATACATGGCCAATGCTTTTGTTGACTGTGATTTCTCAGGTTTCCACTGGAGCCATTGGTACCTTCAGTGTGACTATCATTTCAACATTCGGATTTAATGCTAAAGAATCTGCACTTATGCAGATGCCAGTCGGAGTGTCAACTATAATCAGTATCATCGGAGGCACCTACCTTGCAGCATATTTCAAGGGAAAATATAGAAACTTGGTTTTCATATCGATGTTGATTCCTGCTATAATTGGCTATATTGTGATGCTAAGCACCACGAACAAAATTGGGAACATTATGTCTCTCTACTTGGTCAATGTGGGCACCTGTGTGATTACGATGATCTACTCGTGGAATGGGGCCAACACTGCTGGACATACCAAACGGTTGGCTCGTAATTGTATGACAATGATTGCGTTTGCAGTGGGTGCATTAATTGGTCCACAGCTCTTCCGGGCTCAGGATTATCCACACTACCGGCCAGCCAAAATCATTCTCTTGGTGTTCTCCGTGGTTTGTATTCCTCTTGTTTTGTTTATTCTGCATTTGTCCAAGCAAGAGAATCAGCGTCGAGACTCGGACGAAGGATTGGATCAGTGGGTAGCTGATTTGGGTCGCAACCATGAGTTCATGGACATGACCGATGTTGAGAACAAGACGTTCAGATATAGTTATTGAGCTGGTAAAGCTTCGAAGTAGTCTAGATCTTAATTGTGATTAATATAATGACTTGCATCGCAAATGATGATCTATAATAATAAAGGTATCTATAATGAGTGTAGCTGCTATTTATGAGTGTATCTATAACGAGCGTTGCTATTACGATTTTTAAACTGATGACAATGATTGTACTGTTTCGATTGTAATGTTTCGATCATACTGTTTCGATTATACTGTTTTGATTGTGCTCTTCCACATTTTCATCAGATGGTTGCCACCTATAGTCTCCTGCTGTCTACGCTGCTCTGTCTCTGCTCCAATTGCCTGTGTCTATCTTCCTCTCCCTTGCTTAGTTGTTACCGTTTTTTGCAATTGCAGCATTTAATGCACCTCAAATTCCCAATCGGGCCGTGATTACCTTTGTCGTGCAGCTGACAAATATTTCACTTCTTTAGCTCATCTCGATAGTGATACACACGATTATAGGACCCGTAATGGCACCAGCAACCGTGATATGTATCGGTATGGCCGGTTCAGGCAAAACCACGTTCATGCAGCGTCTCAACTCCCACTTGCACGAGAAAAAAACGCCCCCGTATGTGATAAATCTCGACCCTGCGGTGTGGAAGATCCCATATGGAGCCAATATCGATATCAGAGACCTGGTGAAGTACAAGAAAGTGATGGAAGAGTATAATCTTGGGCCCAACGGAGCTATTGTGACATCGCTCAACTTATTCCTGACCAAAATCGACCAAGTCATCAAGTTGGTTGAGGGAAAAGCCGACAGATTCCAGAACGTCATCATCGATACTCCAGGGCAGATCGAATGCTTCATTTGGTCGGCCAGTGGAGCCATTATCACCGAATCCTTTGCCCTGACGTTTCCAACGGTCATCTCGTACGTTGTGGACACCCCAAGAACAGCCTCACCGACCACCTTCATCTCCAATATGCTCTATGCTTGCTCTATCTTGTACAAGACCAAGCTCCCGATGATCATAGTTTTCAATAAAACCGACGTAAAATCGGCCGACTATGCCAAGGAGTGGATGACTGATTTCGAGTCTTTCCAGCAGGCATTGGCAGTGGACCAGGAACTCAATGGAGAGGACGGACAGAGTTCGGGATACATGAGTTCTTTGGTTAATCTGATGTCGCTTATGTTGGAGGAGTTCTATTCACAATTGGACGTTGTGGGTGTTAGTTCTTACACTGGAGATGGATTTGACGAGTTTATGAGTGCCGTTGACCACAAAGTGGACGAGTACAACGAGTTTTACAAGGCTGAACGTGAAAGAATCTTGCAGAAAAAGGCCGACGACGAGAAGAAGAGACAGGCCAAATCTCTCAAGAACTTGATGAAGGATCTTGACCTTAAGGATGGCGATAAGAAACCCCAGGATAGCGAGGTTTTGTCTGACTATGAGGAAGAAGACAATGAGTATGATGGTGAGCTTTTGAGAGACGAGGACGAGGGCGATTCAGAAAGGCAGTATACGTTCCCAGAGGACCGTTCTTCTGAGGTTAATGAGCGAACTGATCATAGTTTGCAGAAACGGTACCAAGAGGCATTCGATGCTTCCGCCAAAACGGCATCTTCGTCAACTGCCGAGGCTATAGCACAGTACATAAAGAGATAGGATGATATATAGAACGAATTCTACAAGTAGGCACATGAAAATGAAGATGAAGATGAAGGTGAAGATGGAAAGAAGGAACAAATAAGGAGTACAAAGTATCAACCAGAGCATGTACACGATTGGAATATGCTAGTTGAATCGGAGACGAGAGATTGAGCGAGTTGTTCAGGTCATGTCGATACTACAAGGATATGGCATCCATTGGCCAAAGATTCAACTCCTATACGCTCAATTGACCTTCCCCTTCATTAGAATTTACCTATTAACCACCTATTCACTGTAATGGTGAACTGGCGTGCCTAAGTTCTCTTTTCTTCTTCTACACATCTTATCCCATCTTACCGGCCCTTTCTTACAGTCTAACCTCATAACATCAATACAATATACCTTTATTCAATCACTGAAATAATTCGTCTATCACATACGGTTTGTGGTGCTCCTCTTTGAAGATCAAATGTGGCTTATTCTTGGCCAAATGTAATATGGTCTTACCGAATTCAGAGTTACACCAAGCAAACCACAGGCGTGTAAAAGATGATCCGTTCGGAGCATCCACATGAACACTCTCATGCATCAATCCTAGGCCATTTGTAGATCGCATGACCAAGTCCAAGGCCAGTTGTATCTCCTTGTCGTCGTCGGATGTTCTTATTTTCATCAAAAGAGACATGGGCCAGGCATTTTGAATTCCAATATGAGGTCCACCTATGCCCTCAAAATACTCTCCCTTGAGGTAATACGGGTTTCCTGCCTTGCTGAGGATCATTTTACGGGTATTTTGATATATCTCGTCCTCTTGGTCAATAAACCCGAGATCTGGAAGCAGGAGGAGCGATGGAATGTTGGCATCATCCATATAGACAGAACCACCATAGCCATCGACCTCGTAGGCGAAGACTTTGCCCCAGACTGGATGATTTTGAACTCCATAGGCTTCAATACCAGACTGAATGCCCTCGGTTATATGATCGATGACCTCGTACAACTGCTGAAACTCCTTATTGGCAGGAAACGACTCCTCGTTGAAGTAGTTACGTAAAGCTCGAAGCTCCGTCACCATATGGGCATTTGCAGGGACAAAGAACTGCAATATAGTGGCATCGTCACTAGGACGGAACGCCGATCTGATGAGCCCGGTGCCAAAGTTCACAGGATTACCTACACCGCCTAGAGGAAGGGTTTCCGAGCCAATATTTGTCTGGCGCTGGAAAGAGTAAAAGAATCGTAAAGCTGCACCAGTTTCCGGGTCGAATGAAGGCTGTGATTCCCTCTGAAGCACTATGAGGACTTTCTTCAACGCTAATACCCATTTTTCGGTGATGAAACTGAGATCCCCACCCGAATAGTGTACATATTCGTTGCAGAGGGTAAGAAACAGTGCCAACAGGTCCAACTCCCATTTGCATTCGAAAACAGCCCTCCAATCTGGACGTGGGAACACGGCGTCCATAGCAGTATTGCCCCGTTTCACCCCTGACTTCGCTGGAGGGTGGAAGGCGTTACAATAGGGAGACGTATTTACGTAGGTAGCCTGGGTAGAGATGGCGCCTAGGATCAAATTCTGGAGCTTTTCGTCGTGTTTGATGAGTGGCTGGTATACTGATAGTTGTCTGGCGGCATCACGAAGCCATTCTGCATGGATATCGCCCGTCACTACGAAGGATTCGAAGGGAGGAGTATCTTGGTGCCAGAGAATGGTGGTGTCTAGGGTATTGGGTAAGCAATTTTCAATAAGACGGGCCAAATCTGGCGATTTGACCTTCAGAACAAGGTCATCAATCAACTTCTCCACTGCAGGCAGCACAAAAGTACGACATTTAGGAGCTGGACGCATGTAGGGGAGCTGGAGGGGGCCAGACAGATATGGAGGGTGGGGATTCAGGGAGTAATCTACGTAATCTGGGCACTTCTTCGAGCCGATTTTCTTGTCCATCTTTGCTAGGAACTGTGGGGTCACATCGAACACGGCAGGGTCATCCTTGAGCGGTTTTTGACCCCGTTTCTCGTTCTGGAGTCTCGGGTTCTGCTTCCTTTGGGATGCGGAGAACCTTACTTCGTCAACCTTTGCAGCAGCGCCCGAATCTGAAGCCAGTCTGCTCCGAATCATCTGGAGGAGAATGAGAGCCACTGCGGCCATCAAGAGGTACCTCAATGGGCTTCGTGGACGTGGCATCGTGAGTTCTGGAGCATATATGAACCCTGGAAGATCTGAAAGGGAACTGCGGAAGCCGGTGCACGGGTGTGATGTAGGAGAGACTGGAGAGGTAGAGACTAGTATGAAGTTGGGATGGAGGGGACGGTGAAATGGTAAATGTTGATGAATTGCATGGTGATTTTGAGTATCTGGGTGATTCAATGGTGATTCAATGGGATTCAGTGGTGATATCATGAAGAGGTTGGGTGTGTTAGTGTCTAAAGCTTCGTCATAATATTCCAGATTGAAGATGGGTTGCAGAGGTATATGCTAAAGCGAATAGAATGGACTATGATTGGGAAGGCTGGATCAAGGTTGGATAAAGGTGATCTGGAGGATTAACAAATGACATACATACAAGAGTTGATAGAGATGGATCAAGTAGAAAGAAAAGACAAATATTTGATAGAGATAGATCACGTAGAAAGATAAGACAAAGACTTAAAAGAGGTAGACCATCAAGCAGAAAGAGAAGACAAAATGAAGAAGAAACAGACAAAGAATAGAAAAGATGAAGGAGAGCCAAATCAAACAAGCTGATAGGTAAATGCTTTCTTACAATCATTCCCTTATCAATTCAACCCTGCTGAGTACACTACGATATTCCGTTGTAGTCTATCTATGTTATGCTATTATGTACATTATGCTGTTACGGAGGAAATACCTCCCTGCCCCGTGGCACTGCTGGAGTCCTTGTATCGATTCGTACCTCGAACCAAGAGCTGGAATTGCAGTCGGGTCAGAACTAGGTGCTTCTCAGATCGGTGTTCGTATTAATTTGTGATCAATGGAGGCACACTCCCAAGTTCTGTGATACGGACCCTCCTTCTTTCCATTCACTGGCTGCTTTCTCCGTCTTTTCCTCTTATCTCCTCAATCTCTGTGCTATTCTCTGTACTATTTCTTGAGCAAGTACATGGCATCTTCGGCCATTTCGACCCTCAAGAACCCATGCTCTCCAGCAAACCTCATGATCTCCTCAAAGCTGTCCTTCATTTTGGACCTCTCAACCGTGTTTTCCATTCCATTGATCGGTTCTTTGAACTTGTCGATGTTCTGGTATACCCATGGATGAGTCTTGCCGAGTCGGAGTCCTACAATCTGGAACTCCCCGGAATACTTGTCCAAGAGTTGAAGAATATCCCGCTGGCTGAAAGCCGCTACCGCTGGCTCCATTGTAAGCATTGAAAAGGTGGTGAACGTGACATCGTATGGTGGATTATAATTGTTTTCGAGTACACTTTCCTGTTGTCTGGACCTGGATGCAAACTCGTGGCATTCGTCAACGATGGTTTGAATGGAGGCGTATGTTTCGTTGTGTTTCTTTTCTTCTTCGTTCTCTGTTTTGACTCTCTTCCACCATATTACAGGTTTGAGCTTGCTGTCAAGTACCTGGACTTTATTGTATGCTGAAATGGCAGCTCTGAAGGCGTCGTCCTCTGGAAAGAAGCTCATGAATTTATTTATGGCATTCATCTCGGTCAAATGATAGGATCGGGGTATGAATGTGTCTGCAGAGGTGCTTTCACGATACTGCTGGGCAAATTTCCACTTCAATTTAGCCACTTCGCTGGTAAACGTGGTCCAAGTTGGGTTGATCTGGTTGATCGAGTCACTCGAGAAGAGACGATGGGTTTGGGCAAAAATCATCATAATTGGCGCCAGCTGGAGCGTTTCTCGATACCATTTCAACTGCTGTGGGGTAATGTAATTGTTTGTACGTTCCGAAAGTTCTTGGTGGGTTTGGTTGAGTTTTATTGGAGGGCTGATGGGCTCAATGAAGCTTGATGCTATGGAGATTTCCATTTTGGCGTGGTAGTCTTCGATTTTTTTGGCAAACTTGTCACTGTTCGTGATGTCTGGTAAGTCTGACGTTTTGAGTTTCGATTTGGGTTTAAAAAGCTCGACTGAATGCAACTCGTCGAGTACACTGGGATTTGGGTTCTCTTGTAGAAGAAGCTTCAACCACTGGGCTTGTCTACGACGGCTTGGAGGCATCAAATTGATATCGGCAGCTTTCTGACGTACGTGAGCTCTGGGGGACAATATCTGGGCCTTGAGCGATTTAATGATGTTCGTAGAACGTGAATTCATGAAAGACATTGCCTCTCTTGATGGGTATTGAGACGACTTCCTTTGCACTGCTCGATACGAGTGTATTATGGCCTTTATATGGCGCGGAATGCGTCGAAAAGTGGCTTCGGAGGACATTAGATATTCCCAGATCCTCCTGCCCTAATTCCAGCCAGAAAAGTGCTGTATGTGTGAATCTACCGCTACTATATGGCGTCTTCGATAAACTTGTATAGCTAATGTGATGGAGATTCCCATGGCTGTGGTTTAAGTGGGAAATGTGGCTGCACTTTTGATTACATGCATGGGGTATAAGTGGGAGCTCATCTCCTGCAGCCTCTCAAATGAAAAAGTGCCCAAGAAACATATATTAAACATGTCAGACGACGAATTTGTCGGTGCAGACCTCTTTGCTGAGCCAGAGGGATACTACAAGCCAGCCAGCGAGGCTCATTTTGCTAGCTACCAGCGGAAAGTCAACGCAAAAAATGAAATTTCTCTCCGTTTAGTGGGGCTGCTGCCTCTTTGGGGCCATCTTTTATGGAACGCTGGTATATACACCGCTGATCATTTGGATAAAAACGCCGAGTCTTTGGTGAAGGGTAAGCGTGTTTTGGAGTTGGGTGCTGCTGCTGCTCTTCCATCTCTCATCTGTGCCGTTAACGGTGCAAAGAAGGTCGTTTGTACCGACTACCCAGATGCTGATCTCATTACCAATATCAACTACAACTTCGAGCATTGCCTGGAAATCAATTCGCCTTACGAAGTCCAGGGATACATATGGGGAAACGATGTCAGACCATTGATCTACGGATCCGAAGAAAGCTCATGGCCACATGATGTCAGTGATATAGCTGAGGAAGACAAGTTCGATGTGATTATCTTGTCAGATGTTGTGTTCAACCACACCGAGCATTTGAAGTTGTTGAAAACCTGTCGTACAAGCTTGAAGAAACTGGGCAAATGCTTGGTGGTGTTCTCTCCTCACCGCCCATGGTTGTTGGAGGCAGACTTGGAGTTTTTCACCACTTGTGAACAGTTTGACTTCAAAGCTGAAGAGATAGAGATGGTGAAATGGAAGCCTATGTTCGAGGAGGACGAAGAGACCGTGGACATTAGATCGCGTGTGTATGCGTACTATCTTGTTCCACAGTGGTAGAGGAATTATGATGAGGAATCATGATGGCCAGGGTTCAGTATTGATTAGGTTCTTGCATGGAAGAGAATATATAGAGGCCTTCCGTGGTGATGTAGATGTAGCTACAAGATGGGGTATAGGCACTGATATGGACACAGTGACAGAGAGAGAGAGAGCGCAGATTCGGGTATCTGCTTGAAAAATAGCACTGTTGGAAGAACTACATCTATACTTCTTGGTTTCCTTGTTCAAGATTGCTAGTAGCCATGTGGGATTATGTGGTAGGCATCCAGGATAGGTGTGGTATAGAGAGGGGCCCGTGTCTTCGACTACCAATTGATAGCTTTCTGTTAGCCTCCGTTAGCCCCTAGCTCTATCATCGATCCAGTATGCCAACCGTTCTAACACATCGTCTACTACCGATGCGATACCGATAAGCTTCCTTGATCAACTCCGTCAAACAGGCTTTCCTGGCTACGTCGGAATCTACATGCCATATCTTATGTCTTGTATTACAAATCAACTACCCATCCTCCGCTATACGTATGTCATTAAACGGAAGAGAAGGCTAATCAGCCAACTTGCTTACTGGGAAGCTGGAGATGGGTTCATCTTTCTCTTACCGTTGGTCAAAGTGACATTGATGAATCTTCTGGTGTATAACAAACGCTTGTAAGCTCTACCCTTTGGTTGCTTTGGCTTTTCTTGCTTGTCAACCTTTGGGGTTTGAGACTTAACCTTACCGGCACGAGCCAAGGATCCGTGAACTTTACCCTGAGATGTTAGTAATATGGACCACAGAGGAGGGGGTTATAGGGATTCAGTGTGTCTTTATGGTGGCGACTCTTAACCAGAGAGGGCAGTCTTTTCGGACATCGCTTCGATACATTGAATGGTGGTCATACGCCACCGGATGTTTTTGGCGGCCGTGTCGGTCTTTTTCGTGGGTTTTATCAATTCGTTATATCTGTAGTGATATCTGCTGTCATTCTCGTGGCTCAAGTTGGCCCCGTCCCTATTCAGTGCTTGTTACATACCATTTTCGATGTGTTGTAGTTCTTTGTGAAGCTCAAAAAAGCGATTAATCTTTTTCAGAAAGGGAGCGAGTGCGAGGAAAATTTCGTGTGACACAAAAGCGAACACAGGAATCCACGCACGTGCCGCGCGTGCTCCGAAGGGGCTCAGCCCTAACGCGTTCGAAATAGTGGTGTGCATACGCGGGATTTGATTATACAAAATCGGAATTGAGGCTCCGTGAGAAGTGCTCAGATAAACGAGAAGAGCTTATGAAAATGGGGAAGAATTGCCACGGGGTGGGAAGAAGGGGGCTAGTGGAATTAGCAGAAAATAATTGGAATTAGTGGGCGGGCGAGGTCTACACAGGAATTGGCTAAAGCCTATTAGTCCATAACGCGGGGCAGAAGGGGCTAACGCTATGCATGGGGGAAAGTGTGGAGAACTTTGAAACTGAATAGGACTTCCGAAAAAGACCTGCTATGTCATGAGTGATAAAGGTCAATGGTCAGAGAGGCACGGTGGGCTAAAGCTGGATTTTCATGGTTTATATGTACGTAGGAAGTAATCTGTCAGTGGATCTTTGGTTGTCACTTTTTGCCAGATTTGGTTAATTGCAGATCACTGGATCAGGCGTTGATCAGATATTGTTACTAAAGATACACACATTTGGAATAACGACATTTATGCACTAGATTTGATATTTACTGCCGGCTATCTCCCGTGGGGCGACATTTCGAAACGAATGGCTCCACCATTACCCCACATTTAAGTCCGCGATGTAACTTTCGGATCTCACTCCTTTTGGCGATGCACTACTACCCGTAGTCCGTTACTCCCTCCCTCGAGCTGCATCGGTTCCCAGCCTCTGATTTTTTATCGCTAAGTGGTAGCAGACACAATCATCCCGAATGTCGAGGAGATAATGACGAATAACACAATCACCAAGGCAAGAATTGATAACCTACTGGCGGGGTAATAGTTGCGAGTAAGCAATGCCTGGACTTTGAAAAACCGGAACGTACCTAGAATCAAGGTCAATATTCCTACCACTATGAACGTTAGCCCTATCGGTCGCCCATACTTTTCTATGGATGCATTCCCCTTGCCACTGATATCTAACGAACTATTGAATACATGAATCAGGGCCTGTCGTCTTTCCAACCTGGCCAATTGTGTGATTCCCACACCAATGGATACAAACCCAAGGGAACTCCTCAACCAGGCTAGGAATGTCCGTTCATTTGCCATGTGATCTCTGGCAACGGAGCCTTTATTCTCAAGGGAGATTGAGGTGAACTTGAGAATCTTCAACACCTCGAAAAACCCTATATTCTGATGCCCCACACTTCTGCGTTCGGGTGAAGTTTCTCTAGAAACTCTACGCGAAGAGGGCCCGCTTGGAGCCCTACTATGAGTAGATTCGTGTGGGTGGGACATTTCGCCGCTTTGGAGACCTCAACTCGTGTGTGCCACAGAGTTATTGCCACTAAATCCACAACCCTTTGTGTTTACCTCCCTAGATGAATAGGTCGTTGCGCAATCACTCATGATATCCTGCACATGGTCGATCGAGCTTCAAAGTGGGATCATACCCTGAAATCAGCTTTTCGAATAGCGGGATAAAAAGTGTGAAAAGAATGTCTCATGTGTGTATCACGTGACCCTTCTCGCGTGTTGCCAGCAAGCGGGCATGGGCTAACATACTCGCCGGACTTCCATGCGCCTTCATGTGCAAACTGTTCTTTTTTGCAAAGCGCTTATTTTGACAAGGCTACGGTCCATTTCGCTGTAGGCAATGTCAAGAACTCTTGTTAGCAAGCTTATATGCCATGATCTTGATTAAAAGGAACTGTGAATCGCGAATAGAGGCTGGTGTCTCATAACCCGTCCTTTGCCTATCAGAGGTAAACAATTGCTATGCAAACGATATTTCATCTGCAATGTAAAGGTCTCATCGCGTGCTTTTATGACGTATCTGAAATTGCCTCGCTCTTGGTAACAATTTTCCGGTGCTGTCACCCGAAACACAAGGCTTCAGATCATTGTGAGTTTCGAGACAGAAGCAAGAACTCTTGGGGCGAAATCAAGACACTTCCAAGCTAATCAGGAAAAAAGACTTGCCCTTGAGATAGCACATAATACACTTCACATACGGTGCCTCGTTGGCTTCTAGATGCGATGGCGGGCAACTCGATCGCCTTGCTAAGCATTTGTTTTGCCGAGCGGTCCCCCCTGCGAGGTGCATTCTACAGAATTTTTTTTTATGGCCGCATTCTTGATATATTGAAGGTAGCTACGTAATGACAGCACCTTTCAGTGCAGTGGGATGTAAATTATGCAGGGCTTACCTACATGACTAATAAAGTCACAAGGAATGTTAATGTAATTAATGCAATTTGGTGGCCGATGACTTTTGAGGCGCCCATGATCAGCTGGGCAAGAGGGGCCGAGCCTCCGCCACTGACAGTAGTGGAGCTGTATGTTCTAATGTTTCCGACCATCAGAGCCTCGGTGGTGACTCCGATAGAACCAGATGGCACGGATCCGGTGGCGGTAGTGTAGGTGGCCATAAACAGTTGGGAAAATGGAGATTGGGTTGTTACAAGATTCCCGTTTTTATCGGTCCCAGTAACCCACACAAGGGTTTTACTGGTGGAACTCATGGTGGTTGTGGAAGTCGAGCTTGCGTCTGTGGTCTCTTCAGCAGCAAGACATTGGGCAATGAAGAAGAACAAAATGCAGATGTTGAGGTTGAGTGGTTTCATTGTCGGTAACGGGACAAGGTGTGTGAGAAGTTGGATATAGTTAGTATGAATAAATAGAGTTGGGATTATAGAAGTTTACTCGGGGGCCTCGAGCCTATCAATATATCATCTGCAGTTTTTTATCTACTATTGCTTGGTATGTTTACTAATCGGTAAGCCACGCATCTTCTATCTCGAAGTATTAAGTCGCGACCACTTAACTGCTACAATTTTGCAGCTCTTTGCATTTCTTTTTTTTGATATCTATATATCCCTGCTAATTTTATCCGAAGCCACCTCTCTTCTCACAAAAATGGCACTAAAAGCCGATGAAGTGGTCTAAGCCCATTCATCGGCGAATGTGAATTGTATGCAGTCGTGTTGGTCTGCCTGTGTGCACTCTCGATGAGTTGTTACTTTTATGCAGGTCTTTCTGTCTGTCTAATATGCAGGCGAATTGTTAACGCAATGTGCAGGCCACATTCTCTCTAGATAATATGCAGGTAATTCGCTTGGGCCTGTGTGCAGGTGGTTTTGGTTTTTCCTATGCCGGGCGAACCTTCCTGCATGATTAGCGAGTGGCTTTCGTGCGACCCTTGAGGCATCATTCTATACGACGTCGACAAATGTCGTCCCCATGTCGCACGTTCAAATTTTTTAAGTTTTTTTTTTACTCCTGCTCTTGCGTCACTGATACTCCCCGTCCCATAAAACCGGAAATTGAAATATCTTTGTCATGCAGTATACGGCTCAAGGAGGAAAACCCTAACATTCCTAAAGGGATGTGAGGGGCTACCCCAAAACCCCTCTCTCGTCTGCAAAGGACGGTTTGGTATGAGAAAATACTGACGGGGGATAGGCCAATGATAGACGTTGAAATTTTAGAGTAATTGCGGAGGAATGTGCCTTCCACCTCCTTTCGATTCGTTTGATGACTGGTGACCATTTTCATGTATACGGCATGGTCGACGTCATCTAAGGCACCCTACCCAACGGCCCACCAAATTTTGCATTATGTATGTAGATCTTTGTCGTTGGGTAACCAAACGCCTTATGTGGGATCAGCTGAGTTAGGGCTCACAAGACTCATCGGTCCACCATTATGCAGTATTCTTTAGGAGTTCTACCACTGTAAGTGATTAAGCCCAAAGCGGGCGCCCATATTTTTTTTGTTCTCCGAGAGAAGTACCAATTAGTAACGACCGGCATAGCGACCCCTCCCGCATGTGCTTCAACGAAATTACCATAAAGGGAAATGAGGAGTTTTCCCCTCTCCCAAATTGGAATTCGTTTATGCATACAATCATACCTATTTAGGAAACCAATTCAATCAACATGCTAAAAGCGGACATTTATTGGTAAATTATCAGCATATGGGCACTCATTCGAGCATAAGGTCTGTAGTGATGCTTTCTGGCCACTGATAGTAGACGAATTGAAGTGAAGGACAAATATGAACGCTAGAGAATTGAGGAAACCGGGAGTGTGCTCAGCCGTATCTGTAGTGTGGAGTATCTCTTTCTTCTGGACGAAAATTCTCACCTATTTCCATCAATGCACCCAATTAACACATTAAGTTTGAAGGAGCAAACCCCAGGTTTTCAATTCCAGACATGCATATCGAGCTTTTTTTTTTTTTTGCATTGAGGTTCCATTTGCAATGGCATCGCTTGAAAATCGGTTACCCCAATCCTCTTCTGTACTTCAACATCGCTATATATATGGAAGACAATATCCTCCTTCTTGTCTTGAATTTTTCATTATCCAATTCAATTACAAAAACTTCCAAGACTTTCTTATACCCAGAAGATCATAGCTTGAACAATCGCTAGCTTTCGATTTTATTATACCCCAATACTTTCATTCACTCATATATACCAGGTAACGGTTCACAATGACTACACTGACTCCCCAATTACCACCACCAAATGGTAGAAAGCTTTGGAGAGTTCAAAGACAACTGACTCCAAAAGGGCAACAGTCTAATGAACACAACCCAACTCAAGAGTGTCTTCAAAATTCATTGAAGATTGTCGCAGCAGGAAAAGCCTTCCTGACTAAGAGACCTCCTTTAAAGAGACCCAAGAACAAGCCAGGCAAGCCAAAGGACTTTGTTTTCGTCGATCTTTCCCCAGTTAGATCTGAAGGCTCGAGCGACGAATCAAACAAAAGACAAAAGAGCGCTAGCGTTTCTTCTGAAAGTTGCATGATTTCTCCTCCAAACTCTGCTTACCTTGCTAATGTATCTCCATTCTCGGAAGCACAAGAAACTTTGTCGGTTTCTTCTGATGATGAATCTTTGTTCTCCTTGTACGACACATCCAGCCAACAACAAGACTCGCAGTTTCTGGAAAACTACGACACCACTCAATTGCCTGAGGTTGGCCTTGGTATCAATGTGTTAGACATCTGGCAATTCGACTGTAACTTCGGAATGCTTCCTCAAGAACAAGAGCAAGCTCCTTTATACCAACACAAGAGAGTTCTTTCTACTCCTACAGTCCAAACTGTATCTTCATTTGCAACTCCAAACAAGAAGAGATCAGCATCCGCATCATTCGATTTTACTACTCCATCGCCAAAAAAGCAGGAAATGGGATTGGAGGCATTCATGATGTTCAATGATCAATTCAACGTTTCTTTACCACAACAAACTCCTAACATTAAACACTACACCATTCCAAGATCAGTTAACACTGCCGCAGACGCTTACGATGCTTCCTTGAAGCAAGCTTCTCCTCAAACTCCAATGACTTCAGTTTCTGACTTTGAAGACGAAAATATCATGAAATTGGGAAAGCCAATTGAGTTCCAAAACTCTGTTGAGTTCAACCAAGGCATGTACTTCCAGAAGCAGAGCGAATTCGACTTGAACGCTTTCGTTGCATTCTAATTCAAAAGCTGCGAGCATCTAATAACTATTCTACACACAAAACATTTCGGATTATACCATTTTTACACTTATTTCGGTCTCATCATTCATTGATGAATCATTTTTTCATTTCGGTCACATTACATTTCGGGTCACAGTTTTTTACAGCATTCATCTCGGTTGAAGATTTTCAACATTATTTCGGTTTCCATCACTTTACTATCTTACTTACTTTACTTTCAATTGCATTTCATTCGGCAGGTGCCGACGCGCGTCGCTTTTTTCATATATTTATTATTTTCGAAACAAACATTTCGGTTAGGGTTTAATGAGGTTAATGACATACTTTGGGTTAATACGCAAATATGAACAAATATACTATTGAGGATTAGCAGACTGTAGAATTGTAGTGATTGCAGTGAAGTAGAACGGGAAGAGCGGATTAAATTCTCGCAAAATACCGTAAGCAACATTCAAAAGGAATGACAAGATTTTAGTAGTTGACGAGGGAAACTATAATATTGCTTCTAAATGAAGTGCGTTTTACGCAATCAGGGAAGACGGCATCATCAATTTTCCCTATTAGTCTTATTGCTAAGTGAAATCCGGTTTGTTAATTGAATGCGTTTTGCAATAGTGGGGTTTCCCCATTTGAGCTCCTCTTCCAGTCCTAACCCTATTGACGATGTACTCCGCTATTCGCATAATAATACCGTGTGCAAACCGCAAATAACTAACAATAAGGTGGAGTATACCCCTCATGAAATGCAAGGATTGGAGGGGCACTCCAAAATATAACACCATCGTTGCAAGGGACCTCGGTTGACGTTGATGTGTGATTGTTGCCTGATGTCCGTCCTGGCGGGCCATGTTGTGGACTTTCTGATGCCACTCTCGAGCCCTAGTAGTGACAATGTTGGGTCGAGCCGCTTCGTATTCTGGCTTCCAACCGCACGGAGTTGTAGGCATTACAGTGTCGTGCAGGCAATTTCAGTTGCTCGCGACATTTTTTCATAGTATGTGATCTGTGGCGACATTTACTTTTATGCAAGATATGCAACGAATAGAGTAGCCCGACAAAATAGTCATTTGCGGTTACCGGATTAGGCCCCCACTATACAAAGACTGACCCCTTTAGGCCAGCCTATTCTGGACGGAAGGACTCCATAGGTCTAAAAATGAAAAAATAGAATTTCGTCATCTATGTGACATTTCCGCATGCTCTGGATACTGGAGAATGGACCACTCGACCCCGCATCGAGAACTACGACCAATATGTCCGTTAATAATAATTAAGCAAGGGAAGAGATTGGCTGTGTTTCAGCCTCTAGATCTACTCGATAGAGAAATGCTAGGTTGCTTTGGAGCACAGCTTGGGGAGATAGACCCTTTCATTGCTGCCGATCCCTCTGTAGCGACATAGTGACTGCGTCACCGGGCTTCGAGTGCGCTTAAGACAATACGTGAAAAAAAGGCTAATTAGAGTGTTGTGGTTTTGCTACTGTGGGAAATATTTTAGGGCTCAATACGGCCCTTTCACTACTTTTCTGGCGTAGAGAATAAAGCCGGCGAAGGCCCGGGACAGCCGACATGAAGCATCAAGGTGGAAAATAATGGTTCTGGAGTCGAAAATAATGGTTGGGGGCTGAACCCCAGCTACAAGAGCTTGTCAAACTTAGAGTAATCTGTAGAATTGGGGTTTCTATAAACGTAATTTCATGAAGGCATTCCCAGAGACCCCGGGTCAGACTTGAAGTCGTCATTGATGATGTCTCCATAACCACCATCTTCGTCGTATCTGGTTGGCCCCGCAGCGTGATTGCTTGAAAGAGATGAAGCAAAATCTGCCTCTGCATTTCCAGCCGCAACTGCCGATGGACCGGGAATATTCAACCAACCAGCGGCCGATGTGATGTCGCTCCAGAGCTTCTGCTCTGCATCCAGATATGTTAACCCTTCGATTCCCGCAAGATCAGCATTGGAGTAAACGTCGCCAATCTCAGGGAAGTCCATGAAAGCACTCATGTTGTGCATACTTTCATCGACTCCAGTGGCAGCTCCAGCGGCCCCGCTCCCAGAAATTTTATTTTGGAGCCTTTCTGGGACAATCTGGTCAGGATGGATGCTAGATATGTCATTTCCAACAATGCCGTGTGTCTGAATGGAATTTAGTGGGATGTTTTCTAGGCCACCCATTCCAGATTGGAATGAAAGCTTCTCGTCTTGGAACTCTTGCTTCAATGGAGTAATACCGGTGTCTCCTTGCTGATTTTCAGAGATATCCTGCATTTCCTCGTCTTCCTTGTCTGGTTGGTGATACAAGCCTTCATCGTCGTGCTTTTTCAAGAGATCCGACATGACTCCGTTGAAATCTAAAACGCTGATAAGCTTGAGTAATTGCAGTCTACGAAGAGCAGCTGGATGGTTACCTAGCCTTTTCATCTTGGAGAAAATCATGAGGGCATGATCTAGATGCTCTTTGGTCGCTTCGTGGACTCCGAAGGAGGCACTAAACAAAATCAAGGTCAGTGCCGAGGTGAACAAATACTCTCTGTCCATCCATCCAAAGAGGGCAACCATATTCTCTGGAACTAATGCCCAAATGCATCTAATCAGGTTGATCGACGCTTGGAATGAAGTATTGAGCAATGTCAAAACATTCTTCAGATACTTGGACAAGTCTATATACTTGCTGCTGTTGTGTGGGAAGGTGTTTAATTCCCGAAGCTTGGTCGACAGGAAATGGAACAAAAGCGGTCGAACTGCCAAGTTCATACCTTGGAAATATTCCGTCATCAAATTGACCACCAATCTGGACACTTTCAAGTCCTCACTTTGGAAGTCTACTTTCAAAAAGTCAGGTAAAGCTGATTTCCAATTCAAAAGTTTGTGTACCAAATCCGACACAACTGGTAATATGTTATGCGTAGGTTGTTTGGTGTATAATTGCAGGAGGATCATCGCATTGATTTGGGTAATGACGACACAGTTGCTGATGTATTCGGCCGGTGGGAAAACATAGTAGCCTCGGACGTCATTGTCATCTTTTGGGAAGTCCAGAAGCTCCATGGACACGTCACAAGGAAATTCCGTGCTGACAGAGTCATCAGTAAACGAAAGTGGAAGGCCTGCCTTCAGCAGTAACATTCGTTCATACATATAGACAGTCCACCATATCCTTCTTCGATGTTCAACCTCGAATTGGTTCAAATTTTCCTTGTCGGCATCGACATGCCAGCCTAGGATGAGGGTGGATCTAAGAGCAAGTCCAAAGTAGAAGTATGAAGCTATGGTACAATCTGCCACCTGCAAGTAAAATGCATACAAAAGCACGACTTCAATACCGCCGTCTTTGGTGATATTGTCAATGGCTCCTGAGGCAAATAGTCCTGTGAAAAGCTCTGATGCTTGGTAGAAAAAGCCAGCGCCCGGGAGTGTGCTACCTGATGTGTGATATGACTGGAAGCTCGGTGGTTTGGTGGATTTGTTGGAATCTTTATCCGAGCTGGCACCAGAGATCGGACCGGAACCTTTTCTATTAAAACCTGGCATGGTATCCTCAGTTCCTCTTTTCTCTCCTCCGTCTTTCCTCTTCCTCTCGTACATGGCCTTTTCCACGGTTTTACGCTGTTTGATATGTGGGGTCAGCTCTGTGCCCAAATACATTTCACCCGTGGCAAAGATAAGTAAAATCTTGCAAAACCATATTGTTTCTAGGATCGTTTCATCGTCGGTATCGTTTTTGATGGGGTTCTCTTCATCTTCGACGCCTTTGAACTCTTTGTTGAGATTCCTCTTCAAAATCTTCTTGTTATCCTCCATATTCCCAGTATACAAATTCATCAAGAACTTCTTGACCAAGCCTTCATTGAAAAAGTAGAAACATCCATCGTTGTAGTTTACAAATGTGTCTACAAGTAGCATGGCGTAGGAATAGGAGGGGAGAGTGAAATTGATGGAAATGCCAGGCCGGGTGTTTGTTTTGGCAAGGGTGATTTTGTATGCGTTGCCTTCTTTCTCCAAGATCTTTGTCTCTCTTTTGTGTGAGCCAGTTCCATTAGCAAATGAAGAGCTACCCAGCGGTGTGTGGGCACTGGTCTTTCCAAGACCCAGTTGGGTTCCAGAGGTTCCAGAACTCGGACTGTTGACAGAGAACCCGCCAGGTGTTTCCGGGGAGCTGAGTCCACTAGAAAGAAGGTTGGAGCTGGAAAATGAAGGGACCATGTTCTGGATTTCTAAGCCAAAGAGAGTCATGGATGAAGAGCCTACGTACAATTTTTCACCGGTTCGGGATTGTATAAGACGGCCGTGCTTGTCTAATGAAGGGTGAATGACCTCCAGGAAGATCGAGTTCGATGAGGCAGACGGTACAGCCGATTGGTGCATGCTAAACATGGCATTGAAGCGCAGCTGTGACAGGTGTTGGTCTCCCTGGGTCGATTCTGGCGCCAACTTAGGGGCCATCGTGGTCTTGACAGAGTCTACAGAGCTATTTTGACCATGCAAGAGCCCAGAACTGGGTCCGTTTGGACCTCTGGCATGTGCATTGGCACCAGTACGGCCCACCCGATCCAGGATATGCCGTTCTTGAAGACTGTTCCGGAGAGTGGCATTGTCCTTCTTAAGCCTGGCTATATCCTCTTGCAATTTCAGAATGTACTTCATCAGCACCACTATCTTCTTCTCTGCTTCCACATATTCACACTTGGCCTTAGCAAGTTGGCACTTCTTGCAAGGATTGCCCCCTGGACATCGTATATGACGGGTTCTACATCTTATGCATGCTAGAGATGACCTCTTTGGCCGTGAGGGCTGATTGTTGCCCGAAATCACCAGATTTGAACTTTTGTCCAGCACAGGGACCTTGTCCAGCACCTCACTGTACTCTTCAGCACCTAAACCGCCTCCTCCGGGGCCATTTAGTGTCTCCTTCTCCATGTTTTCCAGAGTAAAACGGTCTCCAAAATGATGTCTTGCAGTCTATACAGGACCCATCAAGTGGGGTAGGAGACATGGGAAGAGAAGGCGAGATGGAGGGAAGAGGTAGAGACACGGGAAAGGGTTGGGCAAAACAAGGCTAAGACTAGGTAGGAGGCTAACTATGGGTATATCATGGGCATTGGGCGAGAATCGCCTCGTTCTTCCACTATATCATTGAAACAGCCCCAAAAATGCTGGATGCGGCTTTCGATCAGGGAGGAAACCGTTTTATTATAGGTTTGATGTAACTCAGCCCGTGACGGGAGTTATCACGTGACTCTACTACGGACAAGGTGTGGTCACGTGTTTTTCTGTCACGTGGGATACCGGTTGGAATGCTAACAGCTCGAATGTAACGGCTGGAACGCCACATGGGCTCATCCACATGGTTTCTTTACAGGTATGGTCAGGTAGTGAAGCCAAACAGTGGAGAGCCTCAATGCCGGATAGATTGGACAATAACGCACAAGCTGCAAGCCTATTGGCACGCTCGTCTTCAAACCGTACAAGCATAGCAACGATGGTTAGGCGTCATTGGCGTCATCGACAGAGAAAACAGTGGAACAAAGAAACAAAGACTTCGAGAGCCATACGTGCACAATAAGACACTTAAGCTTCAAAAACACGTTGGTCGAAATACAGCGGCCAAGCATTTACTACGTACGTAATTTCAGTATCGATGTTTTGGAACTACCTAAAGAGCACGCAACACGTGCTGAGCCTAGCATTTCAAACACTGGGCAAATACTGATAAAACTAAACAAGTAGTGGGCACAAACAGAGGTCCATCTTCAAGTACTGGCCCTTCTTCCCCACAATAGTAAATTTAAAGAGTGACCGAATCGACTGTTTACATAATAACGTCACGTGCCCAATAGTCTGTTGACAAATGTGGACTTATCGAATTTGGCGTAGAAGGCCCGAATGTGCCAGCTCAGAGAAAAATAAACCACCGGGTCGCAGAACAATAACCACCGGTCGGTTGCACCAAAAATAGATGTTGACCGGGTGGATGACGTTGGGTGGTCATCTGGAGTGAACCCCAACCAAGCATGCCCAGACGCGGTTTTCAAGCCAAGCTCATGCAACCTATCCCTGCGGCGAAGTTTGGAGTTCATGCAGTGAAGCTGCACTCGAATTTAAAATCGTGTCAAGGCGCGAAATACGTGGGGAGAAAAACCGTTTTGCAACCCCCTTTCATGGCCGTCTAGCTAGATGAGGGTAGACGTCACTGTAGTGAAAGTTGACCTGAAGCA
Organism: Kurtzmaniella quercitrusa var. filamentosus (nom. nud.); assembly: GCA_020280135.1. Lineage (NCBI taxonomy): Eukaryota > Fungi > Ascomycota > Pichiomycetes > Serinales > Debaryomycetaceae > Kurtzmaniella > Kurtzmaniella quercitrusa var. filamentosus (nom. nud.). The sequence continues at coordinate 655,483 of JAFIDH010000005.1, forward strand.
ATGTGGTTGCAAGATAGTAGATCTACCAACTCTCTGTTGAAGTCGGACATTTTGACGCCGGTCCGAAGCATCACAATTTAACTCTGACAACTTTGAAACATGGTAAATGCTACTTTGATACAGATTTCCACCTACTACTACTTGGCACCGAATCGGAAGGACTTCCTACAATTTGAAAACCGAAACATAAATTTTATCATAGAACTAAAGTACATGAGTGCCTAGCTAGAGAGAACGTTAGCAGCCAGCTGACCAACAACGTTACCAGCTGGGTCGTAGGAGCAAATAACGTAATGACCCCAGTTGTTAGCAGAGCAGTCTTTGATGGCACAACCGAGCTTAGTAGTGGATTTCCACACGAGCTGAGTGAAGTGATCGTAAGATGGGCTCAGGTAGCTGTAGTCTTTAACTTCGTCGTACCATGCGGAAACAGCAGCAGCACCATCCAGGTAGCCTACGGCAAGGTTTTCACCGTACTTACCGCCAGAGTGGGTAAGGGTACCAGAGCAGTCGTACTTGTCGGCGTAGGCCTGGGCGTAAGCAGCCACGGTTTCGTCCCAGACAAGAGCTGGGGCAGAGTGCAAGGCTCTCTTCTTGTTGGTGGCATCAAGAATGGCGCTAGCAAAGCTGCCGAGGTTGGAAGATCCGGATGAAGGAGAGGAAGCAGCTGGTGCAGGGGCAGAAGAGGTTGCGACAGTAGCAGGTGTGGTTGCAGCAGCAGAAGTGGCAGGAGTTGCAGCTTCGGCGATAGGAGTGGCAGCATCTGGGGTGGCAGTAGACTCTTCGCCGAGGGTAACGGTGACAACAGAGCCAGCTGGGGTGCTAGCAGAGCTTGGGGTTGGGTTGTTGGGGTCAATAGTGATGGTGTGGAGCTGAGTAACGTAAACAGTCTCCAAGGCAGAGACTGCGCTCAAGCATGCAGCGACGGTAGCGAGGGAAAGAGACAACTTCATTGTGAGTGGAGGATGTATGATCTGTGGGTAAGTCAAATAAAACTGACGTAAAGGAGTGAATTCAGTTAGATGTGAGTTACTAAGAGACTACAGTTTTTACCAGGTGGGCCGGTCTATTCCTTTTATAATGAAAGCTGCATAGTTGGGGTATTCTCGTTTCTCGGTGTTGCAGTGCTGCATGAATTATGTAGCCATTTTACGGTGAAACTAACGCGAATTTCCATCTGTCGGGGTTATTTTTTTTATTTTCGCGTGAAACGTAGTGCTTTCAGGAACAATACATGCATCTACCAGGAAAGGAGGCACGGTCGGGTCGGAATCTGCCAGTAGAGTGTGAGCCTACCGATCCCAAGAGGTCTCGAATGTCTTGCTGGCTGTGCCTCACAACACTAGAATATCATTCGAAGAGACCAGCGATTGGCAGCTGACGTGGCTCCTACTTTCCTTCCGATTCGTTTGCTGCACTGGCGAGTCTCGTGGCACACCTCGAGTGTTGGCATATATAGACTGGGTGTAATTAAGGCACCAGTGGGCCGTGGGGCGCCGCTGCGCGTCTTTCGTGTATAGCTCTCTAGGCACCGTTTGGCGATTGGTACACACTGTGTACAGTTTCGGGTCCCGTTTCGGGTCCCTGGCCAATGCTTCGAAGCTCCGATGATGCTGTTTCAGGTTGAATCTGGGCGTTTTGGGACGCCAGGCTTAGATGTTTTGGTAGCCCTGACCCAGGCGACGTGTTTGTATACTGGACAGGGTTCAACCAACGATATGCCGAGTAGAGAACAAACCCGGGATGCTCCTATTGTCCCCCATTCCGTGCCCTCGTCTTTCTTCCTTCCTCTTGGCGCAATTTCGTTGGGGGCCCGTGCTACACTCCTAAGCGAATACATCGTCTATTCATAAATGTTCTCGACCGTGGGTAGCCTAATTAATTGCATCTGTAGGCACTGAATGGCACCTGAAAAGCACTCGCCATTCGATTTATGGTAAATTACCTACTGCTGCTGCTGCACCATCGTCAGGTGCAACAACCACTCACATCTTGACATACTGGACGCAGATCAGAGAATGCTCTTCGCAAGCCGTATAGGATACATGCAAATCTAGATCTGATCTAACATCGTCATCATCTCACAAGTCATCGAGCTGAGGGTACTCCATGTCGTAGTGTGCTTCAGCGTAATCAGCCCAATGTCGAAGAAATGCCACTCCGGATTGCTGCATAAGTTCCAAATCTCCTACTACACACAAATGACGTTTAGGCCTAGTAATAGCCACATTAAGTCGGCGCCTGTCCTTTAAAAATCCAACCTCTCTATTGTCATTGGATCGCACGAGTGATAATATGATTACCTCTTTCTCTCTACCTTGGAACCCATCAACAGTGGAAATTTCCACCCCTGGATACAGCTCATGTAACATTTTCTTCAACCTTGACACCTGCGCACTGTAAGGTGATATTACTCCTATTTGCTCATGTTTAATGCCATACTCCTCCACTAACAATGCTACATGCCGCGCGCATACTTCAGCCTCCATCTCGTTGTACTTTGACCCACTCAAATCTGCTACCATTCTCTCGTTATCTGCAGTTTTCTCTGCAAAATTCCCTCCCTGTGTGTCAAGCCACAACGTGCTGGAAATCTCTTGTAGGGGTCCTGTATTCGCCTTGCAGTTGGGAATGAGATCTGCAAGATCGATGTGCGCCACGGAAGGGTCTGCTTTCAATTTTGCCTCATACATTTCCTGCGATGGGAATGTCATAATAGCCTCATTCATCCTGTATTGTGTGTCTAGAAGTATACGGAATGCATCTCCGTTAAGATCCTCTACAAGCCTGTCAAAGAGAGTTCGTTCGAGATCTGCTATTTCGCCAGCTTTGAGTTGCAGGAATTTTTTGGTCACTGTCGAATTCTGGTTTGCAAGATCAATGTCTTTCGATTTGATGGTTGGTGGAAGCTGCATGTTGTCCCCTGCTATAATTAATCTTTTGAAACCATAGTGATTTATCAACGGAATCCAACACTGCGGTTCTAGAGCTTGCGATACTTCGTCAATGATTATCGTATCAAATGAGGCTGCATTTTCTTGCTCTTTGTATAACGAAGTTAACTCGTAGGATCCAGACCCATGTAAGGTCAGGAGTACTACGTTTGCTCCAAGCAAGAGATCCAGGGTTAATTTTTTCTCCCTCTCTCTCAACTCCTTCCTAAGGATTTTCAACTCTCCCCACAATGCTCTTCTCTCTGCGTATCTCTTCACCTTCTTAACTTTACCCAACACGTCTCCGATATCCTTGTGAATGTCACTTAGGATTTCAGTACCTTTGGAGAGAACGTCCAAAGAATGGTCGAGATTTGTGGCCAAAAGCCTGGCAGGATGGCCAATTCTAATCAACTTCTCTGGAGAAAGTTTGGTCGAACTTGCTGCTGCCTTTCTCTTTCTCTTACTCTTACTTCCTTCATCTTCGTTTGGAAGTTCATCACTGAATACTTTAGCAAGCCTCTCTAGAATTGTGTCAACGGAAATGTTAGAAGGTCCGCAAACAAGCACCCGTTCGTTCTGATTCAAACTCAATTGTTTAATTATTTCGATGATGGTGTAAGTCTTTCCAGTGCCAGGCGGTCCATGGATGATAGTAATCGGAGAATTCATTGCAAACTCCACTGCTTTCTTCTGCAGTAGATTAAGGTTCGCATCGAAGTATTTCGTTATCTTGCTAGCTTTCAGTACCTCTGGAGGGTCGTATTTTGTATTACCTAAAAGGATATCGACCACAGTATTTCCGCCCAAACCGCCATTTTTGCCATCAATTCGTTCTTGGAGTTTATTCATTGTAGATACCATACGCTTGTAGGTGATAGAGTTGGTAAGCTTGACCACCCACACCCGCACAGAGTCGTTAAAAAAAGACAACACTTTGTCGTCATCGTCGGCGGCAGAGACATCTTTATCTACAGCAAGGGTTACACTTTTGAGAGCTATTTTCACCACCACTGCCAGTATAGAGCCTTCCGCCACCTCCTTCTCGTTCTTTTTGTCACTCAGCGAAACCATATTGCTGACTCTCACTATATCTCCTACTCTTATAGAGCCGGCATTGATATCGTCAGACGTAATTGCGGGATCATTTACCAACTCTAGCATTGTCTTTCCACCCAATCCAGTCCTAACTGCGGACACCTGAAGGTTTGTGAGGGCCAAGCCTAATTGAGAGAGCTTTTTGGGCCCAAACATTTTCAAAAGCTCCTCAGTTTGCAGCAGGTCGGCATTCTGTTCAATGTCAATGGCCCGCTTGAAGGGTTCCGTGAAGTTTTCGGCCATTTCTTAGGGCTGTTGGAGGTGAAAAGTGAGAATTCGGTTCTACTGATACAAATGGCTACGAGATGAGAGTGATGATGTGGGAATGACGTTTTCCAGGGCCAGCTGTGGAGGCATTTCTCAGTTGGTCATGGCATCTGTCGTCCGTGGGATTTCTCTGCTGTTAGATCTGTATCGTTGCGTGCTCTAACAAGGTAGGGCCAGCGGTTTTCAAATCTGTGTTCTTTTGAAGAACATGATTTTTTTTAAAGCGCCCCCTAGCGAAAAGGAGAGAGGTAGCTGATAAGCCAAGAAGGTGGGCACCGATGACAATTTGAAGATCTACAGCTGAGCAATCATGTTTCTTTATGACATACATAATCAAAATCTTTCTACCGACGTTTCCCCAACACAAAAACCTTATCTTTTGTTGCTAAACCTTTCTCTATGACCTCTTTTCCTTCTTAGCAAAGTCAGACAAGTTGCGTCCGGTTTGCTGCTTCAAATAGTCGTCAGCCTTGTCGGAAACAAAGTCTAACATCAAGTTTCTCTGCTTGAAGTAACCAGTCATCTTCAAAAATGATACAACCTTGTCATACATGACTTCTCCAAAGGCAAGGTAATTCCCAAACCATCTTCTGACATCTACCGAGGATAAAGTAGAGGTGTCAAAAACAAGTCCGGTGTTTCTGTTAATACCAGCCAAAATGATCGATACGAGTACCAAGTCGATACCGTAGTGTGTTAATTTTCCAAGCTTTGTTAGTATTCACACTCTATCGCTGTATTCCTGGCTACTTACACTCATTATACTAGGTAAGGTGGAGAAGTCCAAGTGATCGATTCGCATTTTGACAGCCTGGTTTTAGGCACTACGCTAGCCACTACCAGTTTCAGGATGATAAAATGAGGAATATAACTGGATTCTGATACTCAGTAAATGCATTTCTTGACCTGTCATTGGTAACATTAATCACTTCTGGTGTCAGAAGAGTTCAAAACTACAGCTCTTAGGGTATTGTCGAAATTTATGAGATTATGCTTATAAAGCCAAGCTAAGTAGTGGCTGATGTATGTACTCTTTTAACAAAATTCGTAGTATCGTCACTGGTCCAGTCTCTGATTCTCTTACTCAGACCGAGCGAAATGCCAAAGCGAACTGCTAACTGCTCAATGATGATGGATATTTGCTCTTTAGTCACTTCTGATAATGCCTTCAGCGATGGGGCACTTCCTCTGTTTGCAAGTTGTTGTTCCAAACTAGCCAATGCTCCAAATCTGGTCACCAACAAATCTGCTCCTTGTTCAACAGCCTGGATCTTGGATATCAAGTTATTAATTAGCCAACGGACTTTGGTGTCAGCGTATGGAGAATTGTTGATATTTAAACACCATTCAATCACACCGCTGAATCGTAAAAGCTGCAAGTCTTTCGTGTTCTGGATTCCGTCTGCAAGGGTCTTTAAGAGCCAAGAGACTTGTCTGAAATGTTGATCTTCCTCGCTGAGCTCGGATTCCCCACTCAAGCTCTTTGAAATACTAGCAAATAATGGTATGTATGTTGCCAGAATCTTAGGATGTGACAAAACGTATCTGAAAGTTCTTTCATAAAGGAAATGGCCAGGGTTCGAAAGAATGGGAACTAACTCGGAGTGAAGGTGCCACAAAGCAGTAGGAATGTTCTCGATGTCTTGAACGCTATTTAAAATGTTAGCCACAAAGACCTGATAAAGGTTTTTGTCCTTGAAAGTGTAATCTTCCTTCGAAAGGGTATGAAGAACTGCCGTCAAGATGGTGAGCAGAATTTTTCTCGAAGAAGCGTATGATATCGATTTCACTGTAAACTGAAGGAGATTGGAATCAATGAGTTTCTTGATATCGATCGTACAATTATTTTCCTGATCGAATTTTACCAACTCTTCATTGTTGACAATCAACAACATCAAGAATTCTGGATCGTAGATTGAACCCTCGTAACATTGGTCCAAAAATGTTGTATTTTGATTGAAAAAAGCTTCGATGGCTGTCAATCTCTCTGCCATGCCACCATCGAATAACGCAGATGGAAGATCATTGTTTGCGTAAGAAAGGTTTGAATTCTTAATGAAATTCTTTTGTAAATTGATAGAAAATTCTCCATTCTTTTCAAGCTGGATCAACCTTTCACCACCACCTACGACTTCAATGTCGTCTATGCTAATCTCTTCAGACACATCCCAATTGATGATTTTCAGAGCCCAGGAGGAATTCAAATGAGACTCCAGTGAAATCAATAATTGCTTGATAAGAAGATCGTCTGCTCTTATCGAACCCAAGTATAGACCAAGCAATTTGCTCACGTTTGACCATGTTGAATTGGCCTTTGGATTTAAGTTGAAGAGATATGAGATCACCAAAGCGGTGTAAAATCTCAATTCAGAATTGTTTCCCATTGGAAGCCCACTCAAAGACATGGAGTCGTTATTCAATATTATCTGAAGCAATTTTTCGTACTGAACAACACCTTTCAGTCCAGAGCTGATTAAGGTTGAGGCATATTTCAACAATTCATGGTCTGAAACCCATAGTTTATGATTCAAGATCATTTCTAATTGTGCATTGATTATTGCCTTAGGAACGATATGCCAAATTGTTTCCTTGTCGCCTAAAAATTCGATAATCTGCCCAATTGCATTAATGAATGAACGGAATTTGTCCGATATGCTAGAACTGATTGCGAGTTTCTTGGTTATATATAATATGGATTTTTGAAGCCAGACATTTAATCCGTTGTTGTTTTGTTTCAAAATCTCCAAAGCGAATTTGGCATAGTTAGAATCAAACGATTCTGGTACTCTGCATTCATCAGCTTGAATTAGGCCTAGCTTTAAACCCTTTGTAATTATAGGAATAGCAAGGGCATCTGAACGCTTCATTGCAATTGGTACAGTTCTTTGATAAAATTCGGTGGCCACAAACGGAGTCTCTACTATAGAATTTCCAATGAACAAAAGCAACTCCTCGTCGCTTATTTGATTTGATTGTTCAGTTAAGTATTCTGCAACACCAAGGTGAGAATAGGTGGTAATCAAAGGCTTCAAGTAATTTTGGTTTGCACGAGTTGATAAAATTCTGTGGAGTTCATCTTTGAGCAGATCGTAAGTGAAGGCAACCTTGCCACTTGTAATTACAGAAGTAAGATCACCATGATTTAGAGCATCAGTAAAAGATTGATAAGGAATTCGGAGGTTTCTGTTTATGGCCTCTTTGAAAATTGTTAAGATGCTTACATCCTTGACTACCTCCATTGATTGCTTTACTTGATCGTCTCTCAAGACCCATAATACTTGATGGATGAGCTTCTCGGTTGCAGATGATTTTGGTGTCAGTTTTACCAACTCAAAAACAAGGTCGTTGAAACGATTAGGTTTATCGAATACCGATCTAGGAAGTTCCAAGAAAATTTCATTGACCAACAGTTGTACCAACAAAGTAGAAGATGATTCTTGTTTTGGATAGAAAAATTCTTTCAAGAAGTTGTCAGATAAAAGGAATGCCGTCAACTCTTTATCTTGTGGAACAAAGCTAAATACGTAGTTTCCGAATTTGTTGAACAAATTGATGATTTTTGCTTCAGGCGCAGAACTGTTTTGAAGCTTCTTCAATCTAAACAACACACCTGCCAAGTCAAATTTGGACATGGGAAATTTGCCAGGATCCTCTGGTTTGTTAGATAAGATATACTCAATGAACGAATCTGTTTCGGTGTCTTTAGTGGTCCTATTAAAGTCAAGAATCTCAAAAAGCTTGCCTTTCTCGACTGCTTTCTTGAAATCTGGTATAGAATCCTCCAAGGAATGAAGTAATTTGATCAAGGTTTCCTCTGGTTCACCTGATACTATGAGATACCTTGAAAAGTCGAATAGCCATTTTGCAGAGATTTCAAAGCTCTTGATGTATTTAAACTGATCAAAAAGCGCCACAACAAACACAGACAAATCATTAAATTCCTTGTGAGAAACATCAAGAAATCTATACGGCAGAGTAACAGCTCTTGAAATTGTTTCATCCAAAAGGGGATAGACTTCCTTGGGAGGCCGTGAGTATATCAAAGCATGAAGTGGACTCACTATCAAGTCTTGGTTGAAAAGTAAGGTGTTAATGGTCAAAGTTTTCAAGATATTGAGGTTTTTAGATACAAAGGCATCTGTGAATATCGATCTCTCTTTCAAATTGGTGGTTGAAAGGCGAACTAAAGAAGTGAAAAACGAGTTTCCTTGGGAGGTTGGGTTCCACCATTTGAAGGCTTCATTGTGTATCGATAAATAGTAGTCCAATTTAGCGAGTTCTATACCGGTTGGAGAGTCCAAGACAACTTGAATTTCAGATGTGACAATTTTCGAATAAGAATCCATTCCCTGAATAGGTGAAAGATGCTCTAATTTCGAAAGTGCCATTACGAGAAGGAGCTGCAAAAGCTTCTTTCCGGGGTGCTTTTCAAGAACTTCCTTCAAAGATGCTAGAACTACGCCAGTTTCTGGCAAGTTGATTAAGATAAGCTCTCTGAGTTCCCTCTTGTTTTCAAATTCCAGAGCAAGCAATTTTTCAGACAATTTTAACTGGAAGGCTATGATTTGTACTACCAAATGTCTGATAAACAAATTATCTGACAATAGCCCTTTGGTGAGAGCTCCTCTAGTGAGAGGAGCAAGACAAACAACTTCTGATAACAACCTCGGATCTCCTCCTTCGAAATTTGTAAATGGAATCTGAAAAATGTTGTAGTACAAGTATGTAAGCCCTATCCACCAACTGGAGAGGGATGGCTCGTGGTTTCCTCCTCCCGTTTGAACCAACCAATTTGCATAGGGAGGTATTAATTCCTGAGAGACGGTGAGGATTTGGATGACCAACAGAGATTGAGCGTTGCTTTCCCAGGGTTTAAGAGTAGTCAAAAAGGTGTATAGGAGCTTGTTATTTACGTAGTAATTCTTGTTGTTGACAAAAATATGCCCAGATGTGCTGGAAGATTTCGATTGAGCATGGAAAGGCTTATCATTGTAGAACACCAATCCATTCTTTGTATCTACAGTTAAATCCTTCAAGAAATCCGAAAAGGTCTTTGCAAAATCAGGGTCTTCGTCGATCCTTCCGAACAAAAGCTGCAATTTATGCATGAAATTCTCGTTCAAGATCTTGCATTTAGTAGATTTCTTGAAAGCTGGTTCATCAAGGATCTTGTGTTTAATAAATTGAAGCACAAATGTGATCAATTTCAAGGAATCAGATTCAGCCAAACCTTTATAAATCAAGTTGAGCAATTTGTGCTGGTCTGCAAGAAAATCTTTCCTTATCGAAGGATTCAAGTTGGAACTTAAAGTGATGAAGAAACGGACAAAAGTAGCTCGAACCGTGGAGTCATCTTTGTCAGGAACGGTTGACAATGGAGTCAAAATCTTAGGCAATATCTTCAAGTCAAAAGAGAAAGACTCAGCCAATTGCCCTGCAACAATCCCGTTATTATACTGAGCAATGTTGGTTAATATTCTTGTTGCTGGGTTGGTTACAGTAGGTCTATTATTATTGAGAGCCCTGTAGATCACCTTCAAATACGATGGGGTAATGAGCTCCTTGAAAAACGAAGTAATGACATTCTTGCCTTCCAAGTAGACAAGCTTCACCTTGGGTGCCTCCTCTAATGCGCCTCTTTCCAATAGCATTGTAAGCTTTGCCAAAAGGTTGGTACATCGGTTGAATTCGGCATGATTATTGGTGGATGCATATAACGACCAGGTCGAGAGAAGCTTCAGCGCCTTTCCGACGTTGACAAACTCTGCTACACTCAAGTAAGTGGTGTCAGACAGTTCAGCTGCATCGGCATTGACTATTTCTCTGAGCTCTTCTTGTATAGACCCGTCGACATTCGCCAGGAATGCATATTTGTTCCCTTTAGCCATGGTGATGAGCTGAAGCGTCTTGAACTTTTTTTGGCGATGAGGTGCAACGGGTGTGCATACAAACAGCCATAGCTCAGGTGTTTACTAGGCAGAGGAGATCAGATCGTTGTGTCAAACATAGGCATATGCTATGGTGATGGCGAATGGCATGGGTGCTTGAACCGGCATTGGAGAATATATCATTGAACTGAACTACGAACGGTAAAAGTGGAGCAAAGTCGACTCCGATGGCTCAATGCTCACATGAAATGTGTCTCCATAATCCCACTCACGCTGTGCTCCATCAAATATAGAGAACAAGAAGCAAGAAGGGTTTGCAATAGAGAGAAAAAGTATCACATCTAAGAAACGAATGCAGTGAGGTCGTCAATTATTGGTGTTGTTATGTATTAGCGTATTTTTGGTCGTAGCCACATGCCAGCCACATGGCCGATTGTAGTAGTCATGTCAATCTTGGAGTGGAGAAGTTGTTCTCCACCGGGCTGTACAGCAGGTGGCACGGTTTAGACGTGCATGGTCTTATTCAACGTTGCAGCAGATCTCGGTGGTTTAGAGTTTGGCTGTATATATTCGCAAGCGGCGAACTAGTCTAGAGATCGAACTGGGTCCGCCTGAACGCTTCTAGAACCTCTTGCTGGGTATGTCAATGTAGGTCCCTACCACCCAGTATTATCAGTACTATGCAGAATCATGCAGTTTTACGCCGTTCGAATACATTCCCCAGGCGGTGCTAAGACCACCATTATCTCCAACATCTCTACTTCAGCTAGTTGAAAGAGCGCACTGTGCTACCATGAACAATAGTAGGTAGTCAACTGGTATTCCATCTTACTGTGGGAGGACAACAAATGTATGGACCGAAATTGCCTGCGCGAGGAAGCGGACTTGACGGAGTTACGGAGAAACTAATTTCCACTACATAGGGGAAAATCTCGATCCAAGAAGGTTAGACCCATGACAAGAGAAACACATTAGCCCTTGTTCAGAGTTAGAAGTCCAAATGTAGCCCAGGGCTCTTGGAACCCGATGATCTTTGATGACGCAATTTTCTCCACCAAGGGGCACTACTCTGGCACTACTCTGGCACTACTCTGGCACTACTCTGGCACTACTCTGGCACTACTGGCACTAGTCTGGCATCCAGTGCACACCTGAGTTAAATTGATGATGAAAAAAGCAACGGATTTACGATAGGCAAAAGATGCCAACTTCGTAAAAATGGTCCAATTTGAGCAGCGAACCTAATCAGGGATTGGCCGGTCGGCATTGCATATACCGATCCCCAGAGAATATCTACTACAACGATCCAGACTACAACGATTCAGAAACTGGGCAGAGAGGGATGTACAGTTGTTAATTGATAAGGTGGTTTGCGTGATCCCCGCAACTTAAAAAGAGGGCATGTACAGCAAAGCTTAAGTTGCTTGGGCCAGCGAGAGGAGGCATGTGAGCCCCACCCTTTTGCAGTGGGACGAACAAGGCTACAGAGAATAATACAGTGCATGAAAAAGGGGACCAGATGATCTACTAGCCATGATAGGGATACATCCAGCTTGCAACCCCACATGGCTAAGCCTTGATAATAACGACTCCCCGCCGTAAAATTTTCCTTGAGCTTGGAGAATTTTTTTTTTCCGGGATGAGTGATTTTGGATTATTTACGAATTGGGAAACAGCAAATTTAATTATTAGCAGATTTTTTAGTAGCAAATATTTTGTAACCGTAACAGCAATGTCTAAAAAATTGCCATATGTATGGAACTGCGTTAAGATCTTGGAGTAGCGAGATTCTCTACTGGGGTTTCGATCTGGGGAATAGCAAGCAAGCGATGACATCGAAGAGCTGGATTGCTAGCCGCAGCGCAGGGTCTTTACAATGGTCCCATTCATTGATCTGAGTATGCATCCCGCAGTTTCACCCTCGAAAATGTGTACCTGCAGAATCTAGTGGGGAATCAAACAAATAGTGGTAGCGAACTACTAATGTTACCTACTGATGGCTGGAAGCACGTGAGCTGATTGTGAGGAATAAGGCAATCTGAGATTATTTTTTCTGGCTAATTTTGGAGAATTGCCCGGTCGGGGGAGGTGCGTTGTTTTTGTTTGCGTTTTTTTTTTCGAAATCTAATGGGACCCATTACAGACCAGCCCAGGGCACAGAGAGAATAGTAGTTGACGCTTGAGAAATAAGTCGAGAAATCGAGCGGTCTTTTCTGGAAAAGCCACCGGCCGAGGGACCATTATTCCCCATCGACTTACAAGGTCCGCCGCTTATCAAGCGCTTGGCCCGCATCATGTCTTGCCCATCTTTCGCTCTATCTATTCACCTGCATATCTTTTTTATTCTGGAGATAGTCCTTTTTTTTTGTCTTGAATGTGGGATGACGTCCAATCAACCCCACTCGGTGCAGGATGTGCATCTCCCCTCAATCACACTATTTTAACATCCGCTTTTCCTTGCTTTTCGGTATAAACGGGCCTCTTGATGTTGAAAAGCACATAATGCCACTTCTACAGGTATGTCAGAAGAGTTTCCCGCTTGGAGTTGGATCTTGGCCTGGATTAGTAAGGATTCGAGCTTTACTTGGCTCCTGTCCCCCTGCTAACCCTGCCGCCTGCCGACCAACATTGTTCAATAAAAGAAATGCCAAGTTTGAAATTTGTGAAGCTTCTATACTAACGAAATTTAGAACATAAAGAGGCTTTTCGAGCCCAAGAACGACAAATCGTCCGAGCAAAGCTCCCGCGGGCTGGTTCCGCTGGTCAACTTTACGGTGAGCTCACAACTGTCAATTCAATCGTCCGACATCCCGCCCAAGGAGGGTCCTTCCGCAGACCCATCCTGCAAAACCGAAGAATCTGCCGCCTATCCTGGGTTACCTCCACGGTACACCCTTCAAGAAATTCTTGGAGAAGGTGCCTTCTCTGTAGTTTACAAGGCGTTTGACAACGAGTTGTCTCGTACAGTAGCCATCAAGATTATCAACAAGGAAGACCTTTCCAACAGACAACTTTCGAACATCAAAAACGAAATCGCTATAATGAAAAAGGTCCGCCATGAAAACATTTTAAATCTCTTGGATACTTGCGACCTGCCACGTTATCTGTTCCTAGTGTTGGAGTTCGCTAATGGTGGCGAAATTTTCAACAAGATAATTGAATACACCTATTTTCTGGAGACTCTCTCCAGGCATGTCTTTGTACAGCTTTTAAAAGCGATTGAATATTTGCATCGTCGGAACATTGTTCATCGGGATATCAAGCCTGAAAACCTCTTGTTTGAAGAAATCGAGTACTTCCCTCGTTCAGAATCCGAGTTCAAAAAACATATGAGGCTCCTGGATGATGAAACCAAGAAAGATGAGGGTGCTTTTGTTCCCGGTGTAGGAGGTGGTACGGTTGGAGTGATCAAATTGGCAGATTTTGGATTGGCAAAGCAATTAAAACAGGAAAGTTTGCACAAAAACCTCAAAACCCCCTGTGGAACCGTAGGATATACCGCTCCAGAAGTGATTAATTGTCATGACAGAAAGGAGAAAATCGCCAAAAAGAACTACTACCTGAAACTGGTGGACATTTGGCTGTTGGGCTGTTTTCTATACACAATTTTGTGTGGATTTCCGCCATTTTATGATGATGATCCAGAACAACTTACCATGAAAATCTTGCTGGGCGAGTTCGTGTTTCTTAAACCATGGTGGGATGAAATTCTGGAATATGCTAAGGATTTGATCTCTCGAATGCTTGTGATAAATCCAGAAGAACGAATTACTATTGAGAAAATCTGGGAACATCCGTGGGTAACTGGACAGAAAAAGCAGGAATCCGAAATCGTAGCTGCTCCTGTCGTTTGTCACGGAGAAACACAGTTCCCAGACCATTATTTTGCATCTGTTAGTAAGCAGACTTCAGTTGAACATATAGAAGATGTTCTGGGGGCCGCTGTGAAGTTGGATGATGATTTGAAACATGAGGTTGAGTCTCATTTACCTATTTCACTGGTTGCAAGCAGTTCGGCAGGTCTTGGCTTACTCTCTCCTAGAGCTGAGGCAATCAAAATGGTGTTCAATAATCCAGTCATCCATACTAAGCAAATGCCTACGATTCCAAATGTTAAATTTACCGATTCCGCATTTAAAAAGGAATTCATGCTGCTGCTGCTGCTGGATGATGAAGACTTTGGACGTCAACTGGGTGTTCCCCCGAATCTAACCTTCAGAAACGTCTTCTCGGGACTTAACGAACCGGTGGAAGAAGCTGTGAATGAAGAAGATGACGATGTTTCCAGTCTTTCGAAAGGAGTGGGTCGATTGTTTGTGTTACCTTCTCATAACGATTCCCTGGACTCGTTAAATCTGATGGAATTCGACCGGGAAACTCGACTGCTGAGCGTGATCCTGGGGATCGGTGGAGACTTCAAATTCACATTAAATCTCAACAACCTGCTGTTGATTGGTCGGAGAAAGCTGCAAAAGGGATCTCTTGGGCTGAATTGTCTGCTGAGAGCGTCTGGGGAAGGGAGTGCGGTTGAAAACTCATTAAATTTCGAGCCAGAAGTGGCAGTTTGAGTGGTGGAATCATGCATAGTGATAAATTTGGAGAAGATGTCCATGGAGAGAATGAGGACAGTAAAGGACAGAAAGCATAACTTCATATATGGGCTGTGGGTTCTATAATTATGGGAAGGAATATAGGGATAGTTTGGTAACGACTGTTGTATAGTATGTTGGACTAGGTAAATAGGTGATTGTACAATAATATGAGAATGGTGTAACACTAGAGGAAGAAGTTGAGGAAAGGAAATAGAGAGATCGTTGGTGCCGTAGGTTTAATTGAGGTGTATTGACACCAGTCGATTGTAAAAATGGAGCTTCACCATATTCAAAGGGGTACGATCACATATCGGATTAAAAAGCCTATTTGTCTACGGACCTGTTTGCTTTCGTTGCTTTTCTAGCCCGCTCTCTGTTTTGAACTCTCCATTCCAATCATCATTTCCGATTCTTTGCTTAAGTCTCTTTATTTATCTTATCTCTGCCTATCTACAATTCATCTCTGAATCTCTCCCACAGCAAGTTTATTCTTCTACACATCTTCCTACCTCAGCATTCTTATATACACTTGACGTTTTATACTCTCTCGGCTGGCTTGATGTCTGCAGCACTCAGTTCTTCCTCCTCGGGCACTAAGCAGTCACTATCTTCCAATAATTTGGCCAATTCTCCAGATTTTGCCATCTGGGTGATAATGTCGCAACCTCCAATAAACTCCTTGTCGACATACAACTGAGGAATAGTAGGCCATTGTGAATATTCTTTGATTCCTTCCCGAAGTTCTTGGTCCTCCAAGACGTTGTAGGCAGCAAACTTGGCTGGATCCACACCCTGTTGCCCCAACATTTGGATCGTGGCTCTCAGGAATCCACACTGTGGGAATTCTGGTGTTCCCTTCATGAAAAGGACAACTTTCAGCGAATTTATGGCCCCATCGATGGCCTCCTTGATCTCACTAGAAAGCAATCTCCGGAAAGACAAGGCAGCAACCTGTTTGTTAGTTGGATTGTTTCACTGTTTGGGACTCCGTCAAAGATCTGCATCCCGGTATCATCTTCGATACCCAAGTACATACGGTTCTGGAAGGACGAGCAACGGACCTGAACATTGTAATTAGTAATTGCAGTTACTTGATTCGAATGAGTAAGTATTTTAATTTGATGGACAAAGTGGGAAGGGTCCAGGGAAAAGGTGAGAATGATTTTGGTACTGCATATTTGTGTGACATATTTTCCTATTTGTGTGGGTGTACGGATGTTTCATCGTGATCGTGTTAGTGCCGGTGTAATGATGGAACAGCCAAGAAACGGGGCCAACGGAAAGGAGGCTTGGAGGTAGGTAGCTGTACTGATACTACTCCCAGTGTAAATCTTTTGTCAAAATGACTTTTTATCATCAATATATTGTTTTTAACTCCTCGTAAGTGTGACTATGGGCTTCTTTTATATTATTCGTTTTTTTTACCATTTTGGAATAATATGTACTAACTATAGGAAATCAACTCTTCACAATCTTTGTGGACACGATGCAAGTAGCAGAAGACACTGACCATCTTAATAGCTTGCTTCCACCTTGCACCTTTGTATCACTGGTTCGGCCCCCTAGTATTCGTTATCTCTCAGCTACTAATCAATCCTCGTTATTTCCGTCTGCAGCAATTTCCAATTAGCGACATCTGCAACACAAATAGTTGCAACCACAAACAACAACATAAGTTTGAGACACAAGAGATCCAAAAAAACTCGTTTTACCCTCGATACTATAGATTGAACTCCCACGAAAGTCTTTAATCAATTTCTTTCTAAATGAAGTTCCCGACTCTAGTGATTCTCTTAATGGCTGCGAAAGCAGCAACGGCTGAGTACGATCCCAACGCAGGAGGCGACTGGACGAAGTTGAAGCCAGAGACAGATAACCTCCCTGGCTCATTCACTTCTCTTCCTTATAGATTTGGCATTGTTGTGATTCCTTTCGAGAAGGATGCTGAAGGAGAGTATAAGCTGCCTGCCACTCGCACCATTCAGAAGTCGACGACCATCTCATACCTGACATCCCATTACACCCCTTACACCACAAAGAAGCTCACTACTATTTACACCACTGCTGTTGTGAAGGCTCCCAAGCCTACAATTACCTCTGATATTGTTGAGCAGATTTTGGACGGTCAAGTGCAGAAGCCAGATCCATCTGATTATGAGGATGATGATGACTGTGATGAAGAGGATGATGGCTACTTTTACAAAAGGAAAGACTTCTATCACAAAGATGACGACGATTGTGAAGGTGGAGAAGAAGAAGAAGACGACTGTGACGCATCCGAAGCTAAAGATAATTGCGATGCTTCTGAAGCCGAGGATGATTGCGACGGAAGTGATGGTAATCTATTTTATTCCAGTGACGATGATTCTCTTCCTTTGTTACCGGTGGCATGCGCTTCTACTTCCGCTCTTTCAATTAATATTCAAGACGGTATTCTTAGAGATGCTCTCGACCGTATTGGGTCAATTGTTTCCTCTAGACAATTTCAATTCGATGGCCCACTCCCCCAATTTGGAGCAATTTATGCTGCAGGTTGGGCTATTACTAAGGATGGCCATCTTTCTTTAGGAGGAAACACCAAGTTCTATCAGTGCGCTTCTGGGAATTTCTATAACCTCTATGATTCCTGGATAGCTGAGCAATGCCAACCAGTGTTACTTGATGCAGTAGAATTGATTGATTGTAATGATGATGATGATGAGGAAGCTTGCTTAGATTAAATTGTACTACATAATGTTTTGCTATAGTTAGAATTAATTAGACTTCAATTTTATGAATAATGGCATAAATAATGGCGTGATTAGTGGCATAAATAATGTAGTATGATATTAGTTTTAGGCCCGAGTTTTCTAATTAAGCTAACTTTAAGTGCCTTCTCCTCATTTCTTAGTCACTCTATGGTAAAGAAGCGCGACTGCTAAAAGTCTGTAAATGACAAGGCAAGCGACAAGACCACCAAAAAATCCTGGCAGATAGATATTGAAATGGTAGTATTCCATGACTCTTTCACCAGACGTCAAACTGCATTCAGTTCCTGCTTCACAATGGAAAGTGGTGTCCTTGAATCCGGATTTTATAAGAAGACCCGTGGAATATTTCAATGGGTTAATGTAATTCATAGCTTTATAAAAGACAGGCATGTTCAATGACATGGCACCTGCCATGAAAATGGCAAACAACAACATCCCAGCAAGAATATTGGTGGCAAGCCCAAGATTGTCAAAAATACTATTAAGCATGATCCCTAAAGACTCACCGCAATTTACGATAACGAAAGTAGCAAGCAACATTGTGAAGAACATACTCGCATTTCTAGGAAGTCCAACGGCGAAAACCATCATCACACTGAAAAATCCACATGTAAGGATTTCCATCGGAACTTCAGCTAATAAGTACATGGTAGAGAATGCGAAAGTTCCGTAGATACCATCCGCATACTCGTGTAAGAACAATGCTTTTTGTACTGGAAACATAGCCAAGTTATTGGCATAACCGGCAAAATACAAGTTTTGGATGTTTTGCAACAAACCTAACCGATTGGCAACGCCTCTCTGAGAATACTTGAGTGGTGCATAGTATAAGGCGTGGATTATTCCTAATCCAATGAGTTGGCCATTCACCGAAATCAAATCGACTAGTGATCTGGTCATGTTGATGCATTGCCTGTGGATAATAACCGGGAGAGTAACAGACACCGGCAATCTCTTTTTGTAGTAATCCTTGACATTAATCGGATTCCCAATTACCGAGTTGTCAGTCGTCTTCTTTTCAGATTTGTTCCAATTTTCCACAAGAGTAGTAATTCTTGCTTCTGTCGTCTCTGTCTCTTCATGAGGTTTTTTGGTTACCTCATCAAGCATTAAGTCGGCAATGTTTTCTCCAGTAGAGAAATTCATACCCAAACCTTCGAAATAGGGCTTAATTTGTGTTGAAGGTCCATTGAAAACTACCTTTCCTCCTCTAGCAAGTAATAAAATATTCAGGAACATCAAGAAAATCTCCTCTGAAGGTTGGTGAATGGTGGTGATGATAGTAGTCGAGTTATCGACTGCCAATTCTAATAATAAGTTCAAGATTGATGCCGCAGTGCTCAGGTCGAGGCCAGAGGTAGGCTCATCGAGGAAGAGAATCTTTGGTCTGGAGAGAAGTTGAATAGCAATGGAAACACGTCTTTTTTCTCCCCCTGAAATACCCTTATGATATTCACTTCCAACCAAAGTTTCAGCACAGTCCAAAAGTCCAGTTCTTCTGATAATATTCTGAACGATTTGTGGAATTTTTGGGTGTTCTTCTTTTGGAAGTCTTAATCTTGCTTGGAAGAAAAGAGTCTCTCTGACAGTAAGAGTCAGAATTAAACTTGAATCACTCTGAGTCACGTATCCTGAGATCTTAGCTAATTTCTTTGGCGAGATCGTTTGCCCGGGAACTTCTATAGCACCGCTTGCTGTGAAACTGGATTCATTACTCAATCTATCAGAGAGAAAGTTTAACAAGGTACTTTTACCAGAGCCAGAAGGTCCCATGATTGCATTGACAGTACTTGGTTTGAAGGAGGCCAGGATATTGTTCAAAAGAGTCTTGCTTTGAGACGACTTGATTCCAGGAATTGAAAATCCTATTCCAACATTTAGACAAATATCTCTCAAATTGACAAAAATTTCGTCTGCTTTTTCGTTATTTGAGTAGGTGCTATTGGCTTCTGAAAAGGCCAATTTCTTCATTGAGGAATCCTCTGAATCACTTTCTTCTTCTTCATCTTTTTCGTTACCACCCATCCAGTTCTTCTTGGTCTTGGCCAACTTGGTATTAAGATTCTTCGTCCTCAATGCCATGTATGAAAAAAATTGGAAGCCTATGAAGAAGCAAAAAAGAATCACTATGGGTACAGCAATCCATTCTTCAGGGAATCCTATAACTTTCAATTGATAATTACCAGTCACCTCATAACATTCATCCTCAGATCCATTACATTTACCTTGCCAATTTGTAAATTGATTGGCATTGAGAGCCCCGAATCCGTACCAGAAATATGCTAGATACTTGGTCCAGCGAACATAGACAGGCATACTTGCAGCATTAACATAATAGCCACAGGCGGAATTTTGTATCTGATAGAAAATGTTGATCATCACATTAGCATTGGCATAAGAGTGTGAAAATGCAGTGCAAAGAATGGCAGTAGACATACCGATAAGTTGAGTTAAAAAGGCAACAAGGAAATAGATGAAAAAGTATGATGCAGTCGATCTATCTCCTTCTGAACCAACTCTCAAACCCCACATGAAGTAGGTAATTGCCAGGAAAACCAAAGGAATTGGAAGATCTTCAACAAGAAGCTTACCCAATCTTCTAGATATCAAAAATCCTGGAATGCTTGTTATGTTTTCCTTGTACTCTCTGTAAAAGAACACCATATCGTAGGCCCAAAGACGTTCAATTTCAAGGAACATCGGTTGGAACCCAATAACCTCTAACATTACATACAAGGCAGATTGAACCGAATGCACACCTGCTAAATCATGAGGAGGTTTGTAGAATAAATAACCCAAACCAAGAGCGATAACAAGGGAACCTCCATTGAGACCAAGTGTGGTACCTCTATCCCTCAAGGAAAGAAGAAATGTACGCTTTGTAAGCACCATTATTTCTCTCAAAACAGATATCTTTTCGTCTCTTTTAGCCTGGAAAGACTTGTAATTGTCATGAAAATGATCAGCCTCTTCCCTCTCAGTCCATTGCAATTCAGTTGTAGGATTTTTTGACCTCCAGGTGGTCACCAATTGATTAATTCTAGCATTGGATTCTCGCTCCACCCGGGCTGATGAGGTGTCTTTTACAGAAAGTGCCATGACATAATCCATGGTGTAATCTTGTCCAGTGACAAAGAGATTACCATTCTTGTCAATAGATTTGAAATAAGAGGCAGACTCTTGAAAAGATCCGTAGTACACCATACGACCTCCTTTGGTCAAAAGACAGATCTTATCCATGAGGTTCGTTATTTGAGGTCTAGGCTGATGGATAGACATGATTATAGTTAGGCCAAAATCAGACAGAGTCAACCGTTTGAGGGTCTCCACAAGCTTCAAAGAAGAAGAGGAATCTAATCCAGTAGTGGGCTCATCCAAGAATAACACAGAGGGTTTTGAAAGAAGTTGAATGGCAAGTGAAACCCGACGTCTCTCACCTCCAGAGAGGGAAGTCTTCATGGTAAATGAATCGATTACGGTATCCCTTGTCAGTTGGAGTTCCAAGATCTCCATGAGCAGATCGATGAGCTGAGTTTTATCATCATCTGTAGCATTGGTTGGCAATCTTAAATCAGCTTGAAACTTCAAGGTTTCAAACACCGTCAAACCGGGAAGAAAAAAGTCATCTTGGACCATATAAGAGTTTTTCACATGACTCAAGTTGACTCCTTCATTGTTTAAGAAATCGACTTTACCATGGAAGTTGAGGCCCTTCGTAGTATGGACAATTCTGTTAGACAAGACATTAAGTAATGTAGTTTTCCCCGAGCCCAGGCCTCCCATAATTGCCATCAACTGGCCCGCTTTCAAATCGAAAGTGACGTCGTCAAGGATTTTAGTAGGAGCTTGAACCAGCTCTTCTACTGCCTTGCTGTTTTCGACCTTTCCGTTGGATCGAGAAACTTCAACGGTCAAACCATTGACTACCAAGCTAACTTGGTGGTCTTGGGCGACCTTTAGAAACTCTGAATTGATCATTGGGATATCAAAGTGTTTTGGAGTCTGGAAATGGCTACTTCATAGGGCCTTTTATGGAATCATTAGCTGTATTGGCCCAATGGGCCAGTTAGTCAGACAATCCGCGCAATTACCTATTCAGGGAATCGCGTGGGGAGATAACGGTTGACTAGTCTAAAAATATTGCTAAGCTCTTCCGTGTCCAGACCTCCGCTCCGCTCTCTCTGGAGGATATGATGACTAAGAGAGAGTTGCTGCTAGGTTGAGGAAAGAGCTGATCTTGTATTTGCCTGATAATTACTACCTTCAAATTCTGTTAACTAGAGCGGCGCCACATCAGCTCTGTGGACCTGCTCTACTTAAATCAAAAAAGTAATTGGAAGATCAGAACCGGAGCCATCATATCTCACAACGCTGGCAAAGACGCCGGGAGGACAGTAGAACACTCCAGAATATGGCACTATTACTAATGTACCTTGCTTACCTCCTTTGGAGTAGTATTGTCAAGGGTGTCGTATATTCCGTGTACTGCTACTACATTACTATACGAGACAGTCCGCATCCCGCGCATCTATAAAACTTGCTAGCCGCATCATTGAGCCACGTCCCGTATAGATCCTATACGCCCAGTAGGTGGCAAGATGAGGCTCAAGAGATTGTAGAGTCCTTGCTGAGTAGAACACCTTTATAATTGGGGTCCAAGGGATATTTTACTGCAGTCTACTGAAGAGCCTGCCTTCTTGTTGCACCTGGCCAAAGTTAAGCTAATGAAGGGATGCATTTGAGGCTCTGAATGTGGCAGAGATACAGATAGTGGATTACAAGCACGTAATTCACTAACAACCTACAGAAACTGAGAGAAAAACTATAGGATGACCATACGCGGGATACGTAAACCACGTTAGTCATATGTAAGTTGAAGAGTTTAATACGAGGGAGCCAAGATCCACAACGGGCTTAAAATTGGGCGGCTGGGATTACTGGATTGGGTGCTACATGCAGCATCTTTTAGAGTGTATTAGTGCGAGGGTAGCTAAAATGTGGCTAACTTTTGGCTCCGTCGGGATTGGCATTGATGGATCTGAGCCAACAATGAATGAGGAGCCTATTGGCTGTTGATGCTGGTATGAGGAGTCATGAGGGAGTGCTTATGTGTTTATATGTCGACGTACCAATCGGTTGAGTTTGTGGCACCAGAGATCAAGTCGGTGTAATAGTCGTAGGCGTCTTTACGTAAAATCGGCAAATGTCCCATTTTAGCAACATCGTATGTTACTGGAAGATCGAGATTGCTTTCGAAAGTCTGATGGCGCTGGGTGAGTGGGTAAGAAATGCTGTACTCGTCCCGCAAATACTCCAGACCACATGCACCTTCAAGCAGAAGACGCAGACGGTCAATTCGGCCAGCAGAATTAACCTCATACCGTACACCCTTTGGAGCGTTTCTGCACACCCTATCGGGCACCCAGAGTGAAATATCTTCCTGGTAATTGTGACGATGGAAGTGCATTTTCGTGGTGTAACTGGAATGGCCGTACTTGCGGTCTAGAATTCGAGAGATTCGATGAGGAATATAAGCAGCACCACCTTCAAATGATGTGTACTTGATTGGCAGAAGCTCCAGAAGGAGTTGCCAATTGAAATTTTTGCAATGAACTGGTATTTCCAGGAGTTTTTCGGTGTCAGTCAAGCCTTCAAAGAGATCGTTGGGTGCTTCGTAGTCGGATATGCTGAGGGCAGAAATATCAATGTAGAGACCCGTAGTTACGTCGATGAATCTTGCGTCAATGAAGTTTCGGCCATTTCCTTGACGGATGTAGTGTGGGGCTACTTTGAGGTACCAGCGGGCGTTGCCATAACGGGGGTCTTCGAGAAACAAAGTGCCGTTCAAACGACGTCCGAGACGATCCAATTCGGCAATGGGCATCTGGATGTCTACATCGGTATCCCAGGGCATGTTGGCTCCGTTGTAAGTCCATCCGAGCAACAGGCCCCAATTGACCCACGAGACGTATCCATATGCTTCCATAATATCAAACCATGCTCTGACCATGTGGTGGATAGCCAGGCGCCGTTCGCGTTCAGGAACGTACCGGCGGAAAAATGCAGCTTCTATGTGATGGGCCTGGCCCCGGAAGAGGTCCAGGTATACCCATGGGTACTTGAAATAGCGTCCTGCGGTGTCCACGACCAGGTTGCCGTAGGTAAGCATTTCCAAGTAACGCATGTCTTTCAGCCCAAGCTCTCCTCGAGCAAGTTGCAGCTTCAAGCGAGCCATTTCGTGTGCTGGGTTGAAAGTGAAGTCTTCACGGGTGAGCTCGACCTCCCTGGGGAAGCTCTCCTTGCTCAATACCTGGACTGGTCCCATGGAAGATCCCTGTAATGCTTTGAATGCTCCTTCCACTGCACTTGATACTCCTTTGTGAAGTTTCCGGTCGTTCATCCCCAACCGTTTACGGCCGGCGACTGGAACTTCGATTAGAGCCTTTTCTGTAACTCCAACGATCCGCTCCGGGACCTCTTGAACGCAATAGGTGTACAACGTCTGACGTTCGGCTTTCGTATGATACAGCTCCATCCAGTAAGGATTCTTCAGAGCATATTTGATTTCCAGGACCGGGCACAGTCCTTCAGGGTCGCTGTCACAGACCCGGGCAGTTCTGGCGCTGCCAGCGGCACCTTGGAGGTCAACCCAATCGTCCCAATGGAAGTGGATACCCTCTGAATGGCCCATGTCATGACGCAGGTTCGGGTTGGATGCAATAGCGGCTACGTAATCATAAAAGAGGGTCACCACGGTCCGAGGGTTGTAGTTTGAGTTGCGATGGGTGTCTAGGGCAGCCTTGGTGAGTCTTCTCTGCCAGACGGCGTCACTTTCGAAAAAGAAGAGGTTTGCTGCCACAGCAAGCACAAAGAGACATGCTATAGCCCGTGGGATGAATTTGGAAGCCCGGTAGCGAAACATGGTCAAAATTTTCAAGTCTAGCAACCACCGAGGGAAGAAGGGATGGGATTTGGCCTTCGGCAAGTGAACTCGGCTCGGTCTTTGAAAAGTCCTGCTGAAGTACCTGTTTGGGGGTGGGGATCTCCTCGGATTGAGAACTGTAAACACAGCCAGATCACAACAACGTCGGATCAAAAGCAGACCACGACTCTAGTTTCAAAATGTAGCAGATTCGCTATCCTTAATCTATGACTGGAGGTGTTGTGTTTTTATGCTGCAGCTCTCTTTTGCGTTTTCTTTTTTGCTTTTTTGATTAAAAATTTTAATTTTGCTATTGTGAAGAGCTGGGCTGAATCGAATGCCGGCCAAGCCCCAAGGGGTGGAGATACGGGCAAAGAAGGAGGGAGGGTAAGAGGGTGAGAGAGTAAGAGGCAGCCCGAGAAGAAGGCAACAATGTAGATTCTTATTGATTCTTACTATAGCGATAACTGCCAATTCCTTACAATTGCTACCCCATGTGCTCTCATGTGCTGCGTTCCCGTCCTGGGCAATAGTCACGAGCGTGTAGTATTTTTCCACCTGACACAATAAAGCGCCTAAACAGCGCTGCTCGAGCCGCGCTTGGCTGGGCTTTGGAGAACATTTTTACTGGCCAAACTGACGCAGCAATAGACGGCTTGCTACCTCGATCCAGGGGTAGGAGCACGCGCTGGGGACTGGAATGACTGACCGGTGACCTGTTTGGCTTTCGCTGGAAAGTTTGCCTGGTCTCATGAACATACGGGATCCTCGGGATTTGAAAGACAGACATCGCTCCACCGAATGTGGTGTAATGCATGATCCGTAGAATGCCACTTTCTTCACAGCGCGGAGAGAGACGCCCGAGTAGAAGCAGACGCCGCCAAGGTCAGGCAAATGAAACTGCGCCCCAGCGTCCCCACCTCGGCACAAAGAATCACGAACCCAGGAGCCCATCACGTGACGTCAGGCAACTAGACCGAGGCAGTTGCCAGCGGTCTGACCCCTGCATCATGAAACGGCCTCTGTGACGACGAGCGTTGGTCCAAGCACCCATCGGCTCGAACTGCCCCAGCTACATCTTTGGAGTGTATTCTTTCCCCTTTTGACTTTTTTTCAGGGCCGCAGAGCCTCCCGCTTACGCCATTTCCACCAGCTCACCTTGCGGCCGTCTCCCACTTACGCCTAGCCCACCGCACGTGACGAATCAACAAACAAACGCGCTTCTGAATCGCTTCTGAAATGCATCTGAAATCCACCACGCTGCTGTTTCTCTTACAAGTTGCGATTTCTGTATAAGAGCTTGCCGATATCACCCGCATGTTGAAGAAGAAGAAGCAGCAGTCAATCGAGTCCTTTTTCGGCGGCAGAAGGTCCGCCGCTCCGTCCGCTGCAGCGCTCAACAGGACGCCCGAAAGAAGCAGTTCCAACCCTATCATGGGGAGCCGTTTATCTGCCCCCTCTTTCCTTCTGGGAAGCCAGAGCCAGTCTGGATTTGACGAGCCGTCCTCTGCGGATGTATCTGTGGAGTCTCCGGAGATCAATAACTTCAGAAGCCAGAGTTTAAGGCTGGTGTATGGCGCTCAACTGGAGATCATCGATTTGACATCTCTGCCCACCAGAGCGGGACCAGGCACCACAGGAGGCGTGCAAGCTTTGGTTAAGGAAGAAAAGGAAAACATCGATGTACTGGGCTCGAAAAAAAGATCGTTCTTGGAGGTTTTGGCACCCCCAAAGCGTAAACTCCAAAGAAGCACCTCATCTTTCGAAGCAGCTTTATCCAGGCTCCAAAGGGCTGACACTACCGTCTCCGATTACTCATCGTCTTCAGATGGTGTTCATCTTTCAGAAGAACAGAAAAAAGTTCTTCGCCTTGTCGTAGACGAGGGTCGTAACGTCTTTTACACCGGCTCCGCTGGTACAGGTAAATCTGTGGTCTTGAGGGAATTGGTTGCTAGATTGCGTCGTAAGCATTCTCCACTGGAAGTAGGGGTCACTGCAGCTACTGGTTTGGCTGCCTGTAACATTGGGGGTCAAACTTTGCATAGATTCCTAGGTATAGGGCGTGGAGAGGGCAGTGCAGATGCTATTGCAGCAAGAGTTGAAAAAAATAGAGACGCCCTGAGACGTTGGAAAGGAGTTAAAGTATTAGTGATCGATGAAGTTTCTATGGTAGACGGCGAGCTCTTCGAAAAGTTGTGCGCCGTCGGAAGCAAGCTTAGAAAGTCGCCACGGCCATTTGGCGGGATCCAAGTTGTCTGTACGGGGGACTTTTTCCAGTTGCCACCGGTTACTAAAGGGCTGGCACCAGTGTTTTGTTTTACTAGTAAAGCATGGCAGAAAACTATGCAAAACACTGTTCTTTTGCAGGAAGTTTTTCGACAAAAAGGTGATCCACAGCTCATAGGAATGCTTAATGCTGTGCGTTGTGGAGACATTGGACCCCCAGAATTGGCCCAATTTGCTCGTCTTTCCCGTCGTGTGACTTATGAAGATGGAATTGAACCCACTGAACTCTTTCCCACCCGCCGGGAAGTCAAGATTGCCAATGAAATGCGGCTCAAGAGGCTCCCTGGCCATGCTACGACATTCAAGGCCTCTGACGATGCTCCCGATCAATTTATGAGTGAATTTCTTGATAATCTTGTTTGCGAAAAGGAGCTAGAATTACGAGTAGGGGCACAGGTTATGTATTTACGTAACTTGGATGATGAAATTGTGAATGGTTCCATGGGTACTGTGATGTGCTTCTTAACGGCTAGATCTTGGGAAAGGGCAGTTGCAATCTATGGAGACATCCATGACCTTCAAAATATGCGCTCAATCGTCCTAGCTGCTGATTTAATTGCTCTGGGCGGAATGCCTGGATCTGACGTTGTAAATGAGGCTAAAAATACGATTCCTCCTAGCAAAAGATCAAGGTTCGAAGAATTCTTTAGTGCCGTAGCTGCAGATCTTTCCAGCGAAAAGTATCCAGTAGTGAAGTTTTCCTTGGTCGGCGGAGGATTCAGAACATTGCTTATTCAAAGAGAAGACTTCTCGGTTGAGCTTCCTGGTCGTGGAGGAGCTCCCATAAAAATTACTCGTTCCCAAATTCCCCTTGTTCTTTCATGGGCTCTACTGATTCACAAGGCTCAAGGTCAAACTATACCCCGACTTCGGGTCAACTTGAGTAAAGTATTTGAGAGTGGGCAAGTATATGTAGCGCTTTCTCGTGTTACACATACTTCAACTCTTGAAGTTGTCAATTTCAATCTCAAGCTGATCCGAGTTTCACCAGTGGTTAAGGAATTTTACAAGACGCTTGAGGTAATGAAACCTTCGGCCTAATGACTCCATTGTTATCAGCCCTAGAAGAATAATATATTCATATAAAAAGAATCATTTCATTATGCTTATCAATCGTAGTACGTAGCTACTGATCTTGAAACCATGGAATATACAGCGTTGCAAGCGATTTCGTGTACTTCGCTTATAAGTATACTACGCACGAGACACTTCTAGGCAGATCCCGACCTGAATGAGACCAATTACCTAACTATCAATAGCGCTTGTATTTGTACTCACTACAAAGAGGAGAACAGAACTCAAAAAGTCACTCACAATACCATTGATCTCTCCGGTATCACCATCCATATTCTTCCTTTATCCTTTCATTCATCTACCTCGATCTTATCGGTGTGCATAAATGAGCCGAACCAAGATTTTTCAAAGGCTGCTTTCTCATTAAAAATTATTCGTCATAATTGATTCCATCATGTTTGGCTCGAATAATAGCCTGGGAACAGCCTTTGGTGGTCTGTCTATAAACTATATAGGGCACAGTGGATTCCCAGTATCATTGAGCTATTTTACTGCACTTCCTGACCCTTCATCGCTTTCCAGCGGCACAGCAACCCTTCTCTTTAAGACATTGCTAAAAAGAGATGCTACCACTAAAGAGAAATCTCTAAATGAGCTCGTATCACTTTTAGAGGGTCCTTCTGACTCTGATTTGGAGATCGACGAAGCCTTCGTTATTGCATGGATCCAATTGTATGCCAAATTGGCTACAGATAACGCCAGAATTGTCCGTTCCCTTTCTCACCGTGCACAAGCGGCAATTCTTCAACGATTCGGCGGAAAACCGTTCGCCAAGTACCTTCAAACTTGTGTCCCGATTTGGCTTTTGGGCTCAGTTGATCCAGATAGAACCGTGAGACGTGAAGCGGACCAGCTGTTGCTTAAGGCTTTTGTACTGACTGACCGTATAGACAAGCTTTGGAATCTTTTCGAAGCCCAAATATTGACCCTTGTGAATAATGTTGCAACCTCCGAAACCCACGAGAGCCTTTCTGATGCTCGCTATACCAAGGTGGAAGATCTGGTAGCAAGGTACGATCGCTTGCTTAACAGTTCTTTGCAGATCTTGATAAAATTAATAAAGATGTGGAGTTCAACAGACAAGACTCCACCCAGTTGGAACGACATAGATGCCTTGTTGCAGTCTGACGCCATATGGGACGATGCATTGCAAAGGTCCTTGAAAACACAGAACACAGCTTTCTTGGGTACAATTTTGATGCTTTTAGAAACAATTTTCTCTCCAAAACAGGCAGCCTTCCGCTCAGCTGCAATAAATGACAAAAAGGTGTTTAAGACAGCTCTGAAAAAGTTCTTCAAAAGAATGAAGTTGAAGCCATCTCCGCTATTAGCTTCTATTGTTGTTCAATTGTGGAGTACACTAACAGCTTTAACATCATATCTGGGCAAATTTTGGGATGTCAGTGATAACGGTAAATCGAAATTTGAATCGTTTTTGAAGCTTGGACTGCTTAGTCTGGATCCATCATATTATTTGGTGCTTGCAAACTTCTTTTCCGTTCTAGAAAAATCTGACAGTTCTTTAGTTGATTTCAATGACTCCGAGGAAGCATCAAAGATACTCACTATCATAGGATCTGAATTCAACCTGTTGAGACATCCATTCCAAGCCCCATTTGTAGAATGCATATTTAGCGTGGCATCGAAATTCGAAGATCCTCGAAAACCACTTACTAGCATTGCTGGGCAAGTTCTAGAAAAGGCTGGCCCAAGCATTCATCCTATTTTGGTACAAGAGAGTGGGCTGAAATTTGATGACTACTTTGAGTCGTATGGGAACTCCATATTGGATAAGGCGTTTGTCTCCAATGATCCAAGCGATCTGGTTCAAAGAGAGTTCCTGAATAAAATTGATAAATACTTTAATCTCTGCTCAATAGCGCATTCGAACCTTTCCCATGTTCTTATAAGGGACACCTTAGTTAGTTTGGAGGAAACAGAGTTGAGTAGCCCATCAATGGCTTTTGAGATTCTTTTTATTTATATTACAAAATATTTTAACTACGAAATCCTGAAAGACGCAGCTCAGGATTACAATTTCGTGGAATTTGCTGGACTGCTTGCAGGTTGGCTCGAGGAAGGTTTTGTAGAGAGACCACTACAATTGATGGAAGCTATAATCAAAAAGTTTTCTCAAGTCGATCTAAGTGAGCCAATTTACGACTTTTTTTACAAGCTAGAAATGGTTGCCCCTTCGAAGGTTGCAGGATTTGTTTTGTCTGTGTTTGAAAGTCTGTTCGATCTCCTGCCAGAAATGAGCAAATTCGTCGATGAATTGTCGAAAAAGAAAACCTTAACCAGCGAAGAGTCCAAACTTGTGGTTTACCTCTCAAAGGATGAGGAGGCTGTTCATGATGCCCTTCAAAATAGCACCAATACCATAGAATTCCTCAAAACTGTATGCGCAGAAAATCGTGAAGTCTCAGCAAATCAGAGGATCGTCTTGTTGAAAGTCTGTTGGAAGAATTTGAACGAAGAGGTTGCCAAAAATTTCATCAACTCTTGTCCTGAAGACACGGTCACTCAATCGTTGTTTGACTACATCATAGCCGTAGATGCCGTTCAAAACAAAACTTTCGAGAATTTTGATGAAGTTGGAAGAAGATACTTTCCCGAAGTTCAAATTCAACAGCTTTTGACTAGTTTCAAGTTTGACTCAAAATTGATCTCTATGGGAAACCCTCTAGAGACAAACATTCTTATCGAAGATGGAAACTTCAATCCGGAAACTGAACAATATATCAAAAGGATATTTAACATTGGAAATTTCACTCTCTGCATCGATACGCCCTTGGCCAATTATCTTGCTGGCTTGATATCCGAATACATTTCAGATGCCATATTTTTGAACGTCGGAGGAGAGGATAGTTTACAAACCTCCCTTAATGATAAATTTTTGCGAGCCTGCTCTTTTCTTAGTTCAGAGCGCATTTTGTCGCATCTTGCTGGTGAAACGAGTGACGATATCATCCTTTCTAAAATCAGTTCCCATGGTGATTCGTACAATTGTCGACTCCTCTACAGATTGCTTGAGAAATCTTTTGACGACAAACCGCCTGCTTTTGGTAGTGAAATTTCAAAGCTTCCGCCTTTGCAATTAGCTGCGATCCTCCTTGCGACTACTGAGTATTTGAATCAAGTAAAATTTGAGAGGTTGAGGAACTATGTCGCTTCCGAAATTTTGGGGGTAAGGGCAGAATCAAAAATTATGACCGAAGGGTTGAAATGGGTATCCATAGCCGTCAACTTCACCAAGGCAAACGATTCATACCAGATTTTCCCACCACATAGGTTGGCCATGATTTTGAATCAAATTCAAGGCTGGCTAGACTCCTCAATTGCGTATGATACCACTTTTATCTCAATGAGAATCCAATTGTCTCAATTTTTACTTGGCTTGTTGGAAAAGCTTTTAGACGCACCCGAAAAATTACTCGATTTGGCTGAACACTTGGCACATGAGAACCTTCAGGTGGCAGCGTTGGAAAATGACGTCCCCTTAAGGTACTTCACTCTCAAACTTTTAGTAGGTTTGCAGAAGTTGTCGAAGAACTCAAAGAAAGAGTTTGACGAAGAAGTCTTGGAGTTGCTAATCAGTAAAACAACTAGGGATGCAGACGAAGCTTTCAATTACAGTCCAATTGACCTCATGAACGATATGTACCTTAGGTACTTCAGACAAACGCCTTCTGTTGCCTTGTTGGAGAAAAACAGAGAGAACTTGTACGCTCTCTTTGAGTCAAAGTTTGTTACTATTCAAAGGACCGGCTTACAGCTTTTGAGAAAAGTAATCAATGAAACTCAGAAAGAGTTTGTTGTTGAATATGAACTCTCCAAACAGAAGTTGGGAGGCGAGAGTGAGTCTCCCAAGGCTGAACTTCCCACGAAACTTCTTGAATATTCGAATTTTGAGATTGAGGACTATATTGAGTACGAGAATCCAGCTGTTGTTACCAGATGCGTTTGGAGTTGGGAGCTTTTATTCGAATATTTCAATGATATCACACCCTCGATAAGATCCTCATATACATCTCAACTCGATATTGGTAAGTTACTTCATTTCATTTTTGATCAAGTCGATATTTCTAAAAACGATGTTCTCGAAGAAATTAAGCAGGTCGATTTGGCACACTATGATCCTTCTGGAATGGAGTTTTTGCCCGAAATGAGAACTAGCCTTATAACGTTGTACTATAAAGTTCTTGAACATTTTGCTTCTCAGGCCCAAACATGGTTCAATGGAATTCGTGATCGTCAATTAAAAAACGAAATTGAAAAGTTTACTTCGAAATTTATCTCTCCATTGCTTATTGCCGATGTTTTTGAAAGCTTATCTAATATGACGGCACCAGAGGACGAAAATTTGGTATTGAAAATTAATAAGGTGCTGAACGAAGTGAGCTCTATCTACACAATAGATGAGCAAAAAATGGAAATGGTCATTAAAATTCCATTTATTTATCCTTTAGAAAAGGTCACCGTGGAGGGCCCATTAAGATTGGGGGTGAAAGAAAATCAATGGAGGGCATGGCTCCTCGCTCTGCAGAGAGTTATATCTTTAGAGAACGGTTCTATTATGGAAGCAATTGAGCTTTTCAACAAAAATGTCAATTTGCACTTCCTGGGTTTCGAAGACTGTGCTATTTGTTACTCCATTTTGCATCAAGATCACTCTTTGCCGTCAAAGAACTGCCCTACATGTAACAACAAATTCCATGCAGCCTGCCTTTACAAGTGGTTCAAGAGTTCGGGAAGCAGTACATGTCCTCTTTGCAGGTCCACTTTTAGTTTTTCCAGAAAATAGACTATAGAGGTACTTTCATATTTTTATTGTAGAGAGATTCCGCATACTACCTTGCAAAAAAAAAATAGTCAAAAATTCTAAGGTAGTGCCAAGGATTTCACTTCTTCAGACCTATTCTATTTTTTTAGGCAAATAGTTAAAATCAATCCTTCATATCGCAAAAGCCCAGTGGTCCCCAATATTCTTATATTACTTGAGAAGCATCATATATTTCGTCCAGGGACCTAAGAATTAGGCGAAATGTATATTTTGCTTAATTTTTACGCTGCCTAAGCCGATTACACCTCTCACATAACAGCCAAAATGGAACAGAATATGCCTTCGTATCAATGCAGACCTGCTTCTAGAAATCATCTCTACATGCGTCGAGTTGGTTCCTGCCAAGCCCTTTCTGCTTGTCCTGCTGCATGCAAAAAAAGAGGCTCCGCAAACCCAGGTGAGTCGCAAAGGTAACTACGACCGATTAATTATGCAATATTAGATTGTCTAGCAAAGTTGAATGGTTTCATATAATAATTGTTGATTATTTCATAAGATTAATGTATAAATGTGCTGAAAGTTTAACGAGAGACAAATTTGAAACGCCTGTGTGGTGCTAAGACCATACTTGCAATTTCTCGAAATAGTCAATACGTTTTTTGGAGTAGCTCAAGTTGTCAGCAACAACGAAGCGAATGTCATCACACATCATAGGGTGACCACAAGCTACAAAAGCAGCAGATGATTGTGCTTCGTCAATCTCCTGTTTCATGATTTGATCAAGGGAAGGTCTCCCATCTCTGAACTCAATGTGGTCCAATTCTCGATGAATTTTTTCTATTTGAGTACGCTCAATAGATTCATTCTCCGAGAGCTTCTTCTTTTCCGAGTTATCGTCCTCGTGGCTAAAGCAAAAACCGTCCAAGTCTTCGAGAGAGCTCGGTTGAGTAACATAGATGGTTGTTTTGATCTTTGGAAGATTCTTGAGCGCTTGTAACTCCTCATAGAACCACATTAAAGATTTGTATTTTCTGACAACCCAGTACAATTTTAAAGATTGCTTTGTATCTCTAGTAGCAAGGTCAATGACTTCAGAGTATATGCCCGGAATTCCGTTACCACCTGCAATGAACACGGCGTTGTCATAATTCTTGGCTGGAGCGGCGTCACCATATGGTCCTTCGAGACCGACCCTAATCTGTTGGGTGTTGCCTGGAAGTAGGGATAAATTTCTGCACAAAGAGTGAGTGATACCGCCTTTGACCTTTACGTGCATTACCACAGTTTGGCCATTGGCTCCTGGAATACAAGTGAAGGTAAATGGATGTGATTGCCAGAAGCAGGTGGGCTTCAAAAAGTTAATGAAAGCATATCCACCAGGTGTTGGGTACCAATGTTTGGGTTTAGGAACTACAACTCTCAAGGTTTCATTTGCGAGTAAAGTGACAGTCGCTTCTGGAAACCCGAACCAAAGTTGACGAACAATCCTGGTTACTCTGTCAAATCCCCAAATACCAACAGTAGCGTAGTACCATTGAGCATAGTTCAAATCGACAACATGGACCCAAGAACCAGCAACAAAAAGAACACCCATACAGATGTGAGTCAATAGGAAAAGTTCGTAAAAGTTTCTTCTGATCCACACCAAAGCAGTCATCCACATAATACCACCAGCGACAGTGGCAAGAGTTCCGAAGATCATGTATCTTAGTTTCATTTCCAGAACGTAATCGTGGTCCAAAAAGAAGAGTTTGGTGAAACAAGCAGCGTGAATGACAACTATGATGAAGCAGACTCTAGATGTCCACTTATGGTAAGTGATGAATGAAGAAAAATTGATGCCAGTCAACCAAATGAAAATGTTATTCCTACCAGCAAATAGGATGATCATTGGAGTAATATATGTAGCAATGATACCGGTTCTATCCGCAGTGTATCTCAAGAGACCCTGAAACTTACTTGCGTAGACAATATCACCTTCAAGGTAATGATAATTGTGCGAGCAGCAGAAGATGGTGACACAGCAAAATAAGAAGATGTTGATGGACTCCATTCGCGAGGGAATCAAATAGTCAAACAAAATAAAAGCAGAACCACCATGGTTCTTTCTTCTACCAATGAGTGCTGGCAAGGTAACGTATTTTCTCCAAGCGTTGAAAACTGGCCCAACACATTTTCTGGTAACATTGGGGAACAAAATTTTACCCCAATGTGAAATAGCAGCAAAGAAAAAGACGACACCCCAGAAGGCAACCATTCCACTACCATAATACACGGAATTATTGTAATTGTTGTAAAAATTGAAGTAGCTCTGTCTGGCGATAGCCACGTCGGAAGGGGGTAGCTTTATTGGAACATCGACAGGAACAGAGGCATTGAAGCCAGAGATTTCGTCCACAGTCGTAGCATTGGCTAGATACTCAGCCCAAGATGCCTCGAAGAATTCTTTGGTGATGGAATATTTGAAGTTCAGTTTACAGAAGAGTCTAACACCGCCTCCAAACTTTGGTTTTGCACCATCGTGCATACACCCAAGGATTGTTGCAAACACAGTTGTGTCATTACAGTAACATGTGCTACCACCGTCTTTACAAAAAGTGGCAGCTTTGGGCATGATAGTGTAACAAGCGGAGGCTCGACAGAACTCAGAGCTATAGTTAACCCAATTTGGGGCTTTGGCAGCAGCGAATGCCACACAAAACAAAAAGCACAAGTTCATTTGGGTATAAGGCGTTACAAAGGATACTTTTGGAGATGGGAGCCGTTCAATTTATATCTGTAGCATTTTATAACCGTTGCTGACGGCATTAATCAGGAGGAGTAACATGCAGCTACAGCATTATGCCAAAAAAAAATTGAAAGATCTGCAGCTTGTCAATATTTTTTTACCGTCGAGTTACCGTGTGGAACGAAACACTCTAGCAACATGACAGATGGGACAACTCAAGTTCAACCGTTTGGTCATATTCGATGTATGTTCAGGAAGTCCAGGAGGTTACACCAATGGCTGTCCTATGCCCCACAGAGTACATTGTCCAGCAATCAATGAACGATAAAGTAACACAGCGATCGAGGCTATAGACCCTATTATTGAAAATTTTAAAAAAAAACAAAATTCGCCGTACACCTAATCAGATTGATCTAATGCAACACTCACCTCGCCAGAAAAATATAAGCGTCATCTGTATATTGCCACACTATCGTCTCACTAACTCCGTCAAATAATTTCGGCGATGACGGGTTTTAAGGCATTATTCGCATTCCAATTATGCAAATCTGCAATTTTGAAAGAGGGTGGCCGTTTTTGCACTTGAATAAATAATAATTGACTCATGCATTGACACATCATGCAAACCAGCCAATGAACAATACAATATTATCTTCTGTAGCTCGGACTCTGGAGCTTCGTGATGTGGGGGCCTGGTGTATTAGCGATCACCAGGGCCGGTTCTGGAGTGCGCCTCCACGCATAAAACCTGCCGAACCAGAAATGCTGAACGACTGGAAATTTACCAAACACTTCTACGTCGTACATTTTAAGTAAACCTTGTACAACCTTCTCCCATTTGTGAACAGTTGTAAGGATGTCATTGAGCATTGGGGAATGCTCATGAAAGGAGCCTGACTTTATACAAAGTATGAAGGCTAATCCGTTGATGAAAAAATTAGAACACTTTGGTCCCTCAGCACGTGCCAAAATCAACGTTTGTTTTACAGGAGGACCGCCATTCAAGAACTGCGCTGCCCCAAGTATGTATATCAAGTGGAAATGGTCATCCAATCCCCAAACACCATGGGAACCAGCTGGTTCCAACAGATAATGGATGATCAAAGATCTGACTAAATCATAGTACCGTCCAAAAATTGCAAGTACCTCGTGTCCGTCTGATATCTGAGACTTTAAAAAATACCCAAGAAATGCTAGAAAAGATAGTTCATGGCCTGTTCCATAGTCTAAGCGTACAGAGGATCCTAAGGAGGCTTTCAAGTAGTAAACTGCCTCATCGAAATGTTCATCAGAAATATGCAATCCAGAATCCTTTACAATTTTGTGTAAATCACGATCCACCGCCTCGTGCCATTTGCGGAAAGCCAAATTTCCAAACCTCCTTTGACCCTCTTCTGGAGGATAGTTATTTATCAATTGGTAAAGGGTTTCGAGTATTGAAACAATTTGGTGATGTGAAGATGTCTGCAGTCGTATTTCGGGAAGCTTATTCACCACTAAAGCATTGCTTTCCCTCTTTTCTTGTAGAGAGTTATCTATAGTTGATGCAGGTGGTACTTTGCGGGTTACAACATCAGGGCTAAGCGCTCCTTGAGCATCTAACCCCCTGACAAGCCCAATGATATAACCGATGGTTTGATGGAGCTTCGAGTAAGCTTCAGAATGCTTGAAAGCCACTAAGTCACTTTGCACTTGGATCTTCTTCTCAGTTGGACTACTCATATCAGATGCATTGATCTTGTGCGACATATTTTCACAATTCGTGATATTGTAACCTATGTGCACGCTATTTAAATGTTGATGAGAATCACGTCAGACTGAGAAGAAAAGATATAATTCTCACTTGTAAACCACGATGGTTACTTCTGAACAGTAAGTACATGCGTGATAGAGAGTGTCCTGGAATCATAAATCACTTCTCTTCGACTAAAGAGACGCTAAATTTATCTCACGTGACTTAGAACCAGTAGGTAGCTCACAAACATATGTACCCTCCGAACAAACAAGAACACCTACAGGATTCAACCTCTTCCAATGTACGACAGGTTGCAAGAAACCGGGCAATGACTTTCTACTTACGCAAAATCCCGAGACATACCATCACGATACCTGAAAACTTTCTCATAAAAGCAGCCATGCTTCAAATCACACGATTTTGTCTTAAGTCAACTGACGACCTGGCGAACTAAAGAGTGAGGCATTTTCAACCACTGCCAACCTTTACCGAGAAACACATTAATTCGTGGTTGGTTGGACCTCGAAAAAATATAACTTTATTGCGCAGGGATGTTGAGGCAATTTGAATGCTTTAAATCGACCCAATGATCCATAAAACATATGGACTCCTTCGCATACTTCCGAATCCAACCAATTCATTGGCTCCTATGCTTGAAATGTGGCTGCACTTAGGGGTCTCATGAGAAAATGCACCTCGGTTATTGTCAGCAGCAAATCGCTGCAACGTATAATTTTATTCTTTCCCACCCCGGAAAAACCAGCTTTAACGGCTTAATGTTCTTGACGACATAAATATTGAGCTTACTGATGTAGATCCGTCTGGGTTTAGTTACTGGAATCTTTATTCATGGGGATAACAGATATTCAGGAGACCAGGGCGAGTATGCATGTATGCACAAGCAAACCAGCATAACCAGGGGACTTAAGGGAATTGAGTGGCAGGTCTATACCAATGGTTTGCCAAGACTTGAAATTTGACTTACATGATGCTTGTTCTATCTCTTTAATCTACTGCGGCTGCTCTCATTGGAAGAATCAATTTTAACTTCATGTGGCTTCGATGGTGCGTCGAGAATTTTTTTGTTTTTAATTTTAGTCCCACACAATTAATCGTTTAAAGTCCGTAATAGGACTAATAGAGGATATATCAGAGCGGTTCAGTCGACATGTCAACGCGGTATCCCCTTTAAACCAAGATTTTCTTTTCAAACTGTTGTAAACGCTAACTGTAGACAAACTAGATAATTCAAATCTTCCTTGATTTATCTGATAATGCATGAGTAGAACATTACGCGCTAAAAATTTTATCCACTTTCGAGATGGGAATAACAGTACGGAAATCCATTCATTGGTAAAAAATAGTTAAGCAGTAAAGCAACTAAAATTGTCTTCGATTACCGGGATCTCGGTTGGGATTGCAAACTTCAATCCGAGGTTTCGAAGTAAAATTCATTCACCCACCAAATTCAACACCGTCTCGCTGACAAGCACAATCAGTTTTGGAAAATACATAAAAAGGACAATTATGCTCCCACTTGTATCCAATCAAGAACACACAACAAAATCTATTGTTAAAGCTACGTAAGAAATTAATTTTTTGTACAATTAAAATTATAACAATGAAACAAATTGATACTCATCACTAGCGGTAGAACTGCCATTGCAAATGGAGCAACATATAGGTGAATCTATCTAGGCCCAAACTTGGAGCTGCTCGTAGTACTCAACCCGCTTTTTGGAGTAATCTAAGTTGTTTGTAACAATATAGCGCAAATCGTCACACATGAGGGGATGTCCACAAGCTGTGAAACATGTCGATGATTGAGACTCATCAATTTCGAATCTCACTAATTCCTCGAGATTTGGGCGCCCTTGTCTAAATTCAATGTGATCTAATTCTTCATGAATTCTTTGAATATACTTATCTTCAATCGATTCGCTTTCCAGTAATTTCTTCTTCTCTGAGTCCGAATCTGACGACGAGTTCAATAACATTTCATCCAAACCTTCCAGGGAGGTTGGGTTCGTAACGTAGATAATGGTCTTTACTTTGGAAATACTTCTCAATGCCTCAAGCTCTTGACGGAACCATGTTAAAGACTTGTATTCTCTGATCACCCAGTACAACTTCAAAGTTTGCTTCAAATCTCTGGTTGCAAGATCAGTTACTTCAGAATAAAGACCAGGGATACCGTTACCACCAGCAATAAAAACAGAATTGTCGTAGTTTCTTGATGCAGTGGACTCTCCGTATGGTCCTTCTAAAGCAACTCTGACTTTGGTGGTTTTACCTGGTAATTGCGCCAATTTTTTACACAATGAATGTGTAAGTCCTCCTTTGACTTTCAAGTACATCACCACATTATCACTTTGCTCACCTGGGAGACAAACGAAAGTGAATGGATGAGATTGCCAGAAGCATGAAGGCTTGAGAAAGTAAATGAAGGCGTAACCACCAGCAATTGTAGACCAGTGTTTGGGTTTTGGAATCTCTACCCTTAAGGTTTCATTCGCTAATAAAGTGATGGTAGCTTTTGGACATCCAAACCAAGCCATTCTAATCAATCTTGCGGCCCGATCGAAGCCCCAAATTGCGAAAACGGCGTAGTACCATTGAACATAACCCAATGTTACAACATGGTAATATGATCCAATTACGAAGAAAACGCCCAATACGATATGCGAAAGCACAAAGATCTCGTAATAGTTTCTGCGGAACCACATAATTGCAGTCATCCACATCGCACCCCCGGCACCTGTTGCAACTGTACCCCAGATCAAATAAAATTCTTTCATGTCTTCGGCGTAGTAAGCCCAGATCAATTTCGTGAAGCAAGCAGCATGGATAACAATCAAAATAAAGCAAAATCTTGATGCCCATTTATGGTAAACAATAAAAGTTGTGAAGTTAGAACCAGTCAACCAAAGGAAAATATTATTTCTCCCTGCAAACAAAACAATCAATGGTGTGGTGTAAGTAGCAAGGATACCAGTCCTATCAGCAACATATCTGATTATTATTTGATGACTTTTCACGTAAATTGGGTCATTCTTGATGTAATTCATATCATGAGAACAGCAAAAGATTATCAAACAACCATACAAAAAGACAATAAGTGATTCAAGTCTAGTAGGAAGGAGGTAGTCGAACAAAATGAAAAGGGATCCACCTTGGTTCTTTCTCTTGTGAATCAAAGCAGGCATAGTAACATGTTTTCTGTAGGCATTAGAAATAGGCCCAGTGAATTTTTTCATCACAGAAGGGAAGAGTATCTTGGTCCAATGGGAAATACCAGAGCAAAGAAAGTTAACTCCCCAGAAAGCGACCAAGCCCGCTCCGTAGTAGATCGAGTGATCGTAATTGTTATAAAACTGGATGTACGACTTGACATAAATATCTCTTAATTTTGGGTCGACATAGACTGGAACATCGATAACCTTTGTTTTATTGAAGTCCTTGATTTCACTTGTGTGGACAGCATATTTTGTAAAATTTTCATAAGCTTCAAAAAACCGCTGCTTGCTAAGTTGAACTGGGAAATTTGCATTGCAATATTCATGCAAACGTTTGTCATAAGTTGGCATTTTTCCATCGTTCTGGCATCCAGCAAGAGATGCCAAAGCAGCATCGTTAGTGCAAACGCAACCCAAACCTCTGAGTTTTGGATTACTGCAGTGAGTAGCAGTTTGACCCACCACGATGTAACAAGCAATGGTTTTGGCGTAAGTATGACCATAAGCTTTGTAATTTTCTGGTTTAGTTACACTTGATGCCAATGCAACAGCAGCGAAAAATAACACAATAAATAACCTCATGATTGCTGGTATCTAGACCATTAAAATCGACATTTTAGCTGTTTTAAATAGTTTTGATCTTACAACGAAAATGATATGAGGCTAGACAATTCAAAAAAATTTGAAGAAATTAATTGAATGCAACAAACGCACGATGTTAAAAAATAATTTATATCTAAAAGATCGAACATGTGATCTTTGAAACTTTCGTACTCAATCTTGAACTTTTCAGAGTTGGGAAAACTACACCGATACCACTTGACGATTCTTCATGGCTAAGTAAAGTTTTCTTGGGTCTCGGTGGAAAAGTTGTGAGGTCTAAGATTTCAAAATATTTTATCCTCGGTAAAAAAAAAGTTGCTTTGAGCCCTATGCAATTACGAAAAATAAAATGAAATTGTTGGCTTCACAATAGACTATAGACTCCTGTAACAAAAGAATACATATAACTCTACAGGTCCATGATTGGCTTGAATATTCCACCTCATCGAAAAAGTTGTGATTCGATTAATCATGGTTGGTTTAATGCACGAAATCAAAAAAATTTTGACCTATGCTACCTTTCACATTGCAATCATGTTTAACACCGAAAGAAAAATTCCAACCATAAAATCCAGCCAATTATCAAATAATAGAAAAACCAAAACCTCATTGAGTCAGTCTGGGCGTTTTGTGGGCAAAAAAATTGTCCTCAAAGATGAACGAAATTGGATATCTAAAAAATCTGCCGACATGTTGCATAAAAAAATCAGATGAGTCTGTAGTAGTGACGAAAAGCTGTGTAGCAATAGCAATATCATAGAACAGCCCATAGTGAGTGACAAAAGTTACCTGTAAATTGTCTTGGAAGAGGTTGTCAATGGTAGACAAGGGTATGACTATTAGCATTCCTCACATCGCAATTGTCACTTCGACATAAAAGTACACACATTTAGCGACTCTTTAAAAATACGAACGCAAGTATGCATTATTCTTGTGATTTTAACGAATGAGCTAGTGTTGTCTGACCTTAAGCGGTCAAAGTCGGAGTTTCGGAAGTGGATGGATGTGGTAACCCGTTTTTACTGTCTCTCGCACCATTTCTACTTTCGTTTTGTAGAGATTCTTGAGGTTCCCAGTGAACAATATCACCTACTGGTAAAAGGATGTATGTGATTTTAGACCACCAACGACTATACATTTTGAGCCAAATTTCTGTGGACCAAGTCAATGGGTACGATGGAGGGAACGACGGTGTTGTGTTTTGCCGGGCGCAGGGGATTCATGCACAAAACTTTTAGTAGGGCGCCCGAAATAAAGCCGGTCCATTAATATTTTCCAATCGATATTGAAGCCGGCTTCGGACTCATACGTATGCACCAAAATTGAATAATTAAAATACATGAGAAAATACCTCTGAAACAATCGAGTCCCGTTGAGTTTTCTTAAATGTTTAGATTTCGTTTCTAGTATGGAACACGGCTTAATGAAAGATCGAGTCAAGAATATTATCAACGGTCCGGAGCTCATTTCCACCAATTTTCAGTAAGTGTTCACCACAAGTTTACCTCATACGCACGGCTTGCAAATTTCTTGCCAAAGTCGCCAAGAAATATGGCTTTGACATCGGCCAATATCTAAGAGATCTACTCTACAGAGCCCATGTTAAATTCGAAGCTCTTGAGCCTCCATAGGAT
The DNA here is from genome assembly GCA_020280135.1 of Kurtzmaniella quercitrusa var. filamentosus (nom. nud.). NCBI lineage: Eukaryota > Fungi > Ascomycota > Pichiomycetes > Serinales > Debaryomycetaceae > Kurtzmaniella > Kurtzmaniella quercitrusa var. filamentosus (nom. nud.). The sequence continues at coordinate 698,012 of JAFIDH010000005.1, forward strand.
TCTCCAACGTAGGGTTTCATCAAGTAGTAATCACTCTCCCTAAAGCACTCTAATAATCCACCTAAACGCTACTTGACTCACATCAGAATTTGAGGCTCTAAATATTGGTCTACAGGTACATGTACGGATCGAAATAGGTATTTTTTATGCAAATAGACTGGGGATACTGGGGGAACGGAGGGGGAAACACCCAATTACTGAAGGGAGACCATTATGCCATGATTGTCGTAAGCTCCTCTAGTCTTAGTATATCGATGAATATTAGTGGATAAATCTCAGAAGGCAATTTACGATAGTGGCACTTGATAGCTCTGTTTGCTTTGAGCGTTAGAGACAAAACTTTTCTACGAGTGAAGTCATATAATACAGCGATGAATCATAACAATCATTTCTTTACCTATTCTGTTTCCTTGAACCCAACTTTGAGACCGTCCATAAGCATCAACGTGAGGTGGTTCAATTCCCTTGCAGGGTATTGAGTTTCATACGAAAAGAGCTGGGGGAAGGTCTGCAACATTCTAACTATAACGTAAGCACCTTCTGTGAGTGCAAATTGCTGGCCCAAGCAAATTCTTGGACCACCATTGAATGGCAAGTAAGCCCAACCCAATTTACGGACGTCAGCTTCGAACCATCTTTCTGGCCTGAACTCGTCAGCATCTTTACCATAGTACTTTGGATTTCTTTGCATGGCTGACACTGAATAGATGATGTTTTGTCCCTTTCGAATAAAGACTGGTCTGTCACCGTTTGGACCACCACCTCTCGGCAACGTTGTATCTTTCGTTGCGGTTCTGAAGTTTTGAGGCACTAGAGGGTACAATCTGAGTACTTCATTCACAAAACCCTTCAAGTAATCGCACTTTTTCAACAGTTCGAATGTGATTCTAGAAAGGTCAACTTTCTCTCTGCATTCTGGCCCTCCGAAGTGCTTGTATACTTCTTCCTTCAAACGAGCAAAGATTTCTGGGCGGTGGGCAAGTTCCACAAAGGAGAAAGAGAGAAGACCTGCGGTGGTGTCTCTAGCTGCCAACAAAATATTCAAGAGCTGATCACGAAGCACAACTGGGTCCCTTGTTTCCTTCACCAATTCGTACAAGAAAACGTATCTCTTCTCAGACTTAGCCTCAAGCTCTTGTGGGGTTGCCTCTAATGCCTTGTTTACGTAGAAGTCACAGAAGCGATGAACCTTTTTACAATTGTCACGGAAGGACTTCAGGTTAAGCAAGAAATACAAATCCTGGAGCATACATCTGGAGAGCAAATAGACTTGAGCCTCGTTAAAGGCATTGACAAATCCTTTCTTCCCATCAAATTCAGTGTGGACTTCTTCTGCCAAACCATCCTTCAAGGAGTCTGCAGAGTCTCCAAACAAGAACTCAGTAGCAGAGTCCATAGTGAAATTGAACATCAATTCCTGGAGATCGAATGGCTCACCAGGCTTAGCCTTGGCCCTCACCTGCTTGGCTAACAATTGGAAATGAGGTTCCAATTGGGCAGTATGTTCAACCTGTTCTCTGGAGAATTGGGGTCTCAACATAGCCCTGCTATGCTTCCAAGTGGCACCGTCCAGGTTGAAAATACCGTTCCCTAACAATGGGTAAAGGTGATCACGTCTCTTGCCCAAGGCAAAATCACTAAACTGAGTAGCCAAAATTGCCTTGATGTTCTCTGGATCAATGGTGGAGATCATCTTGATGCCGGCGAATCTGAATGTGATGCTTTCCAACCCAGATTCGAGGAAACGTTTGCGGGTCATCTCGAGAAATGTACCATCATTGCGGGCTTGGAAGGCTGCTCTAGCAAATCTGAACCCGATGAGGCCCTGTGTGGTATTTGGCAACGGATATGCACCTAGCTTGTAAGCCTTGTACCGAAACGAGATTGTACTGAGAATCCGGTACAAGATAAAAATCCCTAGAAGGGCAAGGTAGGGGTGCTCCGAGGCAGCGTCTAGTACCTCTGCTCTCAAGGTCATTATGTGCTTACAAACACCTGCCCCCCAGTGGCTACTGGACCCTTATAAGCCAGACCCCCATTCTGCGGGGAAGCAGCTCAAGTGAGCTCAAACCCTCCACGTGAATGCGAGGTGCGGAGTTTTTCTGCAAGGTGCGGGAAATCAACGCAAAAATCATCTAATTTGGGGTAGAACGTCATCACCAGTTGGGACCGAGATGAAGCGGAACTGGACGGTACTTGAGCGGCCTACACCTCAGCCTAAACGGTTCTGGATATCGGAACTTAGGAAGGAAATTCACTCCGCAATTTGCCCCCGACTCGAGTGTCTAATAGGAGATTTTAACACCTTTCCAGCTCGCAGTCATTCAGCTGTTCCGCGTTTAAAGTTTGAGACAACTGGGGTCAGACCCAACGAAGCGTTGGTACTAGTTCTAGTCGGTTAGTATTACGTTTTGGAGATTCTGCAACACTCTTAAATATTACTCCGCAAGCTATAAGTCCTCGGCAAATCATCTGATTTTTGCTGCCCCTTTCGAATCTGAACAGGTTTCATTGAAATGCCACACATTTTAAATTGAAGATAGTATGCTGTTTACATTTTAGAGTGTATTTACTAAGGCTAATGGAGAAGGTCAAGAGAAGCAAGATCAGCACCAAGCCATACTTGTACCCACCAGAGCGGCATAATATCCTCTTTTACGCCGGAGATTTTCCTCTCATTTCCTCTCTGGTTAATCTCCAATCGCTTTCCTTCCCCCACTCTACTTCTCTCTACAAATTTTGATCTTCTGAATATGTATTTACGGTTTCTTATGATAATGGTAATAGTTTCGCATCTAAGCGTCTGGACCAGCAGCCCGCACCTCAGCAGTAGCTTGGTCAGCGTAGTTCTTGAAGTTCTCAACGAACTTGCTGGCCAATTTCTTGGTTTCAGCGTTGAAAGATTCAACACCATCAGTCCAAGCCTTAGTAGGGTTCAAGATCTCAGATGGAACACCTGGACAAGAGGTAGGAACGTTCAAGTTGAAAGTTGGGAACTTTTCGTATTCGACCTTGTTCAACTCACCAGAGTGGATAGCATCCAAGATGGCTCTGGTGTACTTGAGGGAACATCTCTTACCACCCTTAGCGGCAGAAGATCCAACCCAACCGGTGTTCAACAACCAAGCGTTAGCCTTGTGTTGGGAAATCTTGTCAGACAATTGCTGGGCGTACTTCATTGGGTGCAAAACCAAGAATGGTTGACCGAAACAAGCAGAGAAAGTAGCTTGTGGCTCGGTAACACCTTCTTCGGTACCAGCCATCTTAGAAGTGTAACCGGAAATGAAGTGGTACATGACTTGGGCGTTGGTCAACTTGGAGACTGGAGGAAGAACACCAGAGGCATCACAAGTCAACAAGACGATGTTGGAAGGATGAGTGTCGGCCAAACATGGGATCTGAGCAGATGGCATGAACTCGATAGGGTAAGCACATCTGGTGTTTTCAGTGATGGCAGCGTCGGTGTAATCCACAACCTTGGTGTCCTTGTCGTAAACAACATTTTCCAAGATAGAACCGAATCTGATGGAGTTGTAGATTTCTGGTTCTCTTTCAGCGGACAAGTCCAAACACTTAGCGTAACAACCACCTTCGATGTTGAAAACACCGTTGTCAGACCAACAGTGCTCATCGTCACCAATCAAGCCTCTGTTAGGGTCAGCAGAAAGAGTGGTCTTACCAGTACCAGACAAACCGAAGAACAAAGTGATGTCACCGTTGGTCTTACCCTGGTTACAAGAGGAGTGCAAAGTCAACACCTTGTGGTTAATTGGCATCAAGTAGAACATGACAGTGAAGATACCCTTCTTCATTTCACCGGCGTATTCGGTACCGAGGATAACCATTTCCATATCCTTGAAGTTGATTTCGACGGAAGTAGAAGAGGTCATACCCTTAGTGTGGACGTTAGCTGGGAATTGACCAGCGTTGTAGATAGTGAAGTCTGGTTCACCGAAGTTAGCCAATTCTTCCTCGGTAGGTCTGATCAACATGTTAGTCATGAAAAGAGCGTGGTAAGCACGGGCACAGATAATTCTGACCTTGATTCTGTATCTTGGATCCCAACCGGCGTAAGCATCGACAACGAAGAGCTTTTCTCTGGTTCTCAAGTAGTCCAAAGCTCTAGATCTAGAAATCTTCCAGGTCAACTCGTCGACTTGCTTGTTCACTGGTCCCCACCAAATGTTGTGGGAGGAGGTTTCTTCGTCAACGATTCTCTTGTCCTTTGGAGATCTACCGGTCTTCTTACCAGAGAAGGCCATCAAAGCACCAGTGGAGGAGATAGTGGTACCCTTTTCCAAAAGACCATCTTCGTAAAGAGTGGCTGGAGCAGCGTTGTGTCTGATGACGATATCGTCAGCGAGAGAAAGTTGTTGCACCAATGGGTCTTCGTTGGATTTGATATTGGAAGTAGCACCAAAATTGATTGAGGATTCGACTGCAGTAGGAGGAGCCATTTTATTGTTGTTTATGAGTTAAAGAACATGAATATGGGCGAGATTTTCACCTCTTAAATATGCCCCCAGTTTGCTGCTGCCGAGGCCCGGGGCAAAGGAAGTGGAGAAAGTTGCAACCTGCGGATGAGATCGGGACGTGAAAATCTGGGGTTCCTAAAACACCCGCAGGTCTTTGGTTACGTAACTTTATGGAGGTGTCTTACGTAATATTCCCCAAAATGGTGCGGGTGGTGCCCGGAATGCATCGGATTTTGCTCCGGGAGTGCGGATGCCGCTCTGAACCCAGCCTGGAAGCTCCCTTTTAGGCAGTTCCCTTCACCCGCCACTCAGCCCTTTGATCCTTCGAAGCTTTGTATGCGACAATTAAGGGACACGCCGAGGCGTCAGATCAGCCAATGGCGAAGTCGTCATCTATGATCAAGTGTATACTGGAACAGATCCCTCTGAGTAAATCCCTCATACCACCTTCTACACCGTCATCTCCCTCACCTTGCCTTCCCTGTTTTCGACCCCGCTTGCTTGGGGTTGGGCTGGCCCGGACTGCAAGTTTGCTCCGGCGTTTTGCTACATTCATCCCGCAAATCCCCAGGAATTAGGTGTCCAGCCTTCCCATTTTGGTGGGTTCACCTGCAGCTTTTGTCGCGTGCACCCACAACAAAAAGAATCCGGGGTTGTCCAGTAGCCCACGTATCTGTTCCGACGTATCGGGCGGTTCGACTGGAATTCGTTGTAGGGTAATTCGTTGTAGGGTGTCTTCTATCCGGTGCTCCAGTACCAAGACAGAAAAAGGAAGAGCAACTGCCTAGAATCTCACCATATTTTTCTCCATCCTCACCTGAGGTTTCACTCATCTTCATATGATAATTCTATCGGCTCATTAGGTCATTCGTTGCTCTTACGCTTGCTTGGTTACACACAATGCTACAACTTGATTAAACCTCTTTCCTTTCACGTACTGTCCCGTCTGACCTACATTACAATACACCTCACATCGCCGTAGCATATTGCATTGTATTGTTCATATGGTGATCCATATTATTCTGCACGGCAGAGGTCGATTGATTAGCAGACCCGAGTTTTTACCAACTCCGTTCCGATAACCGCCTGCAAAGTTACACCAAGCCACCTAACCTATACGCGTGTGTATTTGTTCTTAGCTACCTATCAACCCCGCCGTTGGCGTCTCTGATCCCGGTTAATTTCGATGGGCCCCGGACTTTATTTCTTTTTTTCCCAACGGTCCTGTCTGTATTCAACTGTAAAGAACTGAAACATCATCCTTGCGATCGTAATAGTCGTAATACAGTTCCCATTCTTCAAATCCAATCTCTTTGATCCCCTTAATACTATTACTCGAGTCTTCTTCTACCCCGATCATCACACAGCTGTTGATTTTGTTGTTTTCGTCACTATTGTTCAGCTTCAAAAACGTAATCCCACTACAGATTAGTCCGAATTTAAAGATCTCCGCAAGGGTCAGGTACAGAGGATCAATGATAGGTCCGATTATACCGGCAATTACCGAATTGTCTCCATCGAACTTTTCTGTTCCAGCCTCACTGGCCTCACATATAAATGGGAAGAATTTGGCCAAGGGACAAATGTTGCTAAATAAGATGATCAGCCCAATTACATTCTGATTTGTAGGCTCCAAAGCAATAATGATTTTGACTCCATTGACAGAGGAGTTATTGAGATATTTGATGGCTTCCATGTAGAGCGACTTGACTGCTCTAAATAAGTCTGGATCATCGGTAGAAGAACCAATTTTTTCGATTAATTGCATGAGCTTCTCTGGATTTTGGCAGATGTCAAATCTAATCCCAACAACCATTAACTCTCTAAAAATCTTCTTCGGCACCAGCCAGCTGCTCAAATTCCGAAGGATCATGATATGCTTTTTCGCCAAGCTTTGTTCATTAATGTCCCACCCAAGAGCATTGAAAAATGGTGCCTCAGATGCTGATTTCTCGGGTTGTGGTAGCAGAATCATCGGGAAGGAGCATCCCAATGTAATGATAGTGCAATTTTTCTCCTTCGTCAAATATTTGATAGCAGTGGCGTGTAGATTTTTGCCTATACTCTGCAGTCTCTTATTCTTATCCACCAATACGTACACTATGCTGCCGCATTTATCTTTAGAATTCACTTCAAGATCCATTCCTGTGGGTGTGTCCTGATGTTCATCGACCCAGGTGAAAAGTACACCATAAAGAATATTGAGCAGCAGATTGCGCACCACGAAATGCTTTTGAGAGCCCTTGGTACTTCTAAGCAATAAGTACAAGAGTTTGAAGCTGTAGCTGTCTTGCAGGCTCGAGCCCCCGTACCTTGATTGGCCATTAGTCAGAGAACCCAGGGGACTACGGCTAGAAGCTTCGTTGTTTAACCAAAGCTCAAGAAATGCGTTCAAATCACGTTGGACATCGAACTCTTCGACGAGCCAGCGTCTCTTGGGAACAGGATTTGGCTTTTTGGTCAACTTTTTACTGAGAACCGGCGAACTGGACGGGTTGGTACCGTCAGCACCAATTAAATGACCCTCAGCGTTCCTCTTTTTCCTTTTTAACACAAACTTCTTTTCTCCTGGAATGCACCCCTCAGAGACAATGTCGCCCATCAAGACCTTTGCTAGTTGGCCCAACACATTGTCTGTGTAATCATAGCAACATAAGTACGAACTCCCTATGCTTTTATTGTAGAAGAAATCGTATGGCAGCAGTGTTGCCACTATAACAAGTGGTTTAGCCAACCTCTCTATGCTAGCATTATTCAGAAACAGGTAGGGATTTGCCCCACATAGAATCAGAACATATTTGACAATTCCTACTTGGTACATGTTTCTCAGAGCTTCACTGGTAAGCACTATAACCACTTTAGAGTTTTCTATAAGCAGCTCATGGAGCAGGGTTAAACCGTTGGCAGTATAAGTGGTGTGGAGGACATTGTAATGCTCATCGTCATTGATCTGATGTTTGGCCAACAATTCTCCGAAATTTTTAAACACATCTTCCCCCTTGTACAAGCGAGGTCCTTCATTTTCAAGATCGTTCTTTTTGTACAATGGATTAAGTAACGGGGTCAAAAGTAAGACATTGTTTTTCTCTGGAGGCAAGGATTTGTCCAAAAATTGTGTGATGGGGAAAATGCCAGTATCTCTTATCATTGTTACCAGTTTTTGATACGACATCTCCAGGAGCCTCTGGTGAGCGTTCCATTGATCTTTGTATAATTCTCTGAAAAGTGGGGGATCAGCTCGAGCCAGTTTTTCACCCTCTGGAAACATCTGGGACCAAGAAGGCAATTTAGTTTGAAGCTTTCTCAACCGCAGGAGCAGCTTCATTACCAATTTCGTTTCTAGGGAGCCATTGGCGAGTGCCTTGTGAAGCAGATCCACAGCTTCATTTTGAAGTTTCAAATTGTGACATACCATGACCAAATCGCAACCAGCAAAGATAGCTCTAATAACACCTTGGCCCAAGCCGATCAGGTGGAAGAGAGCATCCATTTCTAGACATTCGGAGACAACTACACCATCAAACCCAAGTTCTCCGCGGAGGAATTGATTTATCAAAACAGGCAGTAAGCAGGCATGGACTTCATCAGGAGCTATTGTTGGAACAGCACAGCCACCAGCAGAAACACCATCCAAAAGATCCTCTTTGATGAGAGTCCCAAATGGCACTGCATTGAGCAGCCTGATCTGTTCTAACAGTTCCGCCAACATGGGCAATTCTAAAAGACTGTCCACACTGGCATTTCCTATACCAGGGAAATGCTTACCAAAAGTGAACATCCCACCATCCTGGAGGCCCTTACAGCAAGCACGACCATACTTCACTACGTCTTCTACTGTGGTACCGAACAGACGAACCCCTACGAGCTGATGCAGCAATTTGGTCACCACATCAAGCACTGGGCCCAAGAGAATCAGAAATCCTATGAACTTGAGCTCTCTTGCCATCGCCTTCAGCACCTCGTAAATGATCTCGGTGTCGCCAGAGGCAGCAAGTGCCATAGCTCCAGGAAATTGGGTAAGGAAATCAGGGTCAAAAAGGGAGTTCATCATGCCTCCTTCCTCGTCTACGGCAAACATCAATGGATATTCGTAAGAACCTTGGGTCATGGCTATGTACTGAAGATCTCGTATGAGTTTGGTGATCTGTTTTACCAGCAGAAAGTTCTTTTTCAGCAAGATCATCAGTGATACCTTATGCTGCACGATAAGGTGGTATGCTTGGGGGTTGACCGTGGTGCCCTGGAAGCCTCCACAGACAAGTTGTCCTATTGGGAGGGACATGTTGTGATAACTAGTCGGGTAGTGGTTTTTGGCCTACTTAAGCAGCAAAGTGGGAATAAATGTCGGATTTACTTGACAGAGGTGGTACCTTGGAGCAACACAAAGATCCAGTCGGATATTCTGGGTCTTTTCACTGCCCAAAAACCGTTTTTAGTCGAACTAGGAGCTGTTTTGGCAGCAAACCAGTGCTCTGGTGATACTTCGTTTTTTGTCGAGAAGAAGCGAAAGGGACCCTGGATTCGGGTTTTCAAAGGAGTGGTTGCGTTGTGACCAAAAACTTTGGGTGAATAACGCCTCTATATCACTTATACAAGCTCTCTTTGCTCGGAATCGTGGTGAAACTGTCTTGATTCCACTATCTGTAAGCTTCTGCTTGATATTTGACGGGCGGGTATTTGAACCTCCGCACAAGTAGTTGCCTGTATATAAGCAAATGCTGCTGATCATCGTCAGCTCTAAGAGAAGGCACTGGATAATTTGCTTGTTAAGAATAATGGGTGGTTACAATCTGTGATGTTACAACCCGTTGATAATAGTGCTATGTGGTGTATGTTGGTAATTATCCTATGCCTACCTCCTTCCTGCTGTATTAGTGCATTTCCATCACCTCTCCAATAGCTCTCACAGTATAATTAGCAGTTTCGCTCTATTGAGCATGTTGTATTTCTACCCACTTTTTCAATACGACATGGGTCTAGACCTCAGAGTGGGCCTCATCTAAGTGTCTGCCTTCTCGTAGCATCACTTCACGATTGATTGTTTGAAGACATACATGAGTCAGATTAAGTCTCCAGCGATACATACACGTTGGTATGTATATCTTGCCACGAGTTGACCCGGCTCTCTCTCTCTCTCTCCCCTCTCTTTAACCTCAGTGAGAGAGCACCATCTCTACCACTCCGTTGCCTCTTTTACCTCCAAGACTCGTATCCTAATTAGCCCCAACAGCACCTTCATTGCGTCACTCCGTCTCCATATCAATCTCTCCTCACGCTATATCTTGTCAATCCTTTCACTCTCCACATATCTTCACAATCTTTCGCTCTCCCCACATCTTCCTTCCTACTTTGATTCGCAACATTCTCATTTCTTTATTTTGCAACTTCAGCTAGCATTAGGTCGGCCGCTGCAGCTCAATGGGTGTAAGTGATCTATGGAATGTGCTCCTGCCGGGAATCTCGCCCCGTTTGCAGTTCCCGGTCTTCGTGGCACAGTTCTTGGCTGCACATGGCCGTCCACCAAGGCTAGCGATCGATGGGTTCATGTTCCTATTCCAACTGCGACCCCAGACTCAAATAACTGATGACATTGTTATTCGAAACTTCATTAGCAAATTGTGCTATTTTCTGCTGTATTCAGTATCTTACGTGGTTGTCCTCGATGGTCCTAGTCACTTGCGCAAACTACGTCATAACCAGGGCCATGACGATGATATAAATCTGCTTGCAGCTCTCGGAGACGATCGATTCTTCAACGGTGATATTGTTTTGGCCGCCAAATTGGCAATGCGTGATTATGGGATTCAGTTTGTTCAAAGTCCGGGAGAAGCTGAGGCCGAATGTGCCTTTATGCAAAGATCCAAAGTTGTGGATTTCGTAGTCAGCGATGACGTAGATACCCTAGTGTTTGGTGCCACTAAGATGCTCAGAAATTTTCTGAGACGACCAGAAGATAAACCAGCCCCTTCTGCTGCAGCCATGGGAGTTGCAGGTTCGGCTTCAAGCGAGTTTTTTGTAACACCAGTAGATATGAAGCAAGTAGAAGCAACTACAGGTCTCAGTGCACCTCGCTTGGTATTTATTGCAACCTTAAGAGGTGGTGACTACAGCAATGGAGTTTCCAATATAGGAATTACCAGAGCGGTACGGCTAGCCCTCTGTGGAACCAAGTTTGCATCATTCCATCATCGATCTCCGACAAAAGCTGAAATAAAGAAAGGTTCTCCTGTGAGATCAGATCCACCTCCAGATTTCAGCAGCCTTTTAATAGCTTGTATTGTAGAGCCCGGAAAATCTGAAAGTGGTTCTCATATTCCTAGACTGGATCAGGAAAGAGGAATTCGACTACAAAAATTTGTAAAGTTTCTTAATGCAACTGTAAAAGAGAGATTCAGAGACATTTTTGAACGTATGGCTCGTTTGGAAAGTTTGACTGTGGAAGAAGAAATCGTGATGGCATATCTTTTTCCAAGTGTTAGTACAAGGAAATTTTTGTTCAAAAGCGAAGCATTCAGTAACGGAATTTCAGAGTACATTCCACCAGGGGTGTTCTTAACCTCCAAGCAAGTAATGCTCAAACTCATAAAACGCAAAAGTGTGGAAGCCCTAATCACTGCTACTAAAAACATTCACGATGAACCATATGTTAGGGTCAAGTACAACGTGAATGATGTTCGTAAGGTAACTCAAGAAAATGACGAATGGGATAAATTGATTGAGCAGGAGCAAGATTCGGAAGAAGAAACCGCTTCCACAGTATTGTGGCAGAGTATTTGGCTTCCAAGGAAACTCATAGAATGGGCCGATTTGTCACTTTTAGAAAAATTAGGGAAAGTACAAAGGAAGTCGCCAACCAAATCCAAGCAAAAAACTACTCTAGATGAGTTGCTCATAAACAGGAAGACTTACACCTTCAAACCAATCTCACCTGTATTATTTTTGCCAGAAGAAGAGGATTCTACTTCCTCGACAGAGCTTACTTTGATTCCCACACTGAACGAAAGACTAAACTCAAATCCCGTTCTTTCACCTATTGAGCCAATGGTTAGATTTTCACCTCCCAAAGCGCTGAACATACCACGTAAACCTCCAATAAAACGGAACAAAAGTCAGAACAAGCTGAAAAAAGTCTTGCCAGGACAGACGGTTTTGACTTCCTTTTTTAATAGGGTGGAGCCACCTCAACCAGGGATTAGTGAAAAAAATCCATTTTTGGTGGAGCCTGTTGGTCTTCTGCAAAGTCAAGGAGATACATTGATGTCCATATATGGTAGCCTGCAGTCAGAATCGAGTCTACAGTCCAAACGATCGGTTTCAGCAGGTCTGGCCGAAACAAGTCCAACAAAAAAACAGCATCTTCAATTGTCACCGGATTCTTCTCCGTTAAAGCCTAGCAGACTTCCAACTGGAGACATACCTCATATGAATTCGAATGAATCTCCAATTAAGAAGCGGTCTAGATAGAAAGGGGCAAAATGGCGGGAGAAATGATAGGGTAGAACCTAAGATTGAAAGCTTTAGTCTAAGTAAATAGCGAAAAAGTCATAGATTATAGTAGATTATTGGAGTATAAGTATACAGATCATCTCACATCTATTTGTTGAGCTCTCATGAAGTCCTAACTTTATGCCATCGGTTGAGGATAGTAGCAATGTTTTAAAGTTTTGCATCATGGTTTAATAGGCAGCGTAATTGTCAATCTATCTGGAACTGTAACTCGACCTGGACAAGCTCACCTTGAATAAAAGTGAAGATTCTTAACAAGCACCTTCGTCAACAAGCCCGGTTTTGCATCTTTCAGCTATTTTATAATGATTATAGTGAGCATTGATTCAAGAGAAAACAGGCTTACGAAACTTCACGGAAAAGCTGCTACACACACAGAGGTCAAACATAGTCATGTATGTATCAACAAATCACAATAGAAGCATCGTTTCCAACACGAACTACCCAGTTCCACCGTTTCCACCACCCACTCACCAATTTTCCGTCACTTATCTTCCTTGCGGGGGTGCACGGATGTTTGGACTGCAGATCAACCTTTCTCGATGTCAGAGCCATCACACCAAAATTTCACAACATCGAAGATGACCGTAGGCTCTAAACGGTTCAATTGGGGGAAAGAGAGCTTCTTTGAATGCTATTGCCAACTCAGAGATGATGGGGTTGTGGCCAGCGAACTTTTGGAGCAGATAAAGCCCGATTTACTTGCGTTGGCGACGATCCCAGCCCGTGCTTCTTCTTCAACCCCAATTCCTGAAGAGGTCGAGTTTTCTGATGGGAAATACAAGTTGAACACTTCATTTCGAGAAACGGCGACTATACTTCTGCTGGAGCTCAATGTCGATCCCTTGGTTGCCGCAGATTTGTGCCATTTTGCCTCTGTGGACTCCTTCAGAAAGGGAACAGACCTTTTGGATTCCGCCAGGGCGTTGTTTTTCTACAGAATCGACTTAATCTTACAAATCGTTGGCTTTTTGGTAACTTCTGGACAGATTCACTTGTTAACTTCGACCGAAGCTGAAGCAATCACGCTTCTCACCCCAATCATCAGCTCTTTTGACATCATTCATTCCAGACTTTTGGCTCAAAATGACATCATAAATAAACAGAGAGCATCAAGTGATATCAACTCTCTAGCCTTTGCAGGAGCCATCAACTTCACCAAAACAGAATACTTGCATCAACACGAAAACTTGGGAAAGCTACTTTTCTCTCTTGTTCAAAAATACCACCAACAATATGCCACGGTCGAAGTGTTCAACAAAATCATCAATGTGACGAATAACATCCCCGATAATGACATCTTATCTATTCATTTCCTTCCGGCCTTGTTGGAAATTATCTTCTCTTCCCTGGGGCCTGCTGTGGAACAATTATACCGGAGCTTGACTGAGAAGCTCCGGAATGACTATCTTAAAATTTTCCAGTCCGATGAATTGAACATGGAAAAGAGCACTTTAAGACCCCTTGAGGTATTTGTGATCCTCGTATTCCTTACAAAATTCATTCAGTGGTGCCAAGATGATGAGAAGCTTACAGAAAAATACTCCTTCACTGAGGACATCTTGAAATATATCGAGTGGTGTATCTCCTACGGAGCTTTTGAAAAGTTTTTATGCATTGCTGCAGATACAACTAAGGCATCCTCGCAAAAAGAGGATCTCTACGACTTCAGACTGCTTTTGGAGAGATCTTTCCCACGATTACTGCCTAGTTTACTCTGTTATCAAAAGAGTAGCCACCAAACTAGCTTCGCAAATAGCAACCTTCAAGGCAATTTACAGAACAACAACCAGGGGCTGACTGACACTAATTTGCCCTCTATTTTCAAAGAAAACTTTTCATTATCCTCAAGCTTCAATGATGATTTAATTGCCCCTCTCCTTCACTCGTTTGTCCAAAAGTTTATAACGTTCGCTGCTGTGGTATTAACCCTGTTGCGAGATTCTGAGGAAGATTTTTTACTTTCTCTGAGGAAGGATATTGACTCAGACGTTGATGAAAGCCAATTGGATCTCGACGAATTGGCCAGTCGTGCAGATTTAGAGAGATTCTATTTCGCGGCCTCTTACATTTACTATGGTAGAACTGAAATAGTGACAGAGTTGTGGGAGACTGGTGAGTTCTATGGATTCATACTATGGGCCTCATCAAACAATACTCTGCCTTTGATTACTGCATCATTCTCCATATTATTGGGCTCTTTGGCTAATGAAAACACCGGGCTTAGAATCTGGGATCTCTTAATAAACATGTCGACCATGAAGAAAAATGATTATCTGAAGCTTCTGGCAGATTCTATTGTGGAGTCATTACAATATTACATCGATGCTTTAAACAGCAATTTCCAAGAAGAGTCAAATAACCAACGTCCGGATTTCCTCAGACTTGAGCAGAACAAAGCCAAAGCACCCCTCGTGGTAGAACTTACTGAAGATTCTCTTGTATTCATCTCCGGGTTCATTCAATTGATTAGTGGAATTAATAATAGCATTGATCCAAATGTCCATCTGGAGTTGAAATCTCGAATCTGGAATAGATTCAAGCCTATTATAGAGTCTTTCCTCATACTTGACAACAAAGTGGTGAAGGCAGCTGAAAGTGTTAGAGTACTGGATGACAATCGAGCAACGTTGGTTTGTTTGATGTTATATTTCTTAAGCAGCTTCGTCGATGATAATTTGGAAACTCGTCATGAGATTTGGGAGATTTTGGATAAGTGGTTATATCATGGCTTCGAAAACAAAAGAGGATTACCAGGTAAACCTATCCAGGTCTTCCTGACCTCAATCACGAGATTGACTCAGGTGGAATTGTTTATCTCGTTGATGGGAAAGCTTTTCCAACCTTTGGATACTAAATTTGCCTTTGCACCATACAGACTTTTGTATCCTGCTGAGTTGGGATCCCCCTATAGAGCTGAAGGTACAGGAATTTGGCCATACGTTGAATTTTTGCTTTTTGAAATCTTTAGCAAGTCCCAAAGTCTTGAAGATCTAGAAAAGAGAGAGAAGATTCAGAACGACATCTTGCAAATAACAAACACTGCATTGAAAAACGTCGACTGGGTTTTCCTCTGTCAGACAGCCCAGGAAACAATTCGGACCGAAATCAATCTTGATACTTTGATTGAGGGTAAGGACATAACATTCCTGAAATTTGTAAAGCTTCATCATTCCTTGGCCTTTTTGAGTTTTCTCTTCGAGAGTAAGGTTTACAACTCCCTTTTCCAAGCCTTTGAAAACACTAGCAACGTGGACTTCAAAAATTACCTGGGACTTCATGCTCCGTTAGAAACTATCCAGCTCATTTTAAAACTTCAAACATTGTTCAATGAAAAATTGATCAGAATGTTGAAAAATGATGACTTTGATATACCCCGCGGAGCAGGACAAGGCACCAGCATGAGCTTTGTTCTCCTGCAACAGCAATCTCAGGGTCCCTCGATTTACTACAAAGCAGGCTTGCATCCAATTGACTTTCTCGAGGTTTTACTTTTCAATTTGCCTGTTGTGGCTACATTTGGAATTCTTGTTGGTTCTTCAGACAGCACAGTTGCCTCAGCTTCTTGCTCCTTGTTGAGAAGTATCAGTCATCTGCAGCATTTTGTGGGAAACCAACTTAAGCAATCCACTTTGGGTAGTGACAGACTCCTCACGACTTTTAGAGAAATCGACGATTCAAACAGGATAATTTTTGCGTTCATTCAGCAAATCGAAAGCAGCGTAGATGATGATAGCAAATTGGAGATTAAAAAACAGGTTTTGGATTTCTTGCTAGAAAATGTGAGCACAGACGCCCCTACAGTGGCCCACTTTTTACTCGGCTATGAGTTCAAGGGAGATCACTTGAAATTGTCTCGTTCTAGTAATACCCTCTTAAAAACGATGATTTACATCTTGTCTGAAAGTTTAGATTTGATTTCGTACGTCGACTTCAACAATTCTAATGTTACGGTCGTTGATGGACCACCTACCTTCATCAGCTGTAAAATTTTGGAAGTCTTGGTGAAATTATGTCAATCATCCATCACTTCAAAAGTCACATTGGAATTCTTAAGAAACTATGAAATTCAAGATGTAACTCTTTTCTCCAGGCTTTTAAAACTGCCTAGAATAGATCGATTTACTGAATGGTCCAATGTTAAATTCAGCAAAGAGCTCTCAAGTGAATTCTTGCGTCTGGAAGGACCGAAGACATTGATCGCTTTTATTAAACAAAGAGATCAATTACTAAAATACTTCGCCTTGGAACTTCACAATATCCCATCTGCATTAGTACAGAGACAACTATATGTGGATGCATTACTCAAAAACAGTGATTTCTTGGACGGAACCCCCAATGTTCTCCAATTTCTCGACGTCGGAGTACTCAATTTTGATCCTCTCGAACTAAAATTAAGTAAGTTGTCATTGAAATATAACTTGGAGGTCATACTCGAAGAAATTGGCAAAGATTACGATCTCAGCATTCTTGAAAAGATTTTTAAATTGCTTTGCACTAGCCAGCATGATGCACCAAAAGAGCGTCAATTGTTGATTGCTGAAACTGTAATGGACGAAGGGGTTAAATTTACCGATATCATGTTGAAGTGCGCCATTTATCGTGATTTCAGGGCTGTGAAATTGGCAAATATACATTCTTGGGTACAATTAATCCAGGTGATTTTAACGGACACTGATATTGGTGACAGCAAGAGATCCGAATTTGTTCTTGAGGTTTTCCAAATTGTTTTGCCAAAGATAAATGACTATTTGGCAAGAGATGTCGAGTTTGCAGAAGAGCTCATTTCCCTTTGCGTTCTCCTTTTCGACGTTTACGAAAAGACAAGTAATCTGGAAAGTGCAATGGCAAATCTTATTCCATTGTTTTTGACCTGTACTTCTGGAGTAGTTGGTCTGCAAGCAGCACCAGACCTAAGACTGGACTTATATGTCTTATTGTGCAGATATTTGCAGAAACTGATCAACAAATCGGAATTACGTAAACAATTGGTCGGGTACTTAAAATCCGCAGGTAGTAAATTCATTGATACAATTTGCAACGATGCGGTTTATGCTGAAGGATCACCCAGAATCACCGCATTAGTACTTTTGGAGCAGCTTGTACATTTGTCATCTACCCAAAAACATGATTTTGTGTTCGAATCAATGGTCAAGAATAATCTGTTAATGCTTCTTGCCAGACTGTTGAAGCGCACTGACGAAATCGTGACACTTTGTAGCGATGAAGATCAGGCTGGAAGCTCTGGTATGAGTGCATCTACTATTTTGTACGAGTTAACCGCTTTTAAGCTGACAATCTACTTGTTGGTGAGGCTTGCCTCCATTCGATCTGGAGCTCTGCAGCTTGTTCAGAATGAAATCTTCCCAGTGATCTTAGATTGCAAATTTCTTCAAGTTGATCCAGATGTGGGATTGTACCTTCATTTCCAGGAGAATAAAGAGCATCATGCAAGAGTGAAATTATCGCTAGATGTGCCTTTGGTGTTTGACCACAACGAGACTGGATCAGATGGGCTATCTTACTACGAATTTTTGGTTCCAGTTTTCCAATTGGTTACCCTGGTGTTGATATCGATGGGACCATCGTACCAACCAGGGGTTGACCACGGTAAGCAGGTTTTGCTGCATTTCAAAAGTATAATAGTTGGGATTCTCAAGAGAGATGCTTTATTGGAGAACAACGAACTCCCGGTTTCCAAGTATGGGCCGGGAACTTCCGAGAGGTTGGGTTTAGAAGAGCTCACCAAATTGATCACATTATTAGATAGCTTAGTACATCCATATAAATAAAATAAAGGTTGCCGGGTTTGACAGTTGCAAGCTGTGTAGGCATAATTGCGGCCATGGTAGAAAGTGCCATGCGGCGGAAAAGATGTACCAACTACCAGGAGTAGCGAAGCAAAGTAGCGAAGCACATACCAGGTACTTTACCTTGTTCACTATCAAGTATCATATCAGCAAGTATGTTGGCAGTGCCATCTGAGCTTCCATCGAAGCGGTTTCGTGGTCTAGTTGGTCATGGCATCTGCTTAACACGCAGAACGTCCCCAGTTCGATCCTGGGCGAAATCACTTTGTTTTTTTTCGATGCCCAAAAATCAGGAAACTGATGTTTTTTTTGGAACCGTGCATAATATCATAACCAGTTGTAGGACCCGTCTCTTGGTCACTTTTTCGCCGACAGCAATAGCAACCAGAGCTCAAAAGCTTAACAAAACACCAATGGCCCCAAATCACCACCGTATACATATTGAAGTATAGCGTTTATGGGTGTCAATGTTTAGATCTAGCAGTCCAAGAAGCCCTTTCACATTTTTTGCTTTCATATCTCACACCATTGCCAGGCTAATCAGGCTCATCAGTGTTCCATGCTGCGCATAAAATTCCTGCCCTACATCAGCCAAGAATGGAGAAGATTTTTCCGACCATAGAGCCAAATCAAGCTGACCCCACATCCAACCTTCTCCTACTCAACATCCAATGAAAAGAGCTTAGCTGGTATGCTATGACATCATTGTTCCCACTTACCTCTTTTAAAGGGATTTTTAGTGCAACAAACCTTCCTTAATCGCATATATGTACAGAAATATCCTGAAAAATCCCGCTCGGACGCACATCCAAGTCTCGAAGACAATGCATATGTTCTTCGCCAGACCACCAAGAGCATGGCTTTAAATAGATCGTGAAAGCCCACTGGATCAACTATCAAAAACCCCCCCCAGTTGGAAAACACCCCCACTTCCATCTAACCAACTACTTTCGTCTTTACTTACCCCTGACAAGAAGCTATTCTTTGCATTACCCAATCGGGAGAAGATAAGGCAGAACTGTTGCATTTTTTTTTATCGAGTTACTGATTATCATTTCCTTTGTCGGATCTTTTAACCCCAAACATCGATACAATTTCGAAGTCAACTTTAACTGGGTATCAACAGTATTTTTGACTCCTCGCTGCTGATCTTTGACCCTTTGAAACCTTAAGTGTGTTATACTTTCTTCGTTCCTTTTCTTTTGAGATAAGAGCACACGCCAAAAGCCGTTTTGTATAACTATAGACGAAAACCCTCTTTTACGATTTTCAACCTTTTAATATCTGACAGACATCATCTCATTTGAACCCCATTCTCATGATGAACGATCTGAAGGAACAAACTGGCAACCCTCTGATTGTAGACCCTTACAGCGAGAAGAAAATTGAATACACCAGCGACAAGGCTCGTCCAACTGAAAGCTCCAGCTTTTCCAGCAGAGATGAGAGTCTGTCACCTAATCATATACAAAGAAAGCTTGAGCTGCGCCATGTTCAGTTAATCGCCATCGGTGGTTCCATTGGTACTGGGCTCTTTGTGACCATCGGAACCTCTTTGATTAGAGGTGGACCTCTTGGTCTCTTATTGTCTTATACTTTTTGGACAGTGATTATCCTTATGTTGACTACCGCTGTCGGAGAGATGGTTTCTTTTTTGCCGGTCGCATCACCTTTTGTTACCATGGCGGGTAGAGTAGTCGATGAGGCATTTGAATGTTGTGCTGGCTGGAACTTCTTCTTGATGCAAGCCTTATACATCCCCTTTGAGATTACCGCTGTCAACGGTATGATCCATTTCTGGAGAGACGACTACTCCCCTGCTATCCCGCTCTGTATCCAGATTGCCATCTACGCTGCTATCAATTTATTTGCTGTTCGTGCCTATGGTGAAGCTGAATTCTGGCTCTCGATCGGAAAGCTTATCTTGTGTATAGGTCTCTTATTCTTCACTCTTGTCACCATGTGTGGTGGAAACCCCAAACATGATGCTTTCGGATTCCGTAATTGGAACGTTCCGGGTGGTCCAATGGGTGAATATGTCACCACTGGATCCTTGGGTAAATTTGAAGGTTTTCTTGGTGCTTTGACTAAAGCTTGTTTCACGGTTGTTGGCCCAGAGTACATGTCCATGGTTGCAGCAGAAGCCAAGAACCCTCGTAAGACCATGCCTACAGCTTTCAAGACAGTTCTTTACCGTTTGTCTCTTTTCTACATAGGAGGTGCCTTGTCTGTTGGTATCCTTATGAACTACAAAGACCCAAAATTCATTGAACTTTCTAAGGATAGCTCCAATGCCGCCTCTTCACCTTATGTCGTGGCCATGCAAAATATGGGAATTGCAGTATTGCCTCACATAGTGAACGCAGTGGTGTTGACTCTGGCTTTCTCGGCTGGCAACTCTTACACCTATTGTTCACTGAGAGCTCTCTACGGATTAGCTCAGAAAGGATTTGCTCCCAAATTCTTCACCTATTGTACCAAAAACGGTGTTCCAATCTTCTGTACCGCAGTTGCTATTGCGTTCCTGATGTTGCTGTTGATGCAGTTGGGTAGTTCGAGTGCAAAAGTTCTTAACTATATGGTTTCGCTTTGTACCGGGTCTCAATTGTTAAACTATGGGTTCATGGCGATCACCTATATTCGATTCTACTACGCTTGTGAGGCCCAAGGAATCGACAGAAGTACCATGCCTTACAGATCCTGGTTCCAACCATACCTGATCTACATTGCTGGTGCATTCATTTGGATCATGGTTGGCATTTTGGGATACACTGTTTTCATTCCTGGCAACTGGGAAGTTGACAACTTTATTTTCAACTACATCATGATTTTCGTATGTCTTGCAATTTTCCTTGCTTGGAAGTTGGTCAAGAGAACCAAGTTCATCAGTTTAGCTGAAGCTGACCTCTACACTGGAATTGAAGAGGTTGAAGAGCATGAGTACGAATATTACGCCAAATTAGACAGCGAAAACAAGGATGCTGGCATCATCAAGCGTGCCCTCAACTGGGTCTTCTAAAACCAGTTAAGGTTGTCTGTCCACCCACTTTGGGGCACTCGTGATACATTATAGGAAGCAACCCCATTTAATTTAGGTAGTTAATTAGCCCAATTTGGGATTTTGAGAATGTACAACAGTATTTTTTAGAAAAGCGCAGTTAAGCGAAGAGGCTGGTTAAGCAATCGTAGATAGTGCCAAGTGAACCAAGGGGATACAGTGGGCGAGAGAAAGAGCAGAGGAAGGGTGGAAGAATGGTGAAAAAGGAGACAATCTATGAACATCATATTTCGCTCACAATGATTCAGAGTCAGGGCCTAGAAGCCCCGGTATCCCGTCTCGATGTCTCTGACGAAGAGTGCACACAGAGCGGATCAACATTTTGAGCCGCACGGTTCCACAGAGCTAAAATGTCTTCGGTTTGTCCGAAAGAAATCGACCAGAATGAACAAAAAGTGAACAATTTTGGCGAGAAGTGAAAAAAGATGAAATAATTATGAAACTGGCCCGAAACGGCCCAGATTTTGATCAGATCGAGAAGAGACAGCACCGTCTGGGGACAACCATTAATCGATAAGTGAAATGTAGATTTGCTACTGGATACATCTACTAGGTGCATCATCCACTAGGTTACTCCTTGGATGTCACATAGCTATACTTCTTACTCTTACCCTCTACATTCTAGATCTACATGTAGCCATCCAATTCATATATTTTACAACCAGTCCCAAGTAATTTCGATTCTGCCCAAATCCATGTCAGCAATCTGCTTGAAAGCAGCTGGCGAAAAGTCAAGGTCATTCTGAGCACATCCCATACATTGGTCTACGACTGTGACATCCACAGACTTGCCCTCGTAGAAAGCACGGATCTTTCTTCCACACAACGGGTTGTTGTTGGGGTTACCGTTGGGGGTTTGTGGGTCAAAGAGACCGTGGGAGATAGCCACGATGAAGTCAGTGTCGTGGTTGACTCCACCACAAGCACCCATTCCAGTGTCGTAGTAGGTACCTTGACCAGCCTTGCTACCGGAAGAGGATCCACCGGATGGGGAAGCAGCAGAGGAGGTTGGCGACAGGGTAGAAGTAGTTGGAGAAGAAGTGGCAGCAGCGGCAGAGGTGGTGGCTGGTGCGGTGGTGGCTGGAGCAGCCGAGGTGGTTAAAGCGGTGGTAGTTGGAATCACAGTCGTGGTTGGAGTGGCCTCCACAGCAGCCAAGGTAGGTGGAGCAGCAGTGGTAGTGACAGCAGCAGCATTCTGGTAAACAGTGGTGAAAGTGGTGAAATAAACCACCTTTACCGCTGGAAGTGGTACTGCTGCAGCCAAAGAGGCAAGGGAAAGAATGTAGGCGAACTTCATTGTAACAGTAGGGTCAAAAAGAGCGTAGTTTCGCAACAAAATATAAGGAATGAATGTGTCTAGATAAAGGAAGGACTAGACAGTGTTAACCAGACTTGATTCCGACAAACAAAGGAGTGACACCGGGGTATAAACGGGGTATAAAATGGGCTTTCTAGCTGATGGAAATCTTCGATGTGAAGCGAGAAGCCAATTTTTATATGAATCTGCTCTTTTTGCGTGCGGCCAAAAATATTTGGAAAATAAAAAATGCCCGTAAGATTCGCAGAGAAGAATTATGCGCACCACCTGGAGACCCGCGCAGGGTTGTAAAGTGGGTTGTAAAGTGGTAACACAACGCGGAATGGCGTTTTTGAACCCTTTTAGTTCGAGGTAAAACACGCCAGGGGTACGCGGCTTGTTGTCACAGCCACCCTCGAGTATACGCGAGTGGTTGACAACGACCCCTGATGCGATCAGGGGTGGTCCAAGCTTCCAGAGTTTCATCTACACAGGGTAGGTCCATATTAGGGAACGTCACTCCCTCTACTGTGCGGATTCTCACAAGGGATGAAATTAAACCGTTTTGGGACGGTCGCATTGGTCTCATGCATGGATGCTGTGGGCACTAATTAGGAGGCCAATGAGAGCCCACATTCCTCAGGAAAAACGGTTATCCCATCGGCAGAATTCTTTCAGATCCTGGCTAGACCTCTCTCAGATCCTGGCTAGATCTCCGCTGTAATGCTACCTATTGTCTGGTGGTACAGCGGCATGGTATCCTAGGTAACAGGCTCCAATACATGGCTTTACCTGACAATAGCGATAGGTGTTCCGAAGAAGAATTTCGATCCAGGCCCGATTCCGATGTGTCATATGGCGCGATTTCGCAGCACTGAGTGGCTAAATGTTCACAAGTACGAGCTGAAGATTTTGACAGAGAGAGAAGAAACTGGCTTGGAGAGTACATCTTGACTTGAGTAGAATCCGACCCTCTACTAGGCCATGATGTTGCAGCCGATGATGACAGATATGTTAGATCTAGATAGCTACTCCACCAATCGTATTAGTAGTCGTCAATCATCGACCCACGAGGTGTCACAGTTGTGTGTGATTCTTGTTTTACACCTGAACTTTACGCTTCCTTTCATACCTCTTTTATCCGTAACAATAGAACACATTCTTATCGATGCTCTATCCAATATCACTAGTCTCACATCCTCGACTCCTACCTTAGTATCAGCGTTTTTCAAACCGAAACAATAGGTTACATATGAATCCTGTTCACGTTTTCGTCTTCACTATCCTTGCATCCAGCACCCATTTTATGAGAATACCACTAATCTCTATTCATCTACATTCCTTGATACTGATATGCGAATTCTGATCTATAAAGTCTGATCTATACACCTTTTTAGGTGTAGAAAATATGAGGAAAACCCAATAAATTTTCCGTGCTGGGCAGCCATAATATAGCTACCGCTTAATCTATGCACTTTTCGGCAAACATGCTCTCCAAAACTGCAAATAACCACCTGCTTTGGAAACTGGTCAACCCAATGGTCTTAGATCGTAATCTCATGTTACGGTCGTCAGTTATCAATATACAGTATGAAAAGTTTTTGGCCGATTTTGCGTCTAAAACTGATGACGAATTATGGAGCTCCATGTTTAACCCCTTCATCAATTTCTTGCCGATCTCATCATGTTCATTGACCAGATTCAAGATGGTTTCATCCACCGAAGTTCTCCAATTAGAATTGTTCTCGAATTCAGTGGTCTCATTGATATCCAGGGCAACGGTACCATCAAATCTTAATGGTAAGATATCTCTACTCAAATACAATTCCCTAATTATAATCACCAGTCTTGTAGCCAGGTCTGCAATTGTAGCCTCGTTCAGTTTTCTCAACAGACGTAACTCTTGGAATACAATAAGGGGGATCAGAATCTTGAAAATTCCATTTCTGATACATTTGAATACTCTACCACAATGTTTGAGCCAAATATTGGTATCCAACGTAATGTAAGTAATATTAGTATCCATTCTTGGGCCCAAATTGCCTTCAATAACACCATTGTTGCTGATATTGACGTTGGTTGGAAGTGGTCCAGACATCATCCCTGATTGGCCATTGATTGAGTTGATAGGATTCAAATGCCCCATGGCCCCGGTTCCCAAAACCGGATTGGAGTTGGCGAGGACTCCGCTGCCAATATTTCCTTCGTACTTTTCCAGATGCAAAAATTCAGGATCCAAAAATGGGTCGACTTCAAGGATATGACGTTGGAAGGCTTGGTGTGGGTGAAAATGGGGATTCAATTGGTTCGATGCAGCCATCTGCATGGCAGAGGCATATTGGTTCGGTTGAAGTTGATGCTGGTTTAGTTGCTGGGTCTGATGTAACAGTTGTTGATGTTGTTGTTGCTGCTGTTGCTGCTGTCGTTGGGAATGCTCCTCGTACATATAGTCTTCATCATCGAATTCGCTGAAACTTTCATCGTCCATCTCATTGTCATCAACATCTACGCCAAACCATTGCTCATCGATTTCACGAGCCAGAACGGTTCCCGCATCGACCAAGAGCTCAGCTGGAATATTCTGCAAGAAATTGTTCAGAACAAAACGGCCATCACCCATCAAGAATTGCTCCACATAAGGGAAGACATCCTGTAATGCACTAGGAGCCACTGCTAGGTCCATTGATTCATGAATGGACCGGTCGAAGGCAAACTCTGTTTCAGTTCTAATGAAACCAAACTCAAAGGAGTCAGCAATTAATCGAGCGAGCAAAATGATTCTTACCAAACGTTCGTCGTTGTCATGTTCTTGTTGATGCCTAGAACTATGTGACATGCCTCCTTTGGGTTCGCCAACAGAAGCAGAAGGTGAAGACCCACAAACAGGCAAGTCGAAGATATTTTCATTGACAACTCCCGCTTGACGAGCAGTAATGTGATCACCCTTGGGTTCTACAATCAAGTCAAACCAAAGAGTTCCCCAACATTTCCAAACTTCAGGTAACGATTCATTTTCAAAAAAATATGAAAGGAATTGTTGATGGTTATTCAAATAATAACGCATTTGTTGGGATAAATGTGGAGAGCTTCTTACTACAGCAAGAACCGAGTTTAAGTACTCGACGATTTGAGCCCAGGGTAAAAATTTTCGAATGAGCCACAATACCATTGGCTTCAGAGATGGATATTTGTTGGCAGCTTTTCCTACAGCCACTAGGAAATAAAGCCATACAATGACATGTCCCGTCAGGGCTTGCTTTGGGCCCACAAGGTAATTGCTGAGTATTCGTACCAGAAGTTCCAAAACCAGCTTATTGATAAACTGGAGAGTAACAAACCAATCCGAAGGACTGAGAACTTCAGCAGACGTCTCACCCAGAATTGGCGCCAGAGAGGAATAATTGATCGCAGGAGTATCGGTGGATGACCCCCCACTGGTGCCACCACCGGCATTGACTGGAAGAGTGGAAGTGCTGTCAGATCTACTTTTCCGTTTCCTGTCTTTTTTATCTCTTCTTTCTTTCAAGGCCTCAGGCAAACCAAACAATTTTGCAAAGGGGTTCTTAGAATCTCCCAAACCTACCAAATGGTTTATGTTCAGAAGGGCAAAAAGAGGTCCCTTATTGAACCAGAACTCGATCCTTTCGAGATTATTTGATGATGTAGCACCTTGAGTTTGTTGTTGTAAGTAGTACAGATGATGGTCGGGTTGTGATACCCCTGGAGTACCATAAAGCTCTTTTGTGAAGAAAGTATAACCATTAGGATCTTGACCAAAGGTGATTCCATACCTAGTCACCAAATCGATGCCGTATTGGAGTTGAGAGTCCCGAAGGGTTGGCTGGTGTTGTTCCTGCTGGGAGGTCTGAACACCACCAGCAACAGAATTGGAGCCCTGTGGGTTGGTCAGAATATTGGTATTGGGATGAATTGAAAGCATGACTTTATGAATCTTGATAAAATCTATCGATGGGAGTTCTAACAAAGACAATATGTTACGTTGAGTGCAGATGTTTTCCACTACTAAGCGCAAATATGAAGAGGTGGGAACAAAGGGATCACTGCAAAAGACCAGCTTACCAATATTGACCAATGCCTCCAAATTATCCTGTTGAACTGTGCACATATGGTAATATATCTTCCCGTGGCCATACAAGGTTTTAAGGGCCACTGCATACCAATGCTCAGCTGATGCTTTCCAATCTATGAATCTCAGCAGGTACAATGCAATGGCCATCCTGGATAAATCGCCCAATTTTTCAGCCCACCATCCTTCCATTTCAAGGATTGGGTCGGTAAGGTTCAGGATGACATTGAAGCAATACAGGATAAAACACAGACAAATTTCATGGTCTTGGAAAATGGCCATTATATTTTTGAGTACTTCCAAGAAGCCGACAATACCATACACCCACATTCTGCGTGGAATTTTATACAAATCCACAATGTTTTTACCGGTTTTAAACTGAGTTTGATTCAGAGACGGTTTGAGAGCTGTGACCAAAAAATCGGAATAGTTGTCCAAAAGGGTGACGTTGTGATGATAGACGGTCCAAAGATCGTTCGAGAGTTCCAGCAGCTTAGCCAGGGGGAGGGATGACGATTGTATGGCACTTAAAGAGGCGAACGAAGATCCCGTATTGTTAATTTTGACCGTTAGATCTATGCACAGTTTTTGAACCACTTCTTCAAAATTGACTATGTTTTTGTAGGTTTCTTTGAGCTTCGTGGCGAGCTGTTGTTCCTCTTCCGACATCGAGCGGACCTGGGTGGCTTGTTGCAGTTGTTGTTGCAGTTGCAGTTGCAGTTGCTGCTGTACCAGCATTTGCAGAGCATTCTGTGAAGGTTGCGCTTGCAATTGATCCAGCCCAGGGCTCTCTATGGGTTGCTGGACCGATGGAGACATGGGGACACCATACTGCAGGGGAGTAGGGGTGAAGGATTGATGATGCTGGGGTTGGTGAGACTGCTGAGACTGCTGGATCAAGTTGTGACGAGCTACGGGCCGTTGGCCCGGGGTTACATGAGCTACGAGGGGCAGCAGACCACCTTTCATGAGTGATCCAGGATGATGATCCATAGGAATCTGTTGGATGTTAGTTTGCCGCTTCGGGAGAGGAGCGCCCAGTTGAGACGGTTGTCTCTTTGTTTGCGGAGAATGGGGGCCCGAATAGCTCATTTGGAGGAGCTAAATGTGATGAATGGGAGGAATTCGAGGACAATCTCGGGGACAGATGAGGTCGAATGGGGGCCAATCAGATGTCAGAATTGGTTAGATCAGGTGAAATGAGTGATGTAACGGGGAAAGCGAGGTATATCGACAGCAGAATGAAGTCTATCAAAGGTCAACAATGTGTCTTGTGGCACTTTCACTTTTTCGATGCGGTGGGTTTGATTTATCTAAACACGGATGCGAGAGAAAAGGAGAACACGAAGGCGGGAACTGACGGAAAGCCACGAAATGTAGTCAATTGAACGGTCAGGACCGATGTCAGTGGTTAAGTTCCTAAGGTAGAAGGTGTGTGATGCAACGAATCCAGGCAAAGGCGACAAATTATCAACTAAAAACGGAGAGATTGGCACGTTTCCCACTGGGAGTGTTGGTTGGGATTTGTCACAGGCCGGGAACACAAGACCAAGAAAGTGGACGAAGGTCACAGATGAGGGCTTGTTCGTAGATACACAGGGGCCAGGCGCAATGCAATCTCGTTCAGGGTTCGATGCGTGCAAGCTGGATCGGTTATGGGCAAGTTAGACCAGGCTTTGCCACGAGTACAGTTGGCTCGTGATATCTTGTTTCGGAAGTTTTTTAGAGGCAAAATCGGCGCTTACGCAACTGCGGGAAGGGACGGCGAAAGGTGGGAGGGGTAGTGGGGGAGGTTTGTCAGGAGGTGTGGAAGAAAAGGAGATGTTGGAGAGATGAGTGCTAAGTTGGAGCTAAGGTGGATGTGAGTATGTGTGGGTGGATGTATAAGAAATATTCTGGATGGATGTAGAAGCAGATATAGTTAAAGGTGTATAGATATCTGGATGTGTAGAGGGAGCAACTGCTGGATTGAACGAGCATGATCCAGCGCAAAAATGCGACGTGATCCACCAGAGAGAAGTGCATGTCTATGCTGCTTGGAAGAGCAATATAATCCAGTTGGCCCACTTTTAAGCGATGTACACACAGCTGTGACTAGGGCTTTCGTCTCTTGTTGATTGAGCCTTCTGCCTTGGTTTCAACCTGTCTGCTGCTCCAGTGGCCGTGAAGTAGCTGCAACGATCAACGCGAGGCTCCAAGCGGCACGCCAGTGTCTGCTGAGGGTGGAGGAATGACGCAACGTCGTAAACGGGCCAACGATGATGAAGTCCACCAGATAAACACGACAGATATCACGACATAGATAACTTTAACTATATAGATAACTATATAGATAAACTTAAATTATATATATAAGGCATTCACTTTCTAGGGACTGCCATCCAAGTTTAGCTTCTACCACAAACCATTGTATTCTTCCCACGGATAAACGCCGGCCATGAGTCAGTCCAACTGGTCCAATCTTCCACACCACTTGATGTAGGCATGTGGCAGCAGCTTTCGACAAACACCTGTCCATTATACCTTGTACGAATGGCATTGCTCAAGGTGTCTCTTGCAATGTATGTCCTGAGGCTGCTTAGATTGGCATTTTAGAGGGGTCTTTGATGCGTCTTTTCCACCTCTTTCTTGCTTCCAATGATACCACCCATTGGGAGGTGAGAATGTAATACTGACTAACTCGTTGTTAAAAGAATCCTCTTTTTGGCACAAATAACACATTGGGATCTTCATTGTTCCACAGCTTCAACCATAGAGTGTTCTTGCTCTAATAAAGTCATTTTACGGGCCATGAACTATTAGATTTGGAAGTTTGTGGTACCAGCCTTATGAGCCGTCATCCTCGTGTAGAGCGCTGAAACACCCTCATTAGAAGTTCAGCCACTCTTCCAGACAAATGACTTTTCCAGTCAAGCGGCCGTAGGTAATACTGCTGTAGCATTCCAACCACGTAGGAAGTGCCGTGATAGCTCAAAGCACCAAAGTTTCTAAGTCGTCTTGTTTCTAAGTCGCCTTTGGATTCTTAACGCTACATATAATCGACTTGCACTCGCACTATGTTAAGAGTTATAATAGCAAAAGAACCGATGAATTTCGGCCAAATAGCGGAAATATCCAAGAGTAGAAGTTGTGAGTATAAGGAAGAGTCAAAAGGGCCAAATCAGAGCTGAAAGGGATACGGAGAGATCTAGACATGGCGAAACCGCTTGACCTGAAGCTTTAACCAGTATACGTCACGTGATGAATCCATAAGATGAGTTAAGAGATGACTTTGATCAAGGTCCAGTCAAGGATGTCAATGATGAACCCTGTGGGTGATTTCGGAGGTTATTGTCCAAAAGCCTACAACCGCTCACTTTCACTTCCCTTTCTTCTTGTAATGTTGTTCTTCTGTTGCCACACCAATTAAGAAATATGGCGCTCATACAAAATATTACAAATGGAGAAGCTGGTTTCAACAGTACTTGTGTAGCATATGTAGGTGGCGAGTTAATCTACCTCTTTATCAACACCACTACCATACAGGCTGATCCAAAATGACCCACAATACTCCATAATGATTCAGCGTTAGTACTACATTCTCTTCTGCTTAGTGATTCTCAAGTCAAAAATCACTAACATTGGCTGGTATGACAAGAGCATACCATAGCGACCTCCGTATATGTCGTTCGGAGTAGTTTTTCCACCTCGCTTTCATGTCCATACATAATCTACATGTTTCTACAAGTGCACGTCTCGGAGTTGGTGTCACAGGTCTCATCATGGGAAAGCCAACACTTCTTGAAAACTGAGCTCGGAATCAAAAGAATACAAATCAGGGTATCAGGAGTAGTCTATGTGGAGATAGTCACATACTTCGACTAGGTGCAAACTATGGTCATAAATACGTGTTTCTCGTGGACATTATCCCGCGTCCTACGCCATCACGGCTATGATGGCAAAAGAACGCATTGGGAATGGTCTACTGGAGCAACGTATTCAGCTTCCACGATTTGTTGGCATAGTTGGGGAAAAGAAGCACAAGGAGGTCATTCAATCTAGCAACAACTTCCCAATAATTCCAGCCACCTTGATTTGTACAGTTTCTTCATTCATTCTTATTCTTCTCGTTCATAAAATGTCAGCTTTCTCCATGCTTCGGAGCTCCTGTTCGACAGCCAAACCCTCCCAGAACATGCCCTACAACGACCCGTCAGTTAAGACCAGCCAGTAAAGCGTGTTTTCGAGTTTAACTGTATATTAATACTAGTAATAGCCTGTACAAAGTAACCATACGAACCAAGACGTCTATTTCAACTTCTTCTTTGGTCTCAACTGGTTGGTGTGTCCACACTTTCTCTTTCTACAGTTGGTAGCTCTTGGAGGCAATCTGGCGTAACACTTACGGCAGATAGACTTCTCACAGTTGTACTTAGAGGCAAGGGCCTTCAAGGATGGTTCAATCATCTTGTGGTGAGTGTGAAGGAAAATTCGAATTGCAAAAAGTCCAAAATTTTCATAGCATGGGTTCGCGCTGGCAGGTGTGACACAAAGCGAGGGTTAGGGCTTGAGCCCTAACGGTGGAGAGCACGGTGTGCAGGAAAGTTGAGAGTGGGAGAGATGGGGAGAGACAGGGTGATATCCCAGATAAAATAGGACCAAAGGTCCTATGGACTTGTGGGTGTTAGCAAATGGACAACCATCTTACGAATACAAGATTTCCGGTCAGCCACGAAAATAGAAGAGAACGAGCTAATCTCTGTTTTTATGAGAGTAATTCATTTGTGTGCTAATTAAAAACCTCTTCGCCACTTCTTCCCACTCTTTCACCACCTCCTCACCTGTTCATCTCAATAATTTGGTGCGTTTGGAATAAATAGAAAGCACAGCTATATAGAGGAGCCCTGGATTTCAGAGAAGCGACAAGCAGATGGAACAGTAGGCGGAAAAATAAGAGGAACATAACGGGCAGAATAGAAGTATACAGAAACAATCTATAATGTAGAAACAGTGCAAATGAAGTGACAGAACAAGAAATGAATATAAGACAGAACAAGATATAGCCAGAAATGAGAGAGGCATTTTACGCTCTCAATCGAGAAGCCCATCCATATATCATCTCTAAAAGATATCCTTGATCCGTGAAATTGGCAAACCGTCAATTGATCGTGACATAAATGAGCCGTCCTCAAAAGGTTCAATTGATGTTGAGACGTAGAAATATAAGCCTTCTGTCATCTCTTTGACCTAGAAGAATGCTCTTTATGGACTTCCCTCTTCCTCGCCTTCCTCTCTCCCACTATTTCCACACACTCCATTCTTGGTGTCCTCCCACTTAATTGCCTCGTCCCTCTCTCCTGCACACAGACCAACCAGCACAATTCGAACCTGCAGATCCATATCATTGCAAGAGCAAGGCGGCAGTCAACCAGCACGGCTAATAATCGGCATTTAGTTAACGAATCATGACCAAAGCTGGTGATTCTGATCCCGCTGGTGGAGAAGGGTCCACAAGTCCTTCTGAAATCGTACGAAACCACGAAGTATCCCCCAATTTGTCCTCGGAAAACCCAGAATTTCACCAACCCAATCCAACAAATGACGAAGCTTCTCACGAAATTGAGACAAATTCACCACTTGTCCAAACCAATAACCCACTGACGGATCAGGAGAACTTTCCAAGAGAAGAACACGTTGATTCTGACCAAATTGATCATGACTCGGCCCCAATTCATGAAGAAATAGAGGTAGAAGAACTTCCCCAGCTGGAATTTCATCAAAATCCTTCAAACCCTGCTATTCCAGAGGTTATCGTGCAAGATTCAGCAGCTCCAACCACTGAAGGGACCGAGGCAATGGATGTGGAAGATGATGCAGAGGCAAATACAACAGCTCGCAGTTCTCTCCAGTTTTCCTTCACAACTCCTCTGAAGTCCCTTCCTCCCCTTAAAGATATAGAGCCCATCACAACTCCGAAATCGTTCAACGTAGCCCGTGACAACGAGGATGTCCATAGAGATGTTCTAGCTCAGGGTTCGTCTCCAGAATTTCAGAACATTTTGGGTAGTGTGGTAGAAGACGTCGATGAAGAACCAGGCCATGACGTTGATTTGACCACATTGGCGTCGAATTTGCATGTATCATTAGACTCCTTAAAAGCTTTGGATTTGAGCACTATTACATCTATTCAAAGGAAGATTCTGGAGGCCAATGAACTCCGCTCCCAATTAACCATTGCTTCTATTAACTTGGAGAAAACTGTTCTGATTCAGGAAAAGAAGAGTAGGCTGGCCAGAGAGCATTTGAAAAGCGTAGAGAGTGAATTGAGTGATGCCAAAAGCAAAATACAGGAGTTGGAAGCTGGAAACCGTCAGCAAGAACAAGAATTAGCTAAATTCCGTCATACTAACTCTGATTCCTTGCACAAAACTTACGAACTAGAGGCGGAAAATGAAAAGCTTAAACGTGATTTACAGCTGACTCTTGATTCTAAAAATGATGAAATTTTACGATTAAGTTCCACAATGGATAAAATGATGGGGTCGTCTATACAAGAAAGCACCAAAGTAAATGAATTAGTTCTGGAGCTCAATAACGTTAGAAATGAAAAATTCAAATTTCAGTTGGAATTGAGCAAAGCATCTAATGAATTAAACTACTCGAAAGGTCAAAAGGAATGGTATGAATCAGAGTTGAAAGAGGTTCAAAAAAGATATACTGAATTAGTTCAAAGACACGAAGGTGATTATATCATTAACAAGACCAAATTTAGTAAAAGCGAAGCTTCAGTGAAAGAGTTGCAAAAATTGAATCAACAGCAGAAAAATGAAATATCGATCCTCCAGCAAAAGAATCAACAATTTGCCAAGGAAATTGCTGATTTCAAACTTGAAAGTCTGAACAAATTGACTTCGATTCAGGCTGAACTTCAAAATAAGGAGCAAATTTTAGAATTGACGCAAGCTCAAACCCTGGAACGTCAGCAAAGGATTGAACAACTTGAACATTATATTCAAGATCTCAATTCCGAAATGGAGATATCCATCTCTACCATCAAAGATAGGGATCAAACTATCGTGCAATTGAAAGATTCTTTGAAACGCACAGAGTCTGTCTTAGATGAAGAATTACGTAAAGAAACTGCCCTTCCTAAGCTTAGTTCTGAAGCCGAGTCTTTGGCAGCAAAGAATCCAAATGGAATGCTGCTTCTGATTCTATACCTGGAGTTTAGTAGTTTGAAAAAGCAATTAGTACTTGAAAAGCTGCAAAAGCAGAAATTGGCTCATCAATTGGAAACTTTCATTGCTGAACTCGAACAGAAGAAACCGGCTATTTCTGGTTATAGAGATCAATTGAAACTCTATCAAACTCAATTGAAAGATGCATACTCACAAGCAGAAGAAATTAGAGCCGAGAAAATTGACGTTGAACGTCAAAATCGTAAACTTGATGCTTCTAAGATTGCCTTGGAGAATGAATTAGTAGCTATGAAGCAACTTTCAAAAGATTTGGGTAATCAATTGTGTTATTATTTAATTCACACTAAAGTTAAAGAAACTCCAGATGGCCAACCACTTTCCATCACCGAAAGAAAGGCAATCGAAAACATTCTTGAAAAAACTGGTAATAATAAACCTCTTGAAGAATCAGACTCAGATGCTTTGATTTCTAGTCGACTCATTGCATTTAAAGATATCATAGACCTTCAACAAAGAAACCAAGAGCTTATAACCGTTGTCCGGCAATTGAGTAAGCAACTTGAAGCCAAGGAGGCTTCTCTGTTGGAATCAGTAGCAGTGGATGAAGCTAAGGAGGCAATTTTGGCATTGCAAGAAGAAATTGAGAGAATTAGTGGCCATCTAGAAGCTGCTAAAAAGGAAAGGGATGCCTTGAGAGAAATCAATGGCAGTGTAGATGGCACATCTGGAAACAAATACCTTGACGAATTAAATAAAGACTTACGCAAGCAATTGTCTGATTCCGAGAATCTGCAGAAATCGTTGAAAACCACTTATGAGAAGCAAATTTTATCATTCAATGAAAAAATCAGCAAACTCACGGAAACAAAGAATGAAGTAAGCTTGGAAAACCTGCAACTTAGACATACTATTGCACTCGGAGAATCTCGGTATTCAAACCTTGAGCAGGTTTTAGAATCTACTAAGAAGGAACTTCGCTTGTTACAAAATGACAGCAAATTCTGGAAAGAGCAAACTGCCAAGCAAGAGAAGAGTTTGGTTGAAACGACTACGAATTTGCGTAAGATCGAAATTGAAATTCTGACCTTTAGAGCAGAAAATTCTTCTCTCAAATCTGATAAAGCTACTTGGGGACAAATTGAAAAACATTTGTACGAAGAAATTGATCAACTTAGGAAAGATAAGGTTCAATTAAGCGAATTTGTCAGCAACCTTCAAGCATTATTTAAGGAAAGGGAACATCTGACTAAGGATTTAGAAGAAAGATTAAATCAACAACTAGAGAAATACAATCAATTACAAGAGAGATTGAATCAAAAAGAAGAGAGAATTGCTATTTTGACTTCTCAAGCCGAACTTTCAATGAAATCGCAAAATTCCAACTTAGATCAATTGCAAGAAATCCTGGAACTTCTTGCAAACAACAAGCGCGTTCTTGGTGAAAAGGAAGGAATAATCTCACAATTGAAGGGTACCATCAAACAGTTGGAGGCAGATTTGAAGTCCCTGAGTGATCTTCAACTGAAACTCGTTGAAAAGGCCATGAGCGAAGTGGGATCTGGTGATTTCAATGATGTGAATATGAAAATTGAACTTGACTCTTTACGGAATGACCTTCAAATTGCTCAAAGGCAGCTGGACGAATTCTCCGAGATTGCCAAACTGTCAGAGGAAGCATTGGTAAACTCAACAAAAGCTTTCGAAGAATACAGAATCGAAATTGAGATGGAGAGAAATGCTATTTTAGCGGACAAATCGGCACTTCAGAAAGAGCTCGAAGCCATCAAAGAAGAAATGCAAAAGTTGCAGACCTCAATTGAAACCGACAAGATTACATACGAAAATCAAATAAAGGAAATAAAAATGCAATTGCAAGAGGCCACCATCAAGGCTAATGCATACGATCAATTGCAAACCGATTATGAGCTGAAACTTCTGGCTATCAAGGGGGATCTTGAAACTCAAACCAAGCTTGCTACTGATGCTCAATCAAAGTACAATGACCAGTTCGTGCAAAACGAATCTTTATTAGAAGAGGTTTCTCAACTCAAGAAAGAAATTGAAGAGTACAATAGCAACCTTCAATCCGTTCAAAAAGATTTGCAAGAAAAGACCCATGAATTGTCATCTATTGTGGAGGAATTGGAAACATCAAAGCTGTCAGTCGGCGAAGATTTGTCAAAATTGGAGGCAAGAATTTCGGAGTTACAGAACCAAAACCAAATTTTACTTAATCAAATTGAGTTAAACTCTGGATCTGGAAACTCTGAGGGCCATCTTCTCGACGAAGGTCAATCCCTTGAGGTGGTCGGTTTCTTGCGAAGGGAAAAGGAAGCAGCGGAAGCGAAACTTGATGTTGCATTGGAAGAACAGAAGATGTTGCAGCAGAGACTTAAACATGCTTCTGCCGAGCTCGAACACACCAAGAGTAGTCTCAGAAAGGCTGAGAGTAGTTTGAATGACGTCAGTGAGAGTAAGACTGAACATGGAAAAATTATGGAACAGATTGAGCAATTAAATATCTTGAGAGAAAGCAATTCAACATTAAGAATTGAGCTTAGAACTGCTCAGAAGGAGGTTGAACGCCTGAGAGAAGAATTGAAGATTGCTCAGCTGCAAATTCCAGAGTTGAAGAAAGTTGTTTCTGATTTGACTACCCAAAAAGAGCTTCAAGAGCAATCAATTGCGTTTGCCAAAGAGGAAGCAGAAAGGTACAAAAATTTAAGCAAGTCTGAATCAAGCGGAAGTGATATTGAGATTGCTGAGCTTAAATCTACTTTGGCTCAAAAGGATGCTGCAATTGCTCAGAAGACTTCCGCTTTGGATGCCACGACTAAGGAGCTTGAAGCGACGAAAACTAAGTTGACTGAAAGTCTTGATTCTGTGACCAAGAAAGAGCAGGAACTCGAGAATCTCAATAAAGAATACAACTCTTTGAATGAAAGATTCGTTAAATTGAAATCTGAAGCTCAAGAAAAGTTGAACAGAAGAAGAGATGAGCTCAGACAGGCCAATGCCAGTATTGAGAAGTTAAACGCAACTTTGAAAGAGGCATCATCTTCTGGTGGTGATGAGAATCTCCAACTGAAAATTGATGAACTTGTGAAGGAGAAGCTGGAATTGGAGAACAAGGTCAAGGTTTCTAATGATACTTTGAGCAAGCTCAAGACCCAGCACGAGGTGAAACAAAAGCAATTGAATAGTCAGATCGAAAAATTGCAAAAAACTCAAGCAGAAGTAAGTAACGGCGTTGACGCTGAAGCCTTGAAGCAAGAGCATGAGAAAGAAATTGCTAAATTGAAGGAAGATTTTGCCCAAGATTTGGCCAATGCCAGAGAAGAGACAAAGAAATTGTCTGAAAAGACGACCGAATTAAGAGTGAAGATGTTGAACAAGAAGATCAGCAAGCTTACTCAGCAGTTGAAATCACAGGAATCTCCAGCAAAAGCCTCAACTCCAACCGGTGATAATGGGCCTAATCAAACCGGAGCTGGTCAGAAGCGGCCTGCTGATGCAGACCAGGAGGTGTCAAACAAGAAGCCAAAGGAGGAATGAAGCATGTATAAATTAATTTAATAGAGATACAACTAAGGAATTGTAGATATGTGATGAGGTGGAGCTGAGTCTAAGCCATATTCGGAATGAAGAGGGCAGATGGAAGTCTGAGTAGTGTTTGCAATGAACGCATCATGAACATGAATTGATGGTAACTAACGAGTAAACCCAAAGTGCTCCAAGCATAGATGCAGATAAATTTGTGGTGATACAAATGCTTGAAGAGTCGTTGAATAATAGTAAAACCCGCTTGACTTGTTGCTGAAGAATACCAATAGTGATTAGTGCACTATCTCTTGAGATACAAAAACCATGCAGGGTAAAAAATTCACCTCTTCAGGAAAGACCCCATGAGTTTGACCCACAAAATCAGCCTTAATATTCCGTTTGAGACGGCCAGGCAAGCGAAGATTGCATGCGAGACTTTAAAGCCAGATCCAGTACTCAAAGGGACCGAGCTCAGCGTGGAGTACCTCCAAGAAGATGCAGTTTTAAAGTGCAACTTTGCTGGAGTTAGTGATCGAGTGATAAGGGTCGCGGTCAGCAATATTATCGATAATATCAAGACTATTATTGAGTGTATTGATGAGTTTGATGGTAAAGAGAACGAGAAGCTTGCATAGTCTTGTTAACTCTAGAGGTTGAAGCCCTAGAAAAGGCACACTGGTTTTTATTAGAAGAACGACTCCACGAAATTTCACGTAATTCATTGATATATTGTAGCATTTCTCGCTCGACGAGACAATGGTATGGTGGTGTTTGAGGATGGTAGAAAGTGTTCCCTGACGGACAGAAATGACACCCAAATCCCAAGCTGACCGTTATCTTTGGCTGTGATAATTCCATTGTGTATGATAAGCCACAATCTCTACGTGTTCTATCTACTTCATATCATCCTCAACCTCATCATCTCTTCTCGCCTGCACAAATTTCTGAAACCGCTACTTGCAAAGTCCAGATCAATGTTACGGAAAACGCCTGTCACGGCCCTCTCAGGTAGAAGATATCTCTTCAAGAAGTTCAGGAATGCACAAAAGACAGTAAGCCGTATACGAGAGAGCACAGGCTTCCACCACGAGTACTCAATCAGGCCCGACACTTTCGCATTCAAAGTCAGTGGTGGATCCAACAAGGCAGAATTGGTCGCCACGGATAAGGCGCCTGAAAACCCTAGCCATCCGTTCCAAAAAACCCAACAATCCAACGGACTCAACATAGTTGATTACATTTATAGGAATGCCACAAATTACCCCTTTGAAGACCAGGCCCCCCAAGAAGTGTTCGACAAATATCCATTGGTCAATTCCCAACGTTTGAGTAAGCTGAAAGAAAGGCCCAAAAAAGTCAAACTTTTGGTGTCTGATTATATAGAAGACTCTTTGTATAATCCCAACTATGGATATTTCTCCCAAGAAGTGGAGATTTTCCATCAGAATAAGCCATTTGACTACAACAACATAGAGGATGTGGATGACTTTATGGAGCATTGGAAAAAGGCGTACTCTAAATATGAAGACCCTCGTGTAGAACAGGTACGGAAAGAGAATATGCAAAGGGCAAAGGAGATAGAAAGGCAACAAGCTAAGATGGACAGGGAAGAAAAGAAAGAGAAAGCGGCTAAGAAAGAGCCCGTTACTCTGAAAGAGATTGTACTTCCAGATTTGCCCAAAAACGTATCTACCTCTCAACCAGCTCGTAAGTTTAAAGACCAATATGGTGCCATACCGAAGAAACATAGTAAATTTGCAGAGCAAGCTAAGCAAATCCACCGTGAAGAGGTCGCTAGAACAGGAAATTTTGCTAAGACCAAGAATAATTACCAGCTCTGGCACACTCCAACTGAGCTTTTCCTGCCTTTCTATGGAGAAGCGTTGGCCAGATACATCCTTACCAATTACAAGTTAAATCAGTATCCATACCATGATTTGGTAATTTATGAAATGGGTGGTGGAAATGGTACTCTCATGTGTAACATTCTCAACTACATCAAGCAAACACTGCCTGAGATCTACCACAGAACTCAATATAGAATCATTGAAATTTCTCTGAATTTGGCCGCCAAGCAGTTCCAATCTGCCTTCGAACAGAAATTGGTTCTGCAGGGCCTCGACTCTTCTAAAGTTGATATTATCAACAAGTCCATTTTTGAATGGGATACAGTGGTAAACGACCCCTGCTATTTCATTGCCCTTGAAGTTTTCGATAACTTTGCCCATGATTTGATTCGCTATGACAACACCACTGGGGAGCCTCATCAAGGCTATGTTCTAGTAGATGATCATGGAGACTTCTACGAATTTTTCACCCCACAATTGTCACCTTATGCGTCAGCATATTTGAACTTGAGAGAAAACAGTGAAAAGTCGTCAGTGCTAAAGAAATCCGTCTCTGGACGTGGCCGGATGGACACATTGAGAAGCTTAGTACCAGGAGTTTCACTGGCACTGAAAGTACATCCATTGTTGCATTCTCTGACGAAATTGAAGTGGAAGAACTCGTTCCTTCCATTCAAGGATAACATGACTCCTGGAGAATTCATTCCCACGAGGTTGTTGCAATTCTTCCAGATTTTAAAGCACCGGTTTCCCAACCACCAGCTCTTGAGTCTGGACTTCCATAGTCTTCCGAAAACGATCCCCGGATATTACAATGGGCCGGTTGTTCAGACAGTTCTTCAAGACCAGATGATAGATATACTGACCTACATGTGCTTGCAAGGTTACTTCGACATTATGTTTGCTACTGATTTTGAGGTTGCCAGTGATATGTATAGGCAGATAACAGGAAAGAGAGTGGCCGTTCACAGCCATAAGGACTTTTTGGTTGAATGGGCGGACGCTGAAGCCACCACCACCAAAAACGGTGAAAACCCGATGCATGATTTCTACACGAATGTGAGTTTTATGGTTGGTATGTAAATAGAAATGACAGTAGTATCACTGGTTTGGATGTAAGAAGGTAGAGAAATAATAGAGAGAAATAGAGATAATTTGATAGAGACAAGTACAAGACAGAGAAACAGACGGGTGAATCAATCGACTTACAGAGGCAAGTTGAAATTGTGTAGATGTAGATGTAGACGTAGATGCATGCGGTGTATCAGTGGAGATTCTATTTAGACGAAGGTGTAGTACAGCGTTGAAGTAGATGTAGATTCTAAACAGTCTATATCAGAGGAGAGCGTCTCAATTCTGTGTGTATACCAAAATTAAATTTTGGGGACAGATATTTTCAGAAGTCATCGGGTTTCTAGCAGCAGAAAGTAGCTGACCCAGAGCTCTAAAGACAGCATATATCAGATATGGGAGTGCCAGCCCTCTTTCGATGGCTTTCACGAAAGTATCCGAAGATCATTTCGCCTGTAGTTGAAGATGTGAACCCGGAAGACCCACTTCTTGGACCGCGATATGATCTGCCCAATCCAAACGGGGAGTTGGACAATCTCTACCTCGATATGAACGGTATTGTTCACCCTTGTTCACATCCTGAACACAAACCACCTCCTGCTACAGAGGACGAGATGTTCTTGGATGTTTTCAAGTACACAGACAGGGTTTTGATGATGGCTCGACCTCGGAAAGTATTGGTCATCGCCGTGGATGGAGTGGCTCCAAGAGCTAAAATGAACCAGCAACGGTCGAGAAGATTCCGGCTGTCTCGAGATGCTAAGATAGCAGATGCTGAGAAGGAGAGACAGATTTCTGAAAGAGAATCTCGAGGAGAATTGATCGATGAAGCAATCAAAGGAAAGAAAAGTTGGGATACCAATGCAATCACTCCGGGTACTCCATTCATGGATAGATTGGCGGAAGCTTTGAGATACTGGGTGGCTTACAAGTTGCTGACCGACCCTGGTTGGAAGGATTTGCAAGTGATCATCTCCGATGCCCTGGTTCCCGGAGAAGGAGAGCATAAGCTTATGAGCTTCATCCGTTCCCAACGGTCAGACCCTCTGTATAGCCCGAATACGAGACATGCAATCTATGGGTTGGACGCTGATTTGATTTTCTTGGGATTGGCAACCCATGAGCCCCATTTCCGGGTTCTCAGAGAGGATGTCTTTGCTTCTAACTCGAGAACGTTGCGTACGTCCGATCTTATATCAATGACAGAAGCCCAAAGAGAGGCAATTGAGGCCCAGGATGCTAAAAAGCCGTTCCTTTGGCTTCATGTAAACGTTTTGAGAGAGTACTTGGCTGTAGAATTGCAAGCCAAGCAATCCTTTCCCTTCGATTTGGAGAGGGCTGTTGATGATTGGATCTTCATGTGTTTCTTTGTGGGTAACGATTTCTTACCCCATTTGCCCTCTTTGGATGTCAGAGACAACGGTATCGACGTGTTGATTGGCTGCTGGAAAAGGGTACTTCCTCGTTTACGTACTTATATCACTTGTGATGGTAAGCTTGATTTGACTGGGGTTGAGCTTCTTTTGGGTGCTTTGGCTCAGAAAGAAAACGACATCTTTAGACGAAAATATGACGGTGAACGCAGAAGAGAAGAACAAGATCAAAGACGCAAAGCAGCTCAAGAAGAAGAAAAGAGGTTGAAGAAGCAATTCCGGGGCCAAATTTCTGGCGGCCAAGACAGAGGTCAGTTGTACGCCAATATGGATATGCCTTTGATGACAACACAAGGAGAAGTAGTGGAAGGGTTTTTGAATATGTCCAATCTGGATATTGTCTCTAACCGTGGCTTAATCAACAATGCAGGTATGAATAACATGGAAGCTGCTCAAAAATTACGTGATTTGATCCATAACAAAGGGGCATCCAATGGAGATGCAACACAGAATGAAGCAATAAAAAATGACGATAATGACGATGATGATTATGATCCAGAAACTGCTGTACAAACCAAAGATGAGGAAGAAGAAGAAAGCCAATCTGTTGTTATAAATGGCGACGAATCTGCAGCCTCCGTGGTACGCAAAAGAAAGTTGGAAGAAGAAAGCGATGAGAGCGAAGTGCCGACTGGTACAGGAAACACTCCTACCTCCACAGAAGTTATCGAACTCCCAACTAGTGGTACTATAGATACCAACGAGTTGGTAAGAATGTGGGAACCTGGGTACCATGACAGATACTATACTGCGAAGTTTCAGATCACCGACGCCGAGGTGGATGGCAAAAGAAGGGAGCTTGTTAAGAGCTACATTGAGGGAATCTCATGGGTCCTCTTGTACTATTACCAGGGATGCCCTTCGTGGAATTGGTTTTACCCTTTCCATTATGCACCCTTTGCTGCAGATTTTGCAGATCTCCATAGCATTATTGGTGAAGAAGGGGTCAAATTCGAGAAGGGTGAACCCTTTAGACCATTCGAGCAATTGATGAGTGTTTTCCCGGCAAGTTCTGGTCACCATTTGCCAGAAGTCTTCCGAGACTTGATGCTGAACCCAGACTCGGAGATCATTGACTTTTATCCAGAAGAATTTGTCATTGACATGAACGGTAAGAAAATGAGCTGGCAAGGTATTTCGCTCTTGCCATTTATTGAGGAATCTCGTCTCTTGAACGCAGTTCGTTCCAAGTACGAACAACTTACAGACTACGAGAAGAACAGAAATACCAACAAGCAAGAGGTGTTGTACATTTCGAGAAACAATAAGAACTATGAGAAGTTTACCAGTGAGCTTTA
This sequence comes from Kurtzmaniella quercitrusa var. filamentosus (nom. nud.), assembly GCA_020280135.1. Classification (NCBI taxonomy): domain Eukaryota; kingdom Fungi; phylum Ascomycota; class Pichiomycetes; order Serinales; family Debaryomycetaceae; genus Kurtzmaniella; species Kurtzmaniella quercitrusa var. filamentosus (nom. nud.). The sequence goes on from JAFIDH010000005.1 coordinate 740,615, forward strand.
TGAAAACAAAAATGTCGAAGTTAAATTTTCCTGCTACAAAACTCAGTTAGGTGGCACTATCATGAGAGACAATGCTTTTGATCCCGAAGGAATCTTGAAGTTTCCTTTAAGTGAAGGCGATATGCCAAATTTGCACAACGTTGAATTCTTTACTGGGTTTTACCGCATGCCTTTTACCTATCCTGGAAAGCTGATGCTTCTTAATGGATACATTCCCCATGCTCTTGTTCTTACTCAGGAAGATAAGGATGCCATGTATCAGAGAGGCAATTACCAAGGGAATAGATTTAGAACTCCTCAAGATAACGAAGGGTATGTTAACAATGGACCCCAAGGAAAGGAAGCGTTCAAGATGTATGCAGCTCGTCCAGGTGGTTATAGAAGCTTACTTACAGGTATGCTGCCTTCAGGCCCTTCAAATCAAGGAAATCGTTACAATAACAATTATGGAGGACATCGCCAACAAAATTACGGGAATAGAGGATACCAAAATCAAGGTGGTTACAATGGTGGCTATAATCAAGGTGGCTATCGTGGTGGTCATAACCAAGGTGGATATCAAGGCAACCAAGGTGGCTATAACCAAGGCGGCTACAATCAAGGTGGCTACAACCAAGGTGGATATAACCAAGGTGGCTACAATCAAGGTGGCTACAATCAAGGTGGCTATAACCAAGGTGGCTATAACCAAGGTGGCTACAATCAAGGTGGCTACAATCAAGGTGGCTACAATCAAGGTGGCTACAATCAAGGTGGATATAATCAAGGAGGCTACAATCAAGGTCGCTACAACCAAAGAAACCAAGGCGGCAACGGTGGTTACAACAACAATGGATATAGAAGATGACTTATGTAAAATAGCAAGCCAATACAATCACTCTCATGTAAAGCTTTCTTCTCATTTTTAGCAGGCTGCAATTTTTGTTCGTGTTGCCTGCATCGAGAGATCAAAAAGTGAGGCATCTGTGGCTCACGGAGCAAATTAATTAGTAAACTTGATCTTTTCTAACCATGAGCAGTACCATTAGTCGCCCTCTCTACGAGAAGGACGGCCAAACAATGGTGGCTGTTCAGGGAGAAGAAGGTTACTCGTTGGAAAAAGAGCCCATTGGGTCTGCTAATGGTGATGTTAAGTTACAACTGGCATCGGCAGCAGCCAAACATTTGCAAGACGTGGATGTGGTGGTGATTGATTCGGTGACTTCTGGCACCGGTAGAAGCAATAACAATGATATCTACGGAGTGCTTTTACTTCCTATTTTTGAAGACTTGAACATCGCACATCAGTACATCAAAACTGAGAGTGCCACTTCCATATCCCAAACTGCTTCCCAGTGGAAATCTGACGATGCTGTGGTCATTTTCATAAGTGGTGACACTCTGATTGGTGAGTTTATCAACGGTTTGAATGAAACAACCAAGAAAAATTCAAGAATCACCTTGTTTCATGTGCCGGCCGGCACTGGAAATGCTCTTTCACTTTCTCTTGGAATTTCCAATGTAGTAGATTCTTTACAAAGACTTTTCAATCCTGTTGGAGTGGCTAATTTCAATTTGTACGAGGCAAAATTCCCAACTGGCTCATACCTTACGCATCAAGGGCAAAAAAGAAACCCAGTAGCAGCATTGAAGTTTGCAGTGGTGTTATCTTGGGGATTTCATGCCTCTTTGGTTGCAGATAGTGATACTCCAGAATTACGGAAACAGGGGATCAAGCGATTTGGCATTGCCGCTCAAGCGAACTTAGCCGAGGAGCAGAAATATATAGGAGACGTTACTTTTAACCATGAAGTGTTGAAGGGACCATTTGCTTACTTAGTATTTACCCCTGCTAAGCGATTTGAGTTGACATTTGAAATTCTGCCAAGTGGTGATGTAAAAGATGATCGCCTCTGGTTGGTTGCATTTAATACGGAGCAAGACAACAAGGATTACGTAATGGATATAATGAGAGAGGTTTATGACCTGGGAAGCCACACCAAAGATAAAAGAGTGACTTACAAGAGTTTTGCTAAGGGAGAGATAATACAACTCCATGTTTCTAGTGATAACCTCCAGAAGAGAAGAAGATTCTGTGTGGATGGAAGCATCATTGAACTTCCTTTTGGAGAGCACGAGATAACGATTGAAAGTGTTGGGAATCACCACCGTGGTTGGGAAATTTTCTTAATTACATGAGGTTTAGCGGAGGGCTTGGAATTGGCTGCTTTTATTAAATTTCACCTTCTCATGGCCCTCTTTGTCTAAATTTCAAGTTTATTTATTGTCAAAAAAAAGACTTATTTATATGAATCACTTAATGATCTGAAACAATGTAAATCACTAGCCGTGGTAGCAGATGGCTAATCTTAGATAATCAGTGTAAAAAATAGACTTCCTTGATTTGAGTACTTATACCAGTGGCTTTGCAATAAGCCGTGTTTCATTTCCTATAACCAAATCGGAGAATCTGCGAGAACTCCGTAAAGTCAAACACCTCGTTCTCCACTCAGAGAGAATCTCGTGACCGAAACGGGCCTGCTTCATTCATCAATTCTCTGGCTACTGTCAGCAACTGAAGGAAGAGGTGGCGAAATATGTCATGCAACAAATCTGCCCCCACATAAGGAATTTGATTTCCGGATCCGAAGCGGCTCCTACAACTCCGGATCCGAACCCGGCTTCTACAAAGCGCACAGAAACTATATATGTAAACTCGTTCAGATATTCATCACAGGGAACGGCTATGATCTCTTTTCAAGTAATTGGCCATCAATTTTGTCCTTTGAATCCACTGAGGCATTTTCAATGTATTCAGCCTCTGGTTTAACCATATAATCGATGTCACCACCATGGGCGTTACCAGTTCCATCCTCATTATAAGTGATTTTGTTAACCTCTGAATGGTCTGGGCAAAGCTCTGCACCACGACGACCAATCTGGTACCATGGAAGGGAGAAAATTTCTTCCATAGATTCCAAAGAACGACCTGCGACCTCTGGAATGAAAAACCATGCCCAAAAGAGTGCAATTATCATCACACCAACGAAAAAGTAGAAAGCACCATAGTTGTCCATGGCTAAAAGCATCTTTGGAACAGCCTTAGAGTTACCGTATTGGTTTGCAAAATGGAGAACCATAACCAAACTTTGGGCAAACGAACGGACATTCAATGGGAAAATTTCAGAGCCCAAAAGATATTGGACCAGGTTAAATCCCATGGTCCAACCGGTCCCAGCAAGGAAAAGGGCAGCAAGAGCACCTTTACCAGCGGCCGTTTGCAGGGGTGTAAGAACAGCAGAGTCTTTGGCTGCTTGAGGAACAATGGTAAGGTAAAGAGCAAAATATAAAGTGGTAATCATCTGAATGGTGATACCAATGTACAAAGATTTTCTTCTACCCAAGAAATCAATAAGGAAGAATGCAGCCAAGTAGGCAGAAACAAATTTCACAACACCCAATACGGCAGTCATCTTCATTTGATCAATACCCTTAACACCGGCAAGTGCCATAAGTTCTGGAGAATAGATGGTAATGGCGTTGGCACCAGACCATTGACCGAGAACTTGTGCACTTGCGGCAATGGCAAAAAATCTATATCTGATGGAAGGAACGACGAATATTTCCCTAAGCATCAGCCAGTACAGAGATTCACCAATTGCCTCTCTTTCTTGCATGACTTGCTCATTTATATCGCTGATCTCACTAATGATGTATGGGTGGTCAACTGGCAAATGACGAATCTTAGACAATTTTTCAGCAGCCACATCGGGCTTTCCGACTTTGACGTACCATCTTGGAGATTCAACACAGAAAAGGAAGGACATAATGAAGATTGAACCAGCCAAAACGATTTTGATTGAGGTTGGAATAACCCATTGATGTCTACCATGTTGGTGAAGAGCAGTACCGTAATTGGCAAAGTATGCCAACATAATACCAAAATAAACGGCACCAGCAAAGATACATCCAGAAAGTCCTCTAATGGCCTTTGGTGCAACTTCAGACATGTAAGCAGGACCAATGGTAGTTGTCTGGCCAATTGCAAGACCTTCGATGAAACGTCCAGCATAAAGTTGACCGACGCTATGAGAAGTAATTTGAATAATAGCGCCAATGATCCATATAACACAAGCACCTTGAAGAGCTCTGATTCTTCCAAAAAAGTCTACTGTCCACATTGCTAAAATACACCCACCAATGGATCCGATTTGGACCATAGATGTGATATTGGATTTAAGATTTGCTTGTTCACTTTTGGTTTTATGTGGGTCTTTCAATCCGAACTCCTTGATGAAAGCCTTTTGGGCAACCGTACCAGAAATACAACCTTCATCATAACCTCTAGCTGAACCTAACACACCAAACACGAAAATGGAGAGGTACAAAGTCCAGTTGTAGATTTCTGGTGGAGAGTGATCATCAGTGACTCTCCAGCGGAATTTCTTCTTCTGTTCCGTCTTGGCATGCTCAGGTCTTGGCGTCCCTGAGCTAATTGAATAAGACTCTTCAAGTTTTGACATATTTTTTGGGGTAAAACTCTTGGCGAGGAACAGAATATCGATATTTATACATTTTCTGAACTGCTTAAGGTCAACATTTCCCACTCGTGAGGGGGAGACGCAGGGAAATCTAGGAAGAGAGCTTTTTTCGATCATCTGCGGGGCAATCTTCAAGCAAAAACGTTACAGATTCTTGTTTTATCGGACCGGGAAAGAAAATGGTCACTAAAAAGGCTTCATTGAAGCTCCATCATACTAAAATCTACATGTCTCTCTACTGAAGTTCAAAAATCCCTGGAAAGCAAGCAAGAGTCCTTGTTGTGATAGCTCAGGTTCCATTTTAAGTTTTGAGCTTAAGCCCTGTTTGAGGCTACAAATTTTTGTTTCCGCTGTAAAATTTTAAATTGTAGAAGCTTTTGTCATCAGAGATAGTGGGGGGGAGATGCAGAGTTTCCTACCAAACGGCAACGTTTCTAACCAAGCCCCGGGAGTTGGACGCCTTGGGATTAATAGGCATTCGATAATCTCTCGTTCCTGTTACAAACGTAATGGATGACCCCATACTTATGGCGCAAGTAGAAGTAATGGAATAGTAGCGAGGTGGCTGACCCCGTGAGACGTCATGTTCATAAACAAAAAACAATATTTAGACAGCGCTCCGAGGTTACATTTTGGCGAAAAATGGCGCGTGTAGAGTGTCCGAAATAGAACAAATTGTCAGGACCGCAGATGGCTAAGCATAAGGATAATTACGGAAGAGTTAGATCAAACGATTCCCCTCTTGTTCGTAAAACCGATGGTCCCGGGACTTTTATCGGCATTAACACCAAAGGACATTCCCCGTAGCCTTTGTGAACATCCTACCATACGACACAGCACACACCGGCCCGTCGCGTCTTCGTATAGCAAGTCACAATCAGCTCATCACATGAGCAACTAACGAGCGAATGCGTTGTTCCCCCATTTGTCGGAGTTGCAGCTGCAATTCCATCCCCAGAAGATAGTGCATAAAAAGAAATAAAAAAGTGGGGAGAAAACATCAGCCGGGTTGCGTTGAGGGGAAGCAGCCCGGCATCTACATTCTGTAAAAACAATCATTTATCTTCAACTATCATAAAATTGGATCCCGAAATGAAACAGCTTCAACGGACAACTTATGTGGGGATTGTCTTTCTTCCATTTCTCGTAGTATCATTAACGACCTTTCGTAATGCCATCTTTACTATCCTTCGATGAGTTGACAGAGGCGTTCTCAACAAACTCACTCTCTGGTTTCATCATGTAATCAATATCACCTCCATGAGCGTTACCAGTTCCATCTTCATTATAAGTAATTTTGTTAACCTCTGAATGGTCTGGGCAAAGCTTAGCTCCATTACGACCAATTTGGTACCATGGTAAGTTGAAAAGTTCTTCCATGGATTCCAAAGAACGACCTGCGACCTCTGGAATGAAAAACCATGCCCAAATAAGCGAAATAATCATCACGGCAACGAAAAAGTAGAAAGCACCGTAGTTGTTCATTGCTAAAAGCATCTTTGGGACAGCCTTGGAGTTACCGTATTGGTTTGCAAAATGGAGGACCATAACCAAACTTTGGGCAAATGAACGGATGTCCAATGGGAAAATTTCAGAGCCCAAAAGGTATTGAACCGAGTTGAAACCAATGGTCCATCCGGTACCAGAAAGATAGAGAGCAGCGAGGGCACCTTTTCCGGCCCGGTCTTGCAGTTTCGTGAGTTCCGAATCATCTTCGGCAGCTTGAGGAACGATAGTAAGGAAAAGGGCAAAATACAAGATTGAAAGCATTTGGATCGTGATACCAATGTATAAGGCCCTTCTTCTACCCAAGAAATCAATGATAAAAAAGGCGGAGAGGTAGGCGGAAATGAACTTCACAACACCCAAAATAGCGGTCATCTTCAATTTGTCAACCCCAGTAACACCTGCAAGTGCCATAAGTTCTGGAGAATAGATGGTAATAGCATTGGCACCAGACCATTGACCAAGAAGTTGGGTCATACAAGCGAGTCCAAAGAATCTGTATCTGAGAGATGGCACGGTAACAAGTCTCTTGAACATCAGCCAGTACAGAGCAGAACCAATGGCTTCTCTTTCGAGCATAACCTGTTCGTTGATGTCACTAATTTCACTGAGAATGTAAGGGTGATCAACTGGTAAATGACGAATCTTGGCCAATTTTTCAGCAGCCACATCGGGCTTTCCGACTTTAACATACCATCTTGGAGATTCAACACAGAAAACGAAGGACATAATGAAGATTGAACCAGCCAAAACGATTTTGATTGAGGTTGGAATAACCCATTGATGTCTACCATGTTGGTGAAGAGCAGTACCGTAATTGGCAAAGTATGCCAACATAATACCAAAATAAACGGCACCAGCAAAGATACATCCACAGAGCCCTCTAATTGCCTTTGGTGCAACTTCAGACATGTAAGCAGGACCAATGGTAGTTGTCTGGCCAATTGCAAGACCTTCAATGAAACGTCCAGCGTAAAGTTGACCGACATTATGAGAAGTAATTTGAATAATAGCACCAACAATCCAGATACCACAAACCCCTTGAAGAGCTCTGATTCTTCCGAAGTAGTCGACAGTCCACATTGCCAAGATACTTCCACCAATGGCTCCAATTTGGACCATGGATGTAATGTTCGATTTAAGATTTGCTTGTTCACTTTTGGTCATATTTTTGTCCTTCAAATGGAATTCCTTGATGAAGGCCTTCTGAGTAACAGTACCCGAAATACAACCTTCATCATAACCTCTAGCTGAACCCAAGACACCAAACACGAAAATGGAAAGATATAAAGTCCAGTTGTAAATTTGGGGAGGAGAATGGTCATCAACCACTTTCCAACGGAATTTCTTTTCTTGTTTAACCTCCTTGGTACTAGGAGACGCAGAATTGATAGAGTAAGCCTTTTCAAGTTTAGACATTTTGATGTGGTAGAACTTGATGGGTGTTAAACAAGACCAAATGGACTGGTATTTATAATATAATCAATCGACGATTTTTTGCAGCATGTACCCGGGCTTCCTAATGAGGGGTTATGGTTTGCTTCATTTTTTGTGAGGACCCGAAGAGGGGAGAACCGAACCAGAAAGGCGGTTATGGTTGCAACAGGTACGGCAATTCGAGAGAAAACTTAGCTCCAAAAGAGAAGTATTAGAGCAGTACCAGAAGCTTTACATTTACATGACGAAGATACCAACCTCAGAATGATGATACCTTCAAGTATTGGTGTTTACAGTAGTTGGCTGGTTGCAGTTATGGGTCAAGGCTTGGGTGTACCTCGTCATCAAGAGTATCGAGGACTGCAAAAAATATGCCTTGTGCTGTAATTTCTGTATCAGTCCATGCAGTGGATTTCTCCGGGCTTGCATGCATGATATTTAAAACCGGACTTCACACCGACATAATAGCGCGACAAAGTCGTTCGAAATATGGCAAACTGGTAGCAAAAAAGCAGAAATTTCAGATGAACGAGAGATCAGCTGCCCTGAGTGATATTCACCATCTTAGAGGTTTATTCTCCATGTGAGAAAGGCTCAGCACTTCTCGGACATCGACGGTTGCCTGGCAAATATTAAATTTCGCGTCTTCTCTCGCCTTGTCTGCCAAGACAATAATTATCTTGGCAAGCATACTGAGTAAATGCTTCAAACTGTCACTGAGACCCTCTTACAGCTTGTCCTGCCCGACGGCGCAAATCCGACGTTCCATCGACTGCTTCTATGACGTGGCCAAGCTATGCTACATTATAGGAACTCAAGAAATCAAATTGGTCTCAGCCGTGCCCTTTCATTAAGCAAGCAAGATCAAAAAGTGACAACCGTTTTGTCAAAAGAAATAAGGCTGAAACATCGGAGTAGTCTAATGTGCCTACATGAGAGGGGAGTGGCTCAATCCGGGGTTGTTCGATGTGCAATGTGTACGTTGGGGACACAAAAATTTAATCACTTGCTAAAGAAAAGCGGGGATTGTGGGGGATCAAAGATCTGAAATTTCGGATCCGAGAAAAGGACCCTAAGCCGAAAAGAACTTGATCCTATTGGACCAAATCAGATTTGAAAAAAAAGTCGACCTTTCCGTCTGTGGTTGGGTTCGGATAGATTGGTTGTATAAGGCAATGAGTCCCCTCTATTTGTCCCCTCTATTCCAAAGATCTCCACACTTGGCGATCCCACAAAACTCGTTGGGTAGACATCTATCAGATGTGTGCTTCTATCCTTCCACAGAAATTCGCACTTGGTCTGGTATCTTTCCTCGTCACCTAAATGGGATAGTTTATCCGCCAAACCAACCGAAGTGATCTTCCTGCATCCATGTTGAAGTTTAATTTATCTTATAGATACAAAGATGCCCATTTCTTTGGATCGACCGCTCGTATTAGACGGTGCCTTGGGTACTCAGCTCGAAAGGGAGTTTGCATCAGAATTGGCAAAATCGAACCTCACCATCCAAAACCATCCCTTATGGTCTGCACTTATTTTGTTGAAAAAGCCACAATTGATTGAGGCCATTCATTTGTCATACCTTAGAGCTGGTGCCGATATCATTACCACAAGCACCTACCAAGCGTCAAAACTTGGATTGCAGAATTATGGTGCTCTCACAGATGATCAAGTTACAGAAATCTACAAATCTGCTGTAGATGTGGCCCTCTCAGCCAAGAGGAGGTACCAGGAAGAGATCTGCGCGAGAAAGGAGACCGCGCGCGAGATATTCATAAATGGATCTGTAGGGCCATATGGAGGTTTCCTTGCAAATGGGGCTGAATACACGGGAGACTATGGATCAATGACTGTACTAGATCTCGTCGACTTTCACCAGCCTATTGTGGAAGCCTACATTAACAACGACCTGGTAGATTTGATTGGCTTTGAAACAGTGCCGAATTTCGAGGAGGTCAAAGCCATTTGTCAGTTGATGAAAAGTCTCCCCGCCAAGCAATTCTACATTTCGTTTAATTTTAAGGATCAAGACCACATTTGTGACGGCACTCCAATTGTCGAAGTCATGGAATATGTGGCAGCCAATAAATCCAAAGACCTTATCTCGGTGGGTGCAAACTGCATAAAGGTGGACCAGGCTACATCGATAATCTCGAACATTTTTTCGGTGAGTTCAGCTTTACCCAATGTGAGCTTAATAATTTATCCAAATAAAGGACTCAACTACAACTTACAGACAGCCAACTACACTGTGGATGAGGTCGAAGCATCGGTTTGGGGCCAGAATTGCAAAAAATGGGTGAATGATTTCAACGCCAAGATAATCGGGGGATGCTGTGGAAGTGGGCCACGGGATGTGCAGATCATCAGAACTGTGATTGACAGTTTACCCAGTCAATAGATATTAGATTTGACCCATCAAGAAATAGTTGAAAAGCTCCTCCGCACCCGAACTGCTGAAACCATTTGTAATTCTAAAAAAAAAACTACTCCTTGGTCTAGTATACTGGACCGGTACTGGGTCCTCAAAATGATTTGCTCATACTATCAACAAAATTAGCCTTTCTTAACAACGCTCTCGAAAAGTCCCCTGAGATGACGAAATTGTGGATCTCAGCGCGTATTATCTTGGAAGAAAAAAAAATTAACAATACTATTCAATAGAATTAAGTAGGTCTGCAGCACATTATATAACAATTTCACACTCTTTTAGGGCAGAGTCTAATTAAAGCTAATTTGAGGCTCTTATCTTTGAAATAACTTTTCAACAACTACTTCTCAAATGGCCAATCGAAGAACAAGTTTGGCTGAACTGATCACAGAAGCCCTCTTGGTGACCGAACTGATCCCGCCCGATAACTATGGCTCAGTCGCAATTGATGAGGAACCTTCCGGCGAACCGGCCTCAAGAAAAGATACCTTCTCGGGCTTCTCTCAAGTGCCAAATTTTGCTTGGATTGAAGTGACATTGTTGTCGAACGTGTTTTTATCAGGATTTGATGCTACTGTCACTGCTTCCACTTATACCACTATCGGAAATGAATTCCATGCGTCTAATCTCGCCCTGTGGATCACTACCCTGTATTTGATTACTCTGACTGCCTTCCAACCACTTTACGGTTCATTTTCTGACGTTTTGGGCCGAAGACGTTGTATATTCTTCGCCATTTCTCTATTCACCATTGGTTGTCTTGGGTGTGCTACTGCTCCGAACTTGTTCACCCTTAATATAATGCGGGCCATTGCAGGGATTGGAGGTGGTGGCCTATTAACATTAGCTACTGTGATAAATTCCGATATAATTCCCACCAAAAAAAGAGGTATCTTCCAAGCTTTCCAGAACTTATCAAATGGGTTGGGAATGGTATTTGGCGCCTCTTTCGGTGGTGTGATATCAGACCATGTTGGTTGGAGATGGTGCTTCGCTGCCCAGATCCCCTTGGCAGTGATTCTGCTTATCGTAGGATTTTACGTAATCAAGGACCAACCGGGCTTTGTGAGAGGTCCCTCTTTGAAGAAAATCGATCTTACTGGACTGATACTATTGGTGATAACTTTGACTTTACAAGTCTTGGTGCTTACTCTTGGGGGAAATGAATTACCGTGGACTCATCCGTTATTGATTGTTGCGGCACTTCTTAGTATAATAACTTTGATTTCCTTCGTGAAACTCGAAACAATCACTACTGCTACACCAATCATTCCCATAGGAAGATTCAAAAATACATTCTCTGTTTTGATTCTTGCTCAAAACTTTATGTTAGGGTTCCTGAGTTTTGCATATTTATTCGTGTTACCGTTACTTTTCCAATTTGTCCTCGGTGATTCCCCTTCTACCGCTGGTTTGAGGCTAGCTATTCCTTCTCTTTCCACTCCTGTGGGGGGGATAATCACTGGATTGACGCAGGCTCGTTTCGGGGTTCTTAAACCTTTGGTTTATGCGGGAACTTCCACGATGGCAATTGGAAATTTTTTGGCGTTGTTGATTAAATCTAACACTCCAAAATGGCTTTTAAATGTCATTTTGATTCCAGCCAATTTAGGGCAAGGAATGGCATATCCGTCATGTCTTTTCACGTTCATTTTTGCCTTTGATGTGTCAAACCAAGCCACCCTGACCCTGACAATTTATCTCCTGAGATCAATTGGCGGTGTTTGGGGTGTTTCTTGCGTTTCTGCTGTAATTCAGCATTTCTTCCTGACCTCTTTGAGGAAGCACTTGGTTGAATTTCCGGAATATAATAAACACTTGGAGAAATCCGTAATCAAATTTACCAGAAACACTGATTTGATTGCAACTCTTCCGGAAAATGTCCGCCGAGTAGTTTCTGGGGATCTTGAGCATTCAATAAGACTTGCTCAATTTTTGCTGTGTGTTTGCTGTGCTGTGGCATTTTTGTGTTGTTTATTCCGTGACGTGTTGAAGGCTAAAAGACCTATCGATGCTTTACGTCATTAATATATTTCGATAGCTTCAAATTTCATCGCCAATAATATGAGCTTTCTTTCATTCACCTTGCTTCGTAGTACTCCTTGCTTATATAATTTCTCTTTTGAAACCTCTTCACTTCCATTTTTTTATGATAAAACGGCGTCATTCCAACCTGGTATAATATTCGCAAGGTCAAGACTATCCATAAAGTCTAATATTGGGGTTGAGCCCCTTTGAAAATCAAAAGATGGCACCGAATTCAATGCTTTGTTCACCGGTTTGGTATCTGCTCTTGTGGGGATGTATACCTCGTTCACTTTCCCCGTTCCATAATCATGAAGCTGGTGATGTACTTCATCATCTTGGATCAGACATCCACTTTGCAGTAAAAATTCTTTGAAATTTAATGTCAATCCATACCATCTGTTAGCCATTTCCCATTTGTGTTTCCAATCTTCTAATACTTTGAGCAGCAGTGAAGCCATCAGCAGATATTTTGTCTTGATAAAATCAATGTCCTTCTCTGCCCCTTCAGGGAGTAATTCAGCAGGGAAGTATTTCTTCAAGAGAGTTGTAGGAAATTGTTGTACATACATACAAGTGGTGGCAATGGTGAATACCTCAAAGCTCGTAAAAGGGGCTATAACCATCATATTTATTTCTTCAAGCAGAGAAATTAGAACATGCATCCTGTCTACCGCCAGAAGTAATTGGTACGCTACACTGCCCCACCATTGAGCAGGAAGCTGCTCAGGACTGCAATAAAAATATTCTCGGTTCAAGAAAATCCTCCCCAAAAAGAAGAGAGCATGCATGTACCCAAAATTGGCTGCTGAATTATCGGAGATATGAGCTTCCAAATTAAAAGTCAGAAAGCTAAGGTGAGGAGGTAATGCTGCTTCCCAATTATCCAATTCTTCCAGAAGTCTGTAATAGTACAGATCTTTTTCCCAAGGTGGCAATTGTGGTGCCCGACCCCCAATTTTGCCAACCCAATTAGCAATCTTACGCCATATTTCAAAGAGTAAGATTTGGAAACCCCAGCATGAAGTGTTTGAGACCATTGAATATTTTTTGTTATTGAGACTGTATTCGCCTTCTTTATAGGTGACTGCATCGTTTTGGCTTCTACCAAACAAAAAGTCTTTTTCACTACACGGTAAACGTACTTGAATTTCGTCTACTCGCATGCACAGTACTCGGTGACGGCCACTACCGTTACACCTATCCATCATGTACACCAGCCAGATGGTTCTTCTTTTGGATTCTTGGATAAGCTGGAAAATAATTGGATCATCCTCTTGTTTTCGTTTTGTTTCTGAACCGAGTCCAAGCACCAAAGCCATTCTGGCAGCTATTCCAACGTACATGTACGACCTTGAGGCGTTTCCCTCTCCCCATTCATGCGAACTTAGTATGGAAAGTGCTTGGACTCGTTGAATGGTGGGGCTATCAAATACCAACTTGAGTCTATTACGAGAATGCCAACCGAAGTAGCGTGACCCATTTAATGAAAGGCCCTTTTGATTTGGGGATGGTTGAAAACTATCAGGATCATTATCCTCTGAAAATTCTCCATAGAGATTACCTGTCTCGGGGTGTAATCGGGCTGTCAATGCTAAAACAGCTAACAATAGGACTGGATCTGGATATTTCATCAGAGTTTTATAAGACTCAACAAAAAATTTGTCATAGTAATCGTCAATATAAGTACCAGGATCAAACTCTTCCAGTCTAAGAAAGCCTAAAAGCAGGGGTTTATGAATGAAGGGGAAAATCAGATGATACTGATTGTCAAAAAAGATAGCCACAATCTCGAGGAGGAGCTTTTTCGGAGGCAATATCACTTTAGGGGTAACAAGAGATATCGACGTTCGAACTTCTCGACCTTTGCTTTTCGATATATCCTGGTTGTCTTCGGAATTGGAGGTCAAATCAGGAGTCAACCATATGCCATTCAGCTTTTGTTTTGAATCCAGTTGAGCCTTTTCGACGTTGGAAGAAACATTCTTTGGCAGCTCATTAACCTCCAGAATCAGTCTCTTTCTAGAATTGGTGTTTTTTCCACCCTCTAGATGTCTCCAGGTCTTCTTTTCTTGGTCAAACTTATCGATGATGCTTCTATTTTTCAATTGGGCTCCCACCAAAGTATATCTGCACGTGGTGTGATTACGCTTGCACCGTTCACAGGGTTGGGTATCGTTGTCGTTTATGCATTTCTGCTTGCTGTCTCGGCAAGATTCACAGGCAACATAGGCTCTCTTTCGAGGGGTCTTCATTAGAATTCAACGAGTTGAAACAAGGATGCTATTAGCTGGAGAACTGTGGCTCGTGATTTGCAGCCGTGATATTGCGAAATATTTTTTTTGGGTTGCAAATATTTATGAAGAGTAACTGATAAGGTGGAGGCATCATCAAGAATACATTGCGTGCTTGTATACATCGTTGCACTATTACTCTATGAATTGATCTATCTAATGGAGGTGTATTGATCGATATTTTCATTATTCGTTTATCCAAATATACTGTGCTTTCTTTCCACAAAATCTATCAAGATCTATCGAGATGTCTCCTACAATTTCTAATCATTGTTCACAATTTGCTTCTTAAAATATTTACGGTCAACCACGTAATCCTTACTGACCAAGGTAACGGTATAAATTGTGTGTGTAAATCACCATTAGTTAAAAAAATTTACGAATGCTATTGATGCAAGATAGAGCAGTCCTGCTACTTCTAGGGCCATCGGATACGAGTTCATACACTATTTCCAGTGAAATTGTCTTCATTCCATAATTTGAAGTGTTCCTTGGGGATACATCAGATACTCATTTCCTTTGTAGACCAGGTTTGGACTTGTATCCCCCTCCTGTTTTCCCATGCCGATAGTTTTTCCCTTTGGGCTTGCGTTTTCCACGGCTCGTTTTTTTAACTGAGCTCTCTGCTTGGAGGGTCTGGCGTTGCCTCTTTTGCTTGTACGATTTTGCTTTGGCATTTTTGCCCCGGAGGTCTCTTCCAGATCCATTTTTAGACTTTTCAGTTTTGTTTTTGGCACTTTTTTCGGAACCGTGAAACATGTTGTAGTATTTGGCTCTATTGGCACTTTTTTCGGAATCGTGCAACAAGTTGAAAAATCTAGCTCTTACGTGGTTGAAGACGGCCACACCTGATGAGTTGTACTTTCCAATGTAGGGTCCAATGAGTTGCCAACCCGTTTCACTATTGAAATCAGTCTCGGTTATAGGATGTATTTTATGGAGTTCCTCGATCAAGGTTTCTACAAGGACGTGTTTGAATCTAGTTTGAAGTGCGCGACGCTCTTTTTTGCAGGCCGCTACCTTTGCTATATGCTCTTGATATTCCCTCTCTTTCACCAGGAAGGCAATGGTTCTCTCGCTGTACATAATTTCACGGTCAATATACCAGCCTTTTTGATATCTTCCTGCTCCCGTAACATGTAGTATTTTCATTGCTTGGAGTCTGTGGTAGTAACAAGTGCTCACCGATTTGTACCATAAGCTTTTCTGTATTTGATATGTCTTTTCAAGGATTTCGTGAATCTTTTTGGAAGTAATGGGGTCGCTGAGTACAAGGTTGAGACTAGAGTGAGGTTCATATGGTTTGAATTGTGACTGTGGAACCCCCAGAATACTTTGGTCCTGCCTAAAACCACCAGTTGGTTCCTCGACAGAATGTGGTTCTAGTTTGAGCTTGGTAAAAAGGCTAGACATCGTATCATCGGCGTCATATGGGCTCGCGTAATGTGGGAACTTGCCGCGCTTATAAGGGGGCCAGCTGATGGTGATATGCCCCCCCAGGGTACTCTGGTTCTGCCCATAAAGCTTGGTTGGTTCACCTAGAAAAGAGGGTGTTACCTTGCATGTCTGTGCAGTAGCAATATGGGGATGCTGTGGATGGGAAATGGTAGCCATCCTGTTAGAACTTAACACGGCCTGGTTGGGGATATGTGTTTCTATGGATGTATGGACACAGCGAATGTAATTGTGCCTTCGAGAACTCTAAGATCACAACAATGGGTGTATGCTTGTTGAAAGTTTGACCCAAACGCTATGAACGCTGTAGGAACGTGATTGGCCTCCCTTCCGTAGTCAACCCGTTAGAAATGTGTACGGTAGGTGGATATAATGGCCCATGTGTCTATATACGCGACGGTGATGTCGTGTGTTTACCGAATTATCCCAATAAAGTTGTGGTTGCAAATGCCCATCCAACATCATTGCGTTCCTGGTCCGGAAGACAGTCAGTCTTACAATGTTGTCCTGTGGGTGAAATGACAAATGCTTAAAGGCTGTTCGACTTTCAAATTATATATACCTTAGATGCCATTGAATAATGTGTTAGTCGCTGTACTATTCTGGGATTCTGCCAAACTTCCCTTACTCAAAATGGAAATGTGATCGTTTACGGGAGTGGTTGTGTATGTGATAATTATAGTTAAAAATAACATAAATATGGGAGATATGACCAAATCTACGGGGCAAATACACAAGAGAGTTTCAAGTTATACAGGAATATCCAAGGTTCTTGTGTAATTCGATATCAAAAAACATTCAAGACGAACCTGTCCTAGACAGATTAAATCGGCTATGGGCGATACGGTCAAACACATTTGGTTGATGTTAAATTTTTTATTATTTACCTACGGTAATATTCCATCAAGGATTGTTCTTGATATGACGAAATTAGCAAATGCAAAAATGTAAACTAAAGAGGTATAAAATATACTAGAATCGAGCTCCAGAAGAAGTGAATGGATTTTTAGCCGATGTTACTTAGAGCACAAGCACTGAAATGAAGATGGAGAGAACTCCTAACAAACTTGAAGCCAAGTTTCTTGCTCCATTAAGATCAGTTGTTAATGTTGCAAAGGTTTGCGGGGTAGAAGACAGCAGTTGAGCATGTGTACTTGTGGATCTAGAAGTGGTGATAGCAATTGCCCCAGTCAATTGTTGAGGAGCCGAAACATGAACAGAGAAGTCTGAATTTGCTGCAAACACACTCTCTGGGTGTGCGTCGCATTTTGGACAAACGACAGACGTGGTGATATGGGTAGTGGTATGCGAAATGGCATCGATGGGCAGGGCAGTCCCAGCAGGACCAACTTCACATTTTCCGTTTGAACATTTGACAAAACTCGTAGTGGTCAGCAATGCTGTGGTGGTGATAAGAGAAGCTTTTACCGCTTTAGATTGGCATTTCTCCTCTGTACAAACAACCGTTGATGTGAAAGTTTTAGGATCAATTTCGGTCAGAGATGTTCTCGGTTGAGGTATGGTGGTACTTGTAATATCAGACGTAATTCCAGACGTGGAAATCATTGAAGAATTTGACCAGGCAAAACTTGGGGTCAAAACTTCGACGGTGTTTATTCCATCAACACCGGTCAACGTAGTGGTCAGTGTGACCAAGCCTGTCCAGCCAGTGGTGATGGTGATCTCGTGTTTGGTGCTCAGTGGGGTGGTAGAGCTGAAGTAGCTGGAAGAGGTTGCAGTGATAGACTCACTGCTCGTTACAATAGAACTAGACTCGGTGCTTGACTGAGTACTGGAGACAGTGCTGGGTTCGGTGCTGGACTGGCTGAAACTAGACTCAGTGCTAGATTGAGTACTGGTGACAGTGCTGGACTCTGTACCAGAATCGGTGCTGGACACAATGGAACTAGACTCGGTACTTGATTGGGTACTGGAAACACTACTGGATTCAGTACTGGACACGACGGAACTAGACATGGTGCTGGACACAGTACTAGACCCGCTAGAACTAGACTCGGTGCTAGATTGGGTACTAGTGACAGCGCTGGATTCAGTACTAGACTCGGTGCTGGACTCGGTGCTAGATTCAGTACTAGACTCACTGCTGGACTCCTCTGAGCTAGAGGTGAAAGTTGGAGTCAAAACTTCAACCGTATTAGTCCCATCATCGCCAGTAACAGTGACAGTTGACGTTTCCGTACCCGTCCAAGGGGTAGTTAAAGTGGTCAATGGAGCAGGAGTCAAGACTTCGATGGTCACGATACTGTCGCTACCTGTAGCCGTAGATGTGGAAGTGAGAGTGCCCGTCCACACTGTGGAAACAGTTGTGGTGGGGAATGGGACCAAAACTTCTAATGTGTTCGTACCGTCAGTTCCTCCAATTGTAATGGTGACGGTTTCGTCTCCCGTCCATGGAGTGGTAAAGGTGGTGGTTTGATATGGAGCTAACACTTCTACAGTGTTGGTGCCTTCCCCAGGGATAGTTGTGGTTGATGTTTCGACACCGGTCCATGGAGTGGTAATCGTTGTGAACGGATATGGGGTCAATACCTCTACGGTATACACGTTGTCGTCACCTGAAGTTGTGGTGGTTGATGTTTCCAAGCCAGTCCACACCGTGGTAACAGTAGTGGTGGGGTATGGAACAAAAACTTCTACTGTGTTGGTACCATCAGTTCCTCCGACTGTAATGGTGAGGGTTCCATCAACAGTCCAAGGAGTGGTAATGGTGGTTGTTTTGTATGGAGCCAACACTTCTATAGTGTTAATACCCTCACCAGGGATAGTTGTGGTTGATGTTTCGACACCGGTCCATGGAGTGGTAATCGTGGTAAATGGGAACGGAGTCAACACCTCTACCGTATTCGTGTCATCGGTGCCTGAAATTGTGGTGGTTGATGTTTCAAACCCGGTCCATGGAGTTGTAACGGTAGTAGTGGAATATGGAACCAATACCTCTACGGTGTTTGTGCTTTCACCAGAAATAGTGGTGGTTGATGTTTCCAACCCAGTCCATACCGTAGTCACAGTGGTGGTGGAATATGGCACCAAAACTTCTACCGTGTTCGTACCGTCAGTTCCTCCAATTGTGATGGTGACAGTTTCGTCACCAGTCCATGGAGTGGTAATGTAGGTTGTTTGGTATGGAGCCAACACCTCTACAGTGTTTATACCCTCACCAGGAATAGTGGTTGTGGAAGTTTCGACACCGGTCCATGGGGTGGTGATCGTGGTGAATGGGAACGGTGTCAATACCTCTACAGTATCTGTATTGTCGTCACCTGAGATTGTGGTGGTTGAAGTTTCAAACCCAGTCCAGTCCGTGGTCACAGTAGTGGTGTGGCATTGTGGTCTTCCTGTGAAGGTGGATGGCCTGATGAAGTGAGCATTGTGATCCCAATTTCCGTTCCAAACCGAAGTCTGGCCAGTCCAAGTACCTGTCCATCTGAAAGGATAAAATACCCCGGCCTTCATATCGACCGTAAAGGTTACGGTATTACCCGAACCGGAAGTGTCAACATTGTAGATGATGTAATCTGAAGTGAAAGTGGTTTTGTAGTCCCCACAACAAGTGAATGCCTGAGCGCTACCCAATTGAACAAGACTGCTGCATATTTGGTGTAAGAAGTAAACTTCATTGTTGTATCAGCAGCGACAAACATGTAACCATAGTAGGTATCGGTACGAGCAGGAGGGGTCGGATTAGTTCCGAACTGCGTGTACCCCAGCAACATGAAATTCACATCTTGAATCAAATCAAGATTATCTAATGGATAAGCGTATGAAAATGAGTCCCAAGTTCCCGAGCCAGTGACTCCGGTACAACCATTTATGGCCACCACCGAAGATATCAAGTTGAAAATCGCAATGACCAGAAGGATATACATGACAAGGGGTGATTGTTTGAAGGCAATACTTCCGAAATGGCGACCCTTTATATCAACAAATCAGTACAGATTGATGCGTCCACATCTTTCCTGATAGTCATATACGAGGTTTTTCGGCAAGTTGCAGAAAATTTTCTTGTGCTGTATGATTGATGCCGCAAAAATAATTCCCTGAAAAAATATTGCGTATTAATTATCTCTGGTAAGCATCGACAGTTTGTTTCTGACTCTAAACAGCGATAGGTGGATAGCTGCGTACACCCTATGCTTTCCCGTAGCTATTGAAGGTTGATCTGACGCTTTTGAAATAATGCACATCAAGCGATTTCATGAATCTTGATTGTTGCGCCGCACATAAAAGATGCAGCTTTTACCTTGAGATCTAATCTTTAAAATAATAAAAACTCAGTTTGTTGGAGACCAAAACGTAAAAATGAAGTAGGAAGAACTTAGCTTAGTAAAAATATAACGTCTCGTTGTTACTCAATGCCACTCAAGAAGCGCCTTTTGCATTATGTGCAAATCCCTATGTCGAATCGTGCTTTGTCATAATAATCTTCATGTCTCATTTGCATAGCTCGCTAAAAGTTGACATCAAATATGGGGCTTAGATAAAATAACGGAAAACAGCAGATTCCGTGCATATAGCGCCTTTATTAGACAAATTCGACTCTATCCGTTCAAGTACGGATCAAGGTACTTTGGGGACTTTCTTGAGCTGGTTTTTGCTCTCGGCGAACAGGGTTTTAAGATCTTCTATGATTTCTGCATGTATTCTTCGTTTTGAAAACATTTGATACTATTCACTCCTTATGTATGCCTTTTATAAAATTGAAGGCATCAGATATCTTTGTTTCTCTACATCGATACGCCCTTGTCCCCTAAGTTAACTTTTGAGCAGGATCCTTGGAAAGTTGCTAGGGGTTGACTTAAATTTCCTTCTCTTCGTCAAAATAGTAAAAACCGACTGATCTTTTGTGGATGGCGTTTCCCCAGCTCGTTTATGTCGGGGTTCCGTAAAGTTCAGGGTAAACAATGTGAATAAAAGCCATTCTCGTTGTCTCAGCAGCCCAGCTAAGCGAACAATGTAGCTGAATTTAAAGTGGATCATTTGTACCATTTGTGTTCTCACGAATTGTTTTCATCTTGGGACGTTAGCATTCGACACTGGGATGAATCCTGAATATGTGTCAAAAGGTATATATCAGGTTCAGTCAGTAGTAATGAATCAGTAAATTTCAATATTATTCGATGCTAGAACTTTTAGCCAAACTCATTTTTACAGCCGTGACGCATTACATCGATCTCTTTCGATTTTGTGACGGCGAATTGAATTAAGCTGTTCATATAGGTTATAAAGGGGACATTTGCAATTCGGGCTCACTCATTGCGAGCTCAACTTACAAATTCAGAGGATCAATAAACTAGATTATATGTACAATTTCAAATTGTTTAGCCCTTGGTCAGTTTCAGTCTTGGTGCACATCGGTTTACGTGAATTGAAGTCGAAAATCGGAATTTCTACAAAGTGGAAGTGGTGGGTGAGCTTCAGCTGAGGCAAATCCCTTCACGATAATAGTTGATTGGTATAAGAATCAATACATTATTTACCTACCGAGAATATTCCATCAAGGATTGTTCAATTATACGAAGTTAGCAAATGCAATATAGTAAACGAAAGAGGTATAAAATGTATAGGAATGAAGTTTCAGGAAAGACGATTGGTTTTTGGTCCAATAGTTCTTAAAGCACAAGCACTGAAATGAAGATGGAGAGAACTCCCAATAAGCTTGAAGCTATTTTTGTTGCTCCATTAACATCGGTTGTTAACGTTGCAAAGGTTTGCAGGGTGGAAGACAGCAGTTGAGCATGTGTACTTGTGGATCTAGGAGTGGTGATGGCAATTGCCCCAGTCAATTGTTGAGGAGTCGAAGCATCAATAGGGAAATCTGAATTTGCTGCAAACGCACTCTCTGGGTGTGCGTCACATTTTGGGCAAACGATAGTAGAAGTCGAATACAATGTGACATTGATGGACAGAGTGGCCCCAAGAAGACCAGCTTCACATTTTCCTTTTGTACATTTGACCAAATTTGTGATGGTCAGCAATGCTGTAGTGGTAGTAGGGGTGGCTTTTTCGGTTTCTGTTTGACAGTTCTGTTCTGTACAAACGACTGTTGATGTCACAGTTCTGGAGTCGATTTCGGACAGAGGGGCTGCTGGTTTAGTGGTGGCGCTTGTAATTTCAGATGTGGAAGCCACAGAAGAATTCGACCAGGCAAAACTTGGGGTTAAAATTTCGATGGTTTCGATTCCATCAGCGCCTGTTAAAGTATTGGTCAGAGTGACCAAGCCGGTCCAACCAGTGGTGATGGTGATGTCGTGTTTCGTGCTCAGTGGAGTGGTAGAACTAAAGATACTAGACGAAGATGCAGTGGTCGATTCAGTGGTAGACACAAACGAACTAGACTCAGTACTTGATTGGGTACTGGAGATAGTGCTAGATTCACTGCTAGATTCACTGCTCGTTACAGTAGAACTAGACTCGGTACTTGACTGAGTACTGGAGACAGTACTGGATTCGGCATTTGACTCGCTACTAGTCCCGGTGGAACTAATCTCGGTAGTCGAGGTAGTACTAGAGGAAGTGCTGGATTCAGTGCTGGATTTAGTGCTGGACACTATGAAGCTAGACTCAGTACTCGATCTGGTACTGGTGACAGTACTGGATTCTGTACTGGATTCTGTACTGGATTCTGTACTGGACTCGGTACTTGATTGAGTACTGGATTCTGTACTAGACTCAGTACTTGATTGAGTACTGGATTCTGTACTAGACTCCTCTGAGCTAGATGTGACATCCGGAGTCAATATTTCAACCGTATTAGTCCCATCATCGCCAGTTACAGTAACAGTTGAGGTTTCTGTACCCGTCCAAAGAGTTGTCAACGTTGTCAATGGAGCAGGAGTCAAGATTTCGATGGTTTTGATGTCGTCGCTACCTGTAACCGTAGAGGTAGATGTAACAGTGCCCGTCCAAACCGTGGTGACAGTAGTAGTGGGGTATGGAACCAAGACCTCTAATGTGTTGGTACCGTCAATTCCTCCAATTGTGATGGTGACGGTTTCGTCACCGGTCCATGGAGTGGTAAAGGTGGTGGTTTGGTATGGAACTAACAATTCTACAGTGTTTGTGCCTTCACCAGGGATAGTTGTGGTTGATGTTTCGACACCGGTCCATGGAGTGGTAATCGTGGTAAATGGGAACGGAGTCAACACCTCTACCGTATTCGTGTCATCGGTGCCTGAAATTGTGGTGGTTGATGTTTCAAACCCGGTCCATGGAGTTGTAACGGTAGTAGTGGAATATGGAACCAATACCTCTACGGTGTTTGTGCTTTCACCAGAAATAGTGGTGGTTGATGTTTCCAACCCAGTCCATACCGTAGTCACAGTAGTGGTGGGGTATGGAACAAAAACTTCTACTGTGTTGGTACCATCAGTTCCTCCAATTGTGATGGTGACAGTTTCGTCACCAGTCCATGGAGTGGTAATGTAGGTTGTTTTGTATGGAGCCAACACTTCTATAGTGTTAATACCCTCACCAGGGATAGTTGTGGTGGATGTTTCGACACCGGTCCATGGAGTGGTGATCGTGGTGAATGGGAATGGAGTCAATACCTCTACAGTATTGGTGTTGTCGTCACCTGAAATCGTGGTGGTTGATGGTTCAAATCCTGTCCATGGGGTTGTAACGGTAGTGGTGGCGTACGGCACCAATACCTCTACGGTGTTTGTGCTTTCACCAGAAATAGTGGTGGTTGATGTTTCAACTCCAGTCCATACTGTGGTAATAGTAGTGGTGGAGTATGGGACCAAAACTTCTACCGTGTTCGTACCGTCAGTTCCTCCAATTGTGATGGTGACGGTTTCGTCACCAGTCCATGGTGTGGTAATGTAGGTGGTCTGATATGGAGCCAACACTTCTACAGTATTTGTGCCTTCCCCGGGGATAGTGGTGGTTGATGTTTCGACACCGGTCCATGGAGTGGTGATCGTGGTGAATGGGAATGGAGTCAATATCTCTACAGTAGCTGTGTCATCGGTACCTGAAATTGTGGTGGTTGAAGTTTCAAACCCAGTCCAGTCCGTGGTCACAGTAGTGGTGTGGCATTCTGGTCTTCCTGTGAAAGAGGATGGCCTGATAAAGCTAGCAGAGTGATCCCAATTTCCGGTCCACTGCGAATTCAGGCCAGTCCAAGTACCTATCCATCTGAAAGGATAATACACCCCGGCCTTCATATCCACGGTGAAGGTCACAGTTTTAGTTGTGCCGGAAGTTTCAACATTGTAGATGCTGTAATCTGAAGTGAAAGTGGTTTTGAAGTCCCCACAACAAGTGAATGCTTGAGCGCTACCCAATTGCACCAAGACTGCTGCTTTGTTGGCGGTAGAAGTAAACTTCATTGTTGTGTCGGTAGGGACATACATGTAACCATAGTAGCTTACGGTACGAGCAGGGGGGGTCACTGTAGTTCCAAACTGTGTGTACCCCAGCAACATGAAGTTCACATCTTGGATTAAATCAAGGTTGCCATTTGGATATGCATATGTAATGATGTCGTAAGTTCCTGTGCCTGTAACTCCAGTACAGCCATTCATGGCCACCACCGAAGTTATGAAGTTAAAAATTGCAATGACCAGAAGGTAATACATGACAAAGGTAGTTGTTTGTAGGCGACATGTCCAAAATGATGTCCCTTTATATCAACAAATTAGTACAGATTGATGCATCCACATCTTTCCTGATAGTCTAATACGAGATTTTTTACGGAAGTTGCAAAAAATAACCCCATGCTGTATAATTGATGCCGCAAAAATATATAGCTGAGAAAATATTGTGAAGTTAATATCTCTCATAAGTATGAAAAGTTTGGTTTTGAGTCAGAACAGCGATAGATGGGTAACTGAGTACACCCTATGCTTCCCAGTCGCTATTAAAGGTTGATCTGACTCTTTTGAAATGATATATCTCAAGGGATTTCATGTTTCATGATTCTTGCCCTAGTTGCATAAAAGTTGTAACATCAACCTTCAGATCTAGTCTTTAAAAAATTATATACTCAATTTGTTGAAGACCAAAAGATAAAAAGTAGGAAGAACGTAGCTTAGTAAAACTTTACGTGTATCGCTACCCAATGAAGCATCCTTTTGATATTTTGGGCAACTTGTGTCGAATCTTGCTTTGTTATAATAATTTTCGTGTCTTGCATGCCTCGCGAAAAGTTGACATAAACTTATCGGGCTTAGATAAAATATGCGGAAAACAACCGATTCCGTGCATATACCGCCTTATGGGACTAATTCAACTGAATCCGCTCAAGTACGCATCAAGGTACTTTGAGACTGTCTTGGGCAGGTATTTCATGAAGATCTTGGCGAATAAGGTTTCAACATCTCCAAGTATATCTGTATGTATTCCTAGTTTTAAATTCGTTCGTAATTACAACAATCCTCATGTATACCTTTATAAGATTGAAGGCATATCTTTGTTTCTCTATATATCGGTAAGCTCTTGCCCCCTAAGCTAACTTTTGAGCGGGGTTCCCAGAAGAATGCTTGGGGTGACTTCACTTTCCTCCTCGTTGTCAAAATAGTAAAAACCCACTGATCGTTTGAGCATGGCGTTGGCCTAGCTCGTTCATGTTGGGGTTCCGTAAAGTTCAGCGTAAGCAATTAATTAGATTGGCCAGTCTCGTTGTTTCAGGAACCCAGGTGAGCGAAAAATGTAGCTTGCAGATATGTAGATTCAAATTGAATCATTTGTAACATTTTTGTTCTTTCGAATCGTTGTCATCCGGGGACGTTTGCATTCGACACTCCGGATGGATTGTGAGTTTTTGTTGGTTAAAAACGGTTATATACCAAGTTCGGGTGATGAATCAGTAAGAAATAGCATCCATGGAAGCTGTAGACACCAAGAAAAGGTCGTTCTCCATTTCCTCTACTCTAATTTTGATTTCTTGTATCTATTCACTAACCATATTTACAGCTTGAACGCATTACATCGATCCCTTTCAATTTTGTGACGACCATCTGAATTAAGTAGTTCGTATGGCTGGAAAGATGGATATTCCCTATATGGTTTTGACAATTTATTGTGAGGTGTTGGATGTACGAATTTCAGAGAGTCATGACCACAAATCAGATCTATATTTTCGAACTGGTTAGTACCTTGCCAGCTTGAATCGTGGTGAAAATAGATTACGTGAATATTTGCTTTATAATTGCCATTATTTCTACAGAGTACAAGTTGTGCGTCTTTGGCCAAAGGCAAGATCTTACGCTAAAACAGTTGGTATTAGAATCAGTAAATTATTTACCTACATGAATAGTCCTCCAAGGATTGTTCTATATAAGACGAAATCAGCAAATGCAAAATGGTAAACGAAAGAGATCTATAATAAACTGGAATCGGGCTCCAGGATGGACGAATGGTTTTTGGTGTAATGAAACTTAGAGAACAAGCACAGAAATAAAGATGGAGAGAACTCCAAATAAACTCGAAGCTAATTTTTTTGCTGCATTGACATCAGCTGTTAACGTCGCGGAAGTTTGCGCAAGCGAAGACAGCAGTTGCGCAAGTGTACTTAAGTACGTAGAGGCGGTGACGGCAATTGCTTCAGTCGAAAAATGAGGATCCAAATTCCCAACAAAGAATGGAGAATTTGCTGCAAGTGCACTTCCTGGGTGTGCGTCACATTTTGGGCAAATAATAGTAGCAGTGATATGGTTAACGGTATATAAAATGACATCGATGGACAGAGTGGCCCCAGGAAGACCAGCTTCACATTTTCCTTTTGTACATTTGACCAAATTCGTAATGGTCTGCAATGCTGTAGTGGTAGAAGGAGTAGTTTTTTCGGTTCCAGCCTGACATTTCTTTTCTGTACAAACAACAGTTGATGTAGCAGTTCTAGAGTCGATTTCGGTCAGAGGGGCTGCTGCTTTGGTAGTGGCGCTTGTAATTTCAGATGTGGAAGCCACAGAAGAATTCGACCAGGCAAAACTTGGGGTTAAAATTTCGATGGTTTCGATTCCATCAGCGCCTGTTAAAGTATTGGTCAGAGTGACCAAGCCGGTCCAACCAGTGGTGATGGTGATGTCGTGTTTCGTGCTCAGTGGGGTATTAGAACTGAAGAGACTAGAAGAGGTTTCAGTACTAGACTCGGTGCTTGATTGAGTACCGGATTCAGTACTAGAGTCGGTACTTGATTGAGTACCGGATTCAGTACTAGAGTCGGTACTTGATTGAGTACTGGATTCTGTACTAGACTCGGTACTTGATTGAGTACTGGATTCTGTACTAGACTCGGTACTTGATTGAGTACTGGATTCTGTACTAGACTCGGTACTTGATTGAGTACTGGATTCTGTACTAGAGTCGGTACTTGATTGAGTACTGGATTCTGTACTAGACTCGGTACTTGATTGAGTACTGGATTCTGTACTAGACTCCTCTGAGCTAGATGTGACAGCCGGAGTCAATATTTCAACCGTATTGGTCCCATCATCGCCAGTTACAGTAACAGTTGAGGTTTCTGTACCCGTCCAAAGAGTTGTCAACGTTGTCAATGGAGCAGGAGTCAAGATTTCAACGGTAATGCTGTCGCTACCTGTAACCGTAGAGGTAGATGTAACAGTGCCCGTCCAAACCGTGGTGACAGTAGTGGTGGGATACGGAACCAAGACTTCTACAGTGTTTGTGCTTTCACCAGAAATAGTGGTGGTTGATGTTTCAACTCCAGTCCATACCGTGGTAACAGAAGTGGTGGAGTATGGGACCAAAACTTCTACCGTGTTCGTACCGTCAGTTCCTCCAATTGTGATGGTGACGGTTTCGTCACCAATCCATGGTGTGGTAATGTAGGTGGTCTGATATGGAGCCAAAACTTCTACAGTATTTATGCCTTCACCAGGAATAGTGGTGGTGGATGTCTCGGCACCAGTCCATGGAGTGGTGATCGTGGTGAATGGGAATGGAGTCAATATCTCTACAGTAGCTGTGTCATCGGTACCTGAAATTGTGGTGGTTGAAGTTTCAAACCCAGTCCAGTCCGTAGTCACAGTAGTGGTGAAACATTGCTGGCGTCCATTGAAAGTGGATGGCTGGATTAGGAAAGCGGGCTTATCCCAATTTCCGGTCCAAACCGAACCCAGACCAATATAAGTACCTGTCCATTTCAAAGGATAATACACCCCGGCCTTCATGTCGACCGTATAGGTTATGGTTTTACCTGCGCCGGTAGTGTCAACATTGTAGACGATGTAATCGGAAGTAGATGTGGATGTAACCAGCCCACAACAAGTGAATGCTTGAGCGCTACCAAATTGAAGTAAGACTGCTGCGTTTTGGGCGAATACAGTAAATGTCAATGTTGTATCAGTTTTGACATAAAAGTAACCAAAGTAGGCTAAGGTACGAGCATTGCCAGTTGGGTTGGTTCCAAACTGTGTGTACCCCAGTAACATGAAATTCAAGTCGTGAACTAAGTCGGTATTCCCATCAGGGTATTGATATTGGAGTAAGTCCCAAGATCCCGAACCTGTAACTCCCGTACAGCCATCGAAGTCCCTGGCCACCACCGAAGATATCAAGTTGAAAATTGCAATGATCAGAAGGAAATACATGACAATGGGTAGTTGTTTGTAGGCTACACGTCCAAAATGACGACCTTTTATATCAAGAAAATAGCATCCACATCTTTCCCGATAGTCATGACAGGACTTTTTTATGGAAGTTGCAGAAAATATCCTCATGGGGTTTGAATGATGCAGCAAAAATAATACACCTAGAAAATATTGTCGAGTGATAATTCCCAGTGTCACTAGTTTGTTTCCAAGTCTCAAAATGGATAGATGGTTGACTGCGTACATCCTATGCTCTCCCTTCGTTATGAAGGATCATCCCACTGGTTTGACAAAAGATATCTCAAAAGATATCAAGTTTCTTTGTTGTTGCCCCTAACGGCATTAAAGTTCCAGCTACATCTTGATTTAATCTTCAAAAAATAACATACACAATTCGCTGGATGCCGAAAGTCAAAAACCAAGTAGGAAGAATGTGGCTTAGGAAAACTGTTAGGTTTCTTTGTTACTCAATGTCATTCAATAAGCGGCTTTTGCATTTTCGTGCCCTGTGTCGAATAGTACGCTATCAATCTTCCTGTCTCATTTGCATTACTCGCCAAAAGTTGCAAAAATTGTGCCGCATTAATAAAATAAAAGAAAAACGCCCGATTCCACGCATAAACCGCCTATAACGGATAATTCGACTGAAGATCCGCTACGGCATCAAGAGACTACATGGGATCTTGAACGGAGCAAACCTTGATGCAAGCAGAATATTATGAAGCTGCGGACCAGGAATCGTAATCCCGTATTTTTTCAGCAAGACTCCCTAGTTTTGAAAATAATTCAGCGATATCAACCAAACCTTATGGATGCCTCGTAACTATAATAACTAATTGGCCAACATCGTTGAAGATGTCAAGAATCTTTGCTCGCTATATACCGGTACCATTTTGCCCTCCCTACGCTAAGTTCTCGAACAGGTTAAAATGAATGCTAGGGTGCACCGCTTTTCTCCTCTTCTTCAAAAAAATACTGAGCCATGGTGCATGCGTTTGCCCCACTCGTTATCTCGGGGTTGCGTAAAGTTTGTGATGACAATAATAACGCTCTCGATGGATCAGAAACCCCACTAAGCGAAAATTGTAGTAGACCCACGAAGGAATATGAATTAGTTTTTCGGCATGAGTAAGAGTGTTGCTCTCTGGATACATGTCAACTTCACGGAAGTTTGGCACTCGACGTATTAGTTTAACTGAGGTTTTGATTATTTGAAAAGGGGTATTCGCCAAGTTCGGTTGGAGTGTTCAGTCAGGAAATTTTGAATTTATCTGATGAGTTAGAGTTTTTAGTCAAAACCCAATTTTACAACCTCAACACATTACACCAATCTCTCTCGATCATGTGACGAATATTTTTTAGTCCTTGACCACTTTGAGTCGTGATCAATAACACGAATATTAAAGCAATTTACACCATTGATTCTACAGAGTGGAATTGATTCGTCTTCAGCTAAAGACAAAATCTTCACTAAAGCTGTCGGTTGTATTGGAATGAGTATATTATTTACGTAGTGAGACTATTCCTTCAAGGATTGTTCTATGTAAGACGAAGTTAGCAAATGCAAAATAGTAAACGAAAGAGGTATAAAATTTACTGGAATGAGGCTCCGGCGAAAGCGAGTGGTATTTTGCATCAAATTACTTAGAGCACAAGCACAGAAATGAAGATGGAAAGAACTCCAATCAAACTTGAAGCCAAAGTCTTTGCTGCATTGACATCAGCTGTTAATGTTGCACTGGCTTGCGACACTGAAGACAGCAGTTGAGCAAGTGTGCTTAGGTACGTAGAAGTGGTGACGGCGATTGCTTCAGTCAATTGATGAGTATCCAAATCCCCAACAAATAACGCAGAATTTGCTGCAAGTAGACTCTCTGGGTGAACGGTGCATTTTGGGCAAACGATGGTAGCAGTGATATGGTTAACGGTATACAAAATGACATCGATGGACAGAGTGGCCCCAGGAAGACCAGCTTCACATTTTCCTTTTGTACATTTGACCAAATTTGCAATAGTCTGCAATGCTGTAGTGGTTGTAGGGGTGTTTTTTTCGGTTTCTGCTTGACATTTCTTATCTGTACAGTCAACAGTTGATGTGACAGTTTTAGAGTCAATTTTGGTCAGAGAAGCTCCTGGTTTAGTGGTGCTTGTAACTTCAGAGGTGGACATCATTGATGAATTCGACCAGCCAAAACTTGGGGTCAAAATTTCGACAGTGTTGGTTCCATCAGCACCAGTTAAGGTAGCGGTCAGAGTAGCCAAGCCTGTCCAACCGGTGGTGATGGTGATGTCGTGTTTGGTGCTCAGTGGGATGGTAGAACTTAAAATACTTGAAGATGATTGAGCAGTGGATTCAGTACTAGACTCGCTGAAACTAGACTCGGTTTGGGTACTGGAGAGAGTATTGGATTCAGTGCTAGACTCAGTGGAACTAGACTCGGTGCTGGATCCAGTGCTGGATATAGACTCACTGCTAGACTCCTCTGAGCTTGAGGTCAGAGATGGAGTCAATATTTCAACGGTAATGCTGTCACTGCCTGTAACAGTAGAAATAGATGTAAGAGTTCCGGTCCATGGAGTTGTAACGGTAGTGGTGGGGTATGGGACCAAGACCTCTAATGTGTTGGTACCGTCAGTTCCTCCAATTGTTATGGTGACGGTTTCGTCTCCCGTCCATGGAGTGGTAAAGGTGGTGGTTTTGTACGGAACCAACACTTCTACAGTGTTTAAGCCCTCACCAGGAATAGTTGTGGTGGATGTTTCGACACCAGTCCATGGAGTGGTGATCGTGGTAAATGGGTGTGGAGTCAACACTTCCACAGTATTTGTGTTTTCACCTGAAATTGTGGTGGTCGACGTTTCAAACCCAGTCCAGTCTGAAGTCACTGTAGTGGTGTAACATTGCGGGCTTCTTCCTTTGAAAGTGGATGGCAGGATGAGGTTAGCACTGTGGTCCCAATTTCCGTTCCACTGCGAATTATCACCAGTCCAAGTACCTGTCCATTTCAACGGATAATATACCCCTGCCTTCATGTCTACAGTATAAGTTACGGTTTTACCTGTGTCAGAAGTGTCAACGTTGTAGATGATATAATCTGAAGTGGAAGAAGTGGATTGAACTGGCCCACAACAAGTGAATGCCTGATCGCTACCAAACTGAAGCAAGACTGCTGCGTTTTGGGCATATGTAGAAAAAGTCATTGTTGTGTCAGTAGTGACGTAGAAGTAACCAAAGTAGGTTATGGTACGAGCAGGGTATAATATCGGATATGTTCCGAACTGTGTGTACCCCAGTAACATGAAGTTCACGTCTTGAATATAATCAGTATTTCCCAGTGGGTATGCGTATGTAGCTGTGTCCCAAGATCCCGAGCCTGTAACTCCCGTACAGCCATCGAAGGCC
Source organism: Kurtzmaniella quercitrusa var. filamentosus (nom. nud.) (assembly GCA_020280135.1). Taxonomy (NCBI): domain Eukaryota; kingdom Fungi; phylum Ascomycota; class Pichiomycetes; order Serinales; family Debaryomycetaceae; genus Kurtzmaniella; species Kurtzmaniella quercitrusa var. filamentosus (nom. nud.). The sequence goes on from JAFIDH010000005.1 coordinate 772,264, forward strand.
ACTACTGACGATATCAATTTGAGAATTGCAATGACCGGAAGGAAATACATGGCAAGTGGTGGTTGTTTGAAAGCGGACTTACAAAATGGCGCCTTTTATATCTACAAACTAGTACAGATTGATGCGTCCACATCTTTCATGATAATCATCAGTAATAGTTATTTTATGCAAAAAATATCCTCATGGGGTATGATTGATGCCGCAAAAAATATTGTATATATAGAAAATATTGTTTAAAATTCCTCCACTAAGTATCGACATGATAAGTTTCCGAGTATGAAAAGATTGTGGATGGACAACTTAACACATTCTATACTTCCCATCTTTATAGAATAGATCCCACTGGTTTGAAAAGAGATACTCGAATGAAGATCTTAAGCTATGTCAGTTTCTTTTGATTGTTGTTTGCCCTAGCTGCATAAAACTTTGCATCATCAACATTTTGATCCAAACTTTAAAAATAAGAAACCCTTTTTTATTTAAGACTAAAGCTGAGGTTAAAGTCAGTGTAACTTGACTGAAAAAAGTATCGTCTCATTTTGAAATGTAATGTCATTCCATAAGCGTAGTTTAAATTCGATTGTTCAAATTCCTTTATCGAGTCGTACTCTGTCATGATAATGTTTGTCTCATTTGCATTACTCGCTAAAAGTTGACATAAATTATGCTGCATCGGTAAAATAAATGCCCGATTTCGTACATGAATTTTTTTTCGACCGATTCCGTCTTGGTACGCATGAAGTTTGGGGTTTCTCAAATGAAGAACGCCTTGACACGAGCATAATAATATGAAGCTTTCGGCGAACCAGAATCCAGATCTCATATTATTTCTGCATGTGTTTCTAGTTCGGAAAATAATCCCTTTCGATCATTATGTATAACATAGAAGCTTTGATCAAGTGACCAACGTCGCCGAAGACGTCCGGCATCTTCGTTTCTCTATCCATTGGCATATCTTGCCCCCTGAGCAAACCTTTCGAACAGATCATTAGGGAATGTTAGGGGGGATGACTCTACCTCTCTGATCTTTGTCAAAGAAGTAAAAATTTGCGTTTCATGGTGCATGCGTATGCCTAGCTCGTAAATCTCGGGATTGCGTAAAGTTTGTGATGAACAATGTAGCCGCTCATGATCCACCAGCTAAGCGAAGATTGTAGTAGACATACGTGGGAGATCTTACATACTAGACAGTTTTTGGTTGTAGTTGGTTATCTAGAGCAAAGTTATCAGCTCTACTGAACAAGATTGATATAGAATATGACCATCACATCAGTCAAAATCACTCGAACGTCTCATTGTCATATGGCTTAAGTGTCGACTTCTTCATATTCTGATTTGTCTGCACAATGCGTAACTTCCACCAAATGTTCGACCTAGTTTCCCAATCAAAAAAATTGGAATATCGACTAGAGGTTTGCTGATCGTTCCACACAGTTCAATCAAAAAGCCCAAATCTACTTGTTTCGATCTTAGTCTAACCCATTGTTGAAGTTTTAAAGGGAACGGGCAAGAGAACAATTACTTTCAAAAGGATCAGTCTCTATGTTGATTTTGAAAAATGAAGAAATAGGTTATTTAGAATCGAAGTCATGCCGGCCACTTACAACAAGCTACAAATTTACCTAGTTATAGTTTATCAGATTGTCCCAGGTACCATTCGTTCTAAATAATGTACTTCCTCTGTGAATATCTTGTCTGACTTTCTATCAGTCACTTCAAGTTGTATGACTTCCCAGTAGTGTAGCACAATTTGTGTATGGGTGTATGGGTGTATGGGTGTATGGGTGTATGGGTGTATGGGTGTATGGGTGTATGGGTGTATGGGTG
>JAFIDH010000007.1:0-108729 GCA_020280135.1 Kurtzmaniella quercitrusa var. filamentosus (nom. nud.)
ACACCCATACACCCATACACCCATACACCCATACACCCATACACCCATACACCCATACACCCATACACCCATACACCATTATGCTTCTTCGGATAAATTCTCATACAATAGTCAAACCTTAAAATGGCAGTAGATTCCGCCTTTCTTATGTATGTGCGGCTTCTCTCATTCGGTGAATGATTGGAAGTTGGAAGTATGCATATATAGGTAAGTGTATATTGTAATAACGTTTACAGTTGCCAAATGGTTATTATACGCAGATGAGATTCTGACCAGTTTTTCAATTTATGTAAGATACTTAATGATGAGATATTTAAGCACTTTTGTCTAAAGATTAAGCTTTATTGATGGAAGAGTAGCCAACTGTGTAAATACGAATTAAGCGCGATTAATTTGTATAGAGCATCTAGAAGACCCCTTGCTGCTATCCCGATTCTGCATTGAGAAACTAGTTCAGTGAAGTTAGGTAGAATTTCAAAAAAAGATTGTTTTTTAGGTCATATGTCAAATATGTCAATGGGTTCAACAAAGAAAATGCCAAAAACGCATTCACGTCAAGTAGTCGACGGTGAGTCATATTTTTTAGGTCATATTTCAAGGGTCTTCAACGAGGAAGCATTTCAGGCAAACTGTAGTGAGTCATTTTCGTGATTATGTATGATAAGATAGTAATTACGAGATTATCCAATCCGAGTTGAGGCTGATTACCTTAAAAATATATATATGCAAAAAGTCTCATAACCAGATCATTTCGCGAACTGTCAACTGCATGACGATAAACTAAGATTTACGATTTACGAATCTACATTTAAACACCACAATGTTCATGACTTGAGGGCACAAAATGAAATCTCAGAGCTCAATTCCAGAGAGCAGTGACCAACCACTGCGAAGCTCAACACCTACAGAGAAATCGTCATCCGTATCACCACCACCTATCGAAAGTCTATCATTGTACCAAAATTTAGAAAAGAAGCCGCACCAATTCCACGAATTATTGGATAAACTCAGAGAACAGGAATTTTCGAGTGAAAGGTTCTACAAATTAGATGCCAGCACATCCTATCCAACCGAGGAAGAAGCAGTTGCTCACTTACTCTTTCTTCGGGCTCTAGGAGAATTAAAGAAAAGAATCGAAAATGAACCTAGCCCTCCTATGTATACCAAGTATCTGAATCAAGAAAATGCTTTAATAGAGAAGGAAAAGAAATGGCAGGTTTACGTTACCAATGCTCTGACAAGGTTCATTTTATTCGTAGAGGCAGTGAACCGCATCATAGGAAGTAAAGTTGAAGAAACTGCTTTCTTTGATGGAGAATGGAAGAATCAATTTTCAAATATGAAAGGTGAGACAAGAATCTTCGATTTACTTCCTCCATTAGACGTTCTTATGGTTTGGCATTCGTTCATGCTTAATCCGACTTCATTTTATGACAACTTCGCAAGATTGGATATATTGCAGTTTGCTTACCTACCATTCCCTCTTTTCAAAGTCGCCAAAGCAATTGATCGTTATTCATTTGAATATCGGCCACAAGAGAAGGAAATTCTCGAGTTTGAGCAATTCTGTAATGTCAACTACACACCTCAATTAAGCGAAATATTGGGCAAAACTTTTGAAATTCGTTGCCCCAACTGCTTTGAGGTGATATGTGAGACAGGATACACCAATGCCAACAATACCGGCTTTGCAGATCAATCTTTTGAGAGGGAGGTCCCAGAGACAAGTCGTTGCGAACATCTACGTGGCTCCAAAGTCACTCATCTGCTGTTGAGGACACAACGATTAATCTGGGATATACAATCACCACTCGTGATGCCCAACATGTTCAAAAACTTCTCTTCCGTATTATGCAGTAAGATAAAGAGAAACAAAAATACATTACCTACAGTAATCAGCAAGAGCGAGATTGTGAAGAAACTGTTAATGAATTTGGAAGACCAGTCTCACTTGTTCAGTGACCTTAAATTAACGATTGCGCTGCTTCCCGAAAAAGATAGGTTTGTAACTCGGTTGTCAATTAGAGATTACTGTAACGCTAATTTGGTATATTTGACAACACAATGTTCAGACAAAACCCCAGAGATACTCGAAGATTTGGTCGGATGTGTCACTAGGCAGATGAGGTTCGTGGAAAAAATGAATTCGATTGATTGGTTACATTCTGACCATTTGAATATAACAATTGCAGAAGCTAGAATGAGATACCTGAGATTTTTCAGGTTTTTGACAGATAAGTCAATAGAGCAAGTGTTAGTGCCTACACTCGACATTGATCTTTTATGGCACACACATCAACTTTCGCCTTACAACTATCTCAAGTCATGCAAAGATAGTCCAAAAAATCGGATAATCGACCATAACGATAAATATCCTGAAACTTATTTAGATGATGCATTTGAGTATACTCAAAAGATCTACAAGAAAAGATTTAAAGAGGAATATTCCTTATGCTTTTGCACTTATTGTACAGAAAAGAGGATGAAATGGTTAAAGGAAAATCTGAGCTTTTTTAAGAAGCAAAAGCAAACCAAGGTAGCAGTGGATCAAAATGTTCTTACAAGTTCTGGCCTTGGGCACATATCAGATCATAACGTCATCAAATACTCGCTGGATCCTAATGAAGTTCCAGAAATAACTAACTATCCATGGTCGACTTACATTCAACGGGAAAATTTATATGTTACCCAACCTCAGCAACCCATCAATCAAGAGAACAGCTGCTTATGGCTGAAAAATGCTAAAATGAGTGGAGCTTGTGGTGGAACCAAATCTTGTGGCAGTGCTGGCTTTGTGTTTAATGGGGTAGGGGCATATGCAAAATGTGGAGGGAATTCCACTACTGGGACGGGCTATACTATACAGGGAGCAGGCGGAGGAATAGGAGGAGGCGGAGGAGGCTGTGGAGGAGGAGGAGGTGGATGTTGAAGTGGATGCTGAACTGTCAGACCTTTATGTTCGTACATGTAATGAATACTTAAAATTACGCTCATATGAAGCCGATCAATAAAATCGTACTGACAAGCCAGAATGATCATTAAAAGTCGTCCATGTCCCTACCGTTTAAAGCATACGAAATGCATGAGTCCCAAAGGCCCTTGATGCGTATTGGAACGAATCCCCACTCGGATTAGTCCATAAAGGCGGGTTATGTATAAAATTTGACGTTTTCCGTTTATTTATTTATGCTGCATAACAGATATCAACTTTCAGCGAGTAAGTAGCACAAAGATTATTACGATAAAATAAGATTCGAAAAGAATTCTTTTCACAAACGATTTCGATGGACGCTTAGGGAATATTAAATAGCGAAACAGTTACCGTTTTGTACCAAGTTTCTCCGTTTAAGAATTATCTTTCGATCTCTTACTAAATTTAGTTTCCTGTTGGATCCCAAATCCTGCACGTGGATACAGGTAATCAGAGTATATACAGGAAGTATACCTAATCGGGAACAGCAAGTGTTGCAACAACTTAAACACAGTCAACCATTGAGCATACAATGGGTGAGGGTAAATGACTAAGAGAATGTTAAAAGGCCAAGAGAATGGTAAACGACCAAGACAATAGAATACGAATAGGGTACCAGGTGAAACAGTAGGACGACCGTCTAATTACACAGAGGCGCAGCCAGATGAGGATGTATATGGGAGGTATTTCTAGGAGATACAGAACTAAAGAGAGCGTTTAGTTCTATAAGAGCATCTGGGGTTCTTCTATAGTCCAAATAAGGAAATAGAAAAGAAAAGATTATCTTAAGCAGATCCTATAGTCGATCAGGTTCAACACGAAACTTAATGGTGAAATAACTTATGAACTTATCTCTCCGCCCAAAACTTCAGCGATTGGGTAAATAAGTTTCCAGCTACTATGCAAAATTGAACTTCCAGGTCGATCTATGTTATCCACGGAAGACATAGAAGACCCCTTGAGCCTAAAAAGTGATAGAAAGACACTGTTACTGAACACGTGGAGGGGCAATGTAAAATATTAATTAGATACGAAAAAAATCTTTTGAGGAAGAATAATAAAGAAATATCATTGGCTAATATGTTGACAGGTTATCTGATGGAATCACTCCAAGCAGTCGAAGGTGAGTCATTTGCGTAATTATGTCTGATTAGATAGTCAATACGAGACCTTTCGTTTTGTTTAGAGACTAATCACCTTAAAAAATATCATCTACAACCAAAACTCATAACCATATCATCTTGCAAACTTTCAACTGCATGACGATATATTGAGACTTACAGATTTACGAACCTACATTTAAGATCCACAATGTTCATGAGTTGACCATACAAAATGAAACCTCAGAGCTCAATGCCAGAGAGCAATGATCAAACATCTCAAAGCACTCTCTCTACAGTGAAATCATTCGAATCAGCACTCGAAAGTCCCCCACTGTATCAAAATGTGGAGAAGAAGCCGCATCAGTTCCACGAAATATTGGATGAACTCAGCCAACAGGAATTTTCAGGCGAAAGGTTCTACAGATTAGATGGCAACACATCCTATCCAACTGAAGAAGAAGCAGTTGCTCAATTACTATTTCTCCGGGCTCTAGGAGAATTAAAGAAAAGAATCGAAAATGAACCTAGCCCTCCTTTGTATACCAAGTATCTGAATCAAGGGAATCCATCAATTGAGAAGGAAAAAAAATGGCAGGTTTACGTTACCAATGCTCTGAGAAGGTTCATTTTATTTGTAGAGGAAGTAAACCGCATCATAGGATTAAAAGTTGAAGATACCAAATTCTTCGACTATTCATGGAAGGTTCATTTTTCATATATGAGACGTAAGTTTAGAATTTCCGAGTTACTTCCTCCATTGGATGTCCTTATGGTTTGGCATTCGTTCATGCTTAATCCGACTTCATTTTATGATACTTTTGCAAGATTGGATATATTGCAGTTTGCTTACCTACCATTCCCTCTTTTCAAAGTCGCCAAAGCAATTGATCGTTATTCATTCGAATACCAGCCTCAAGAAGAGGAAATTCTCGAGTTTGAGCAATTCTGCGATGTCAACTACACACCTCAATTAAGCGAAATATTGGGTAAAACTCTAAAAATCCGTTGTCCCAGGTGCTTTGAGGTGATATGTGACACAGAATACACCAATGTCAATGACACGGGCTTTGCAGATCAATCTTTTGAGTGCGAAGTCCCAGAGACAAGTCTTTGTGAACATCTACGTGGCTCCAAAGTCACTCACCTGCTGTTGAGGACCCAACAATTAATCAGGGATATACAATCACCACTCGTGATGCCCAACATGTTCAAGAACTTCTCTTCCGTATTATGCAGTAAGAACAAGAAAATCAAATGGGAATTACCTATAGTATTCAGAAAGAGTGAGATTGTGAAGGATCTGCTAATGGGATTGGAAGACCAGCCCCACTTGTTCAGTGACCTTAAATTAACAATATTGCTGCTTCCTGAAAAAGATAGGTTTGTAACTCGGTTGTCAATTAGAGATTACTGTACCGCTAATTTGGTATATTTGACTACACAATGTTCAGACAAAACCCCACAGATACTCGAAGATTTGGTCGGATGTGTCACTAGGCAGATGAGGTTCGTGGAAAAGATGAATTCGATTGATTGGTTACATTCTGACCATTTGAACATAACAATTGCAGAAGCTAGAATGAGATACCTGAGATTTTTCAACTTATTGACAGATAAGTCAATAAAGCAAGTGTTAGTGCCTACACTCGACATTGATCTTTTATGGCACACACATCAACTTTCGCCTTACAACTATCTCAAATCATGCAAAGATAGTCCAAAAAATCGGATAATCGACCATAATGATAAATATCCTGAAACTTATTTAAATGAAGCATTTGAGTATACTCAAAAGATCTACAAGAAAAGATTTAAAGAGGAATATTCCTTATGCTTTTGCACTTATTGCACAGATAAGAGGATGAAATGGTTAAAAGATAAACTCACAATTTTCAAGAAGCAGAAACAAATGAAATGTGAGTTGGCAGTGAACCAAAACGTACTTACAAGTTCAGGGCTTGGACACATATCAGATCACAACGTCATCAAATACTTTCTGGAGTCTTATGAAAATCCAGAAAAGACGAACTATCCATGGTCAACTTACGTCAAGGGTAATAATTTGTATGTGACCCAACCTCAGCAACCCATAAATCATAAGAATAGTTGCCTATGGCTGAAAAATTCTACGAGGAGCGGAGCTTGCGGAGGAACCAAATCTTGTGGTAGTGCTGGCTTTGTAGTAATTGCGGCAGGCGTATACGCAGATTGTGCTACCATGTGTGGGACTGCTGCAGGAGGTGTAGGTGGCGGATGTGGTGGAGGAGAAGGAGGCTGCGGAGGAGACGGGGGAGGAGGAGATTGTGGAGGAGGCTGTGGAGGAGGCTGCGGAGGCTGCGGAGGAGACTGAAAGGGCGCTGCTGAATTGTCAGCTTATTAAATTCATACATGTACGCATACTTTCCAATTTACGCTCATATTAGGCGTAACAATACAATCGTACTGACAAGCCAGAACTATTGAGACCTGGCCCCCCATTTAAAGCATATAAAAAGCATGAGTGGCGGTAAATTGTGGTCGGAAATGAAAGCTCATGAACTAGCTTCAAATTTCAGTCACAACGGGACGATAGCTGCAACCAATTTAGAGGCTGCTAAATCGGTTATGATGAATCGATTTTATATCGGATGAAATTCAAAATTTGCATTAACTCACCACCACTAATCCATACTGGTATGTACAGTTATCAAATATTATAAACTAGTATATCGATCCCAAGGTCTCGTGATGGCATCAATCCACAAGAACCCGATGGTACAAATGCCAAAAAATTTGAATTGGACCTACCATATCCGTCTACAATTCTCGCTTAGCTAAACTGCTACCTCAACGAGGGCGGTTGTTGTTATTCATCACAAAATTACGCAACTCCGAGATATATGCACCATGGATCACTTTGACAAAGATGGGAAGAGTAAAGCCATCCCCTCTGGCATTCACTCAAAGGTGCCCTTTCGGTAAGTTTACTTATGGGAGCAAGAACACACGGTTTATAGAGAAGTAAATATTACTGTTGTTTTCAACGAAGTTGGCCACTAGATCAAACAGCACAGGTCGTAAAAAGGATTATTGCTAATCTCTGAATTATTTTCGAATCTAGGAATACATGCAGAAATATTATGAGATGTTGAAGTTTGATTCACCGAGAAAATCATACTCTTCTGGTCATGTCAATGCTTTTTTAAAGGCCCCCAAAGACGAGTTTCCACTCAGATTGGTCCGTAATGGCGGGTTATGGATAGAATCGGACGATTTCCGATTATATTATTTATGCGGCATTATTGTATGTCAACTTTAAGCGAGTAATGCAAATGAGTAAAGAGATTGGAATGTTAGAGTACGATTAGATGAAGGAATTTTTTCACAAATGATTAAACTAGACGTTCAGGAAATGAATGATAAAAGAGAGAAAAGGCGCTATCTTCAGTCAAGTTTCTCCGCCATTGGATACATCTTTCAATCTCCAACTAGAATAAGTTTCTTATTTTTTAGATTAGATCAAAACGGTAATGATGCAAGGTTTATGCATCTAGGGCAACAACAATTGAGCCTGAAATGGCTTGAAATATCTAATTTCAAACCAGTGAGATCAGCCATTTACACAGATGGTAAGGCATAGCCTTTAAGTAGTTACCATTAAGCCATCCAGAGACCCGGAAACAAATGTTGGTAATTACTGGAAATTTTCACTAAACAATATTTTTTCAGGCATAATATTTTTTGCGGCATCAAGCATACGCCATGAGGATATTTTTTGCAACTAAACAACAAAGAGTACCAATAAACACCAGGAAAGATGTGGTTATCTCGCCTGAACTTATTTGTTGCTATAAAGAGCAGTCATTTTGGAAGTGTGACTATAATTCAAAAACCGTTGTCATGAATTTCCTTATTGTCATCGCGATTTTCAACGTAATTTCTTCAGTGGTGGCCCTCACTGGGTGTACTGGCGTTATGGGGGACTCCGATTATGATACACTTTACTATGGATACCCAGCAGGTAATCTTGATTTAATTCAAGACGTGAACTTCATGTTGCTGGGGTACACGCAGTTCGGAACCAAACGGACCCCTCCTAGTTCGACTGTTGTGTATTATGCTTACTTATATGTCACCACTGACACAAGCTTAACCTTTACTACTTATGCCGAAAAAGCAGCAGTTTTACTTCAATTAGGTAGCGCTCAAGCCTTCACTTGTTGTGGGGCGTACGAGTCCACGGCCTCCTCAGATTACATTATCTACAATGTTGACACTGCTGGTGAGGAAAAATTCGTAACATATACGGCCGATTTGGTCGCCGGTATGTATTATCCTCTTAAATGGACTGGTGTTGATACAGGGGCAGGTTCGAATTGGTACGGAACATGGGACAAACCCGCCTATATCATCCAACCATCTACCTTAACCAATGCATTGCAATGTCCCATCACTTTGACTACAGCATGGACTGGGTTTGAAACTTCAACCACTACAATTTCTGGTGACGACAATGTGGATACTGTAGAGGTGTTGACTCCATATCCACTCACCACTGTCACCACTCCATGGACTGTCGACGGAACCCTTACCATTACGGTCGGAGGAACTGACGGTACCAATACAGTAGAGGTATTCGTCCCATACCCCACCACCACTGCTTCCACAGTATGGACTGGCAGTTTTACATCCACCTCTACGGTTACAGGTAGCGACAATATCGTGACCATCGAAATCTTGACTCCAGCTCCTTTGACCACATTGACAACCCTTTGGACGGGTACAGAAACATCAACTACTACTGTGACCGGCGATGATGGGACCAATACAGTTGAAATTTTGACTCCTGCTCTCACCTCTAGCTCAGAGGAGTCGAGCAATGAGTCAAGTACTGAATCCAGGACTGCCTCGAGTACCCAATCAAGTACAGAGTCTAGTTCTATTGTGACTAGTACCGAGTCAAGTACTGAATCCAGCACGGTCTCCAGTACTCAATCGAGCACCCAATCAAGTACCGAGTCTAGTTCAATTGTGACTAGCACCGAGTCAAGTACTGAATCCAGCACGGTCTCCAGTACTCAATCGAGCACCCAATCAAGTACCGAGTCTAGTTCTATTGTGACCACCAGCGAGTCAAGTTCTGAATCCAGCACTTTCTCTAGTACTCAATCAAGCACCGAGTCTAAATCCATTCTGTCCACCACCGAATCATCCACTCAGTCTTCCAGCCTCTTCAGTTCTACCATTCCACTGAGTACTAAGCACGACATCACTGTCACCACTGGTTGGACAGGCTTGGTCACTCTGATCATTACTTTGACCGGTGCTGATGGTACCAACACCATCGAAATTTTGACCCCGAGTTTTGGCTGGTCGAATTCATCAGCGATTTCCACGTCTGACTTCACGAGTACCAACACTAAACCTGCAGCACCTCTGACTGAGATTTACTCTAGAACTGTTACATCAACTGCTGCTTGTACAGAGGAGAAGTGTCAAGCTGAAGAAAAAACTACCCCTACTACCACCATAGCATTGCTGACCATCACAAATTTGGCCAAATGTACAAAAGGTAAGTGTGAAGCTGGTCTTCCTGGGGCTACTCTGTCCATCGATGTCATTTTGTATGCCGTTGACCATATCACCGCCACTATCTTTTGCCCAAGCTGTGCTACAAACCCAGAGAGAGCTCTTGCAGTAAATTCTAACTTCTTTGTTGGGGCGTTGGCTCCTCACACATTGACTGGAGAAACTGCCGTCACTACTTCTGTACACTCAAGTACACTTGTCCAACTGCTGTCTTCTGTTGCACAAACCCTTGCAACGTTAAAACCTGACGTAAATGCAGCAAAATCTTTGGCTTCTAGTTTGATTGGAGTTCTTTCCATCTTCATTTCGGTGCTTCTTCTCTAATTCATTAGAATGTAAAATACTGTTTCCTTTCTCTGAAGCCCTAGTCCGATATGTTTTAGACTTTTTTCGTTTTCTATATTGCCTTCGCTAACTTCGACACATTTAGAACAATCCTTGGTAAAACATGCCTAGCAATTTATTAAGAACTAGCTAGATAATTATAGACAACGGTAACATCTGCTGTATCGGCTATTCGTAGAAAAGAGCAGAGTTCTGTGTGATTTTAGTACCTAGGAGGTCTACTTCAGATGTAATATTTTTGAGAATGGGATAGTTCCTCATGAGAAGGGTGTATGACGGGTTATATTCCGTTGCCTGAACCAGTCAGACCCGAATTTAATCCGAGCGTACACCTCGGAAATTGGCCCCAGTGATTATACCTTGACTCTTACTAAAATCTAATCACACGTATGCTTGTAGAAGCTGATTCATTTAATTTGCTTGGATAGATGAGGAGAAAACATTTAATCGCTATATTGAATTATTTACTCGGCTGGATCAACATATTCAGTAGGATCGAATGGCCAATTTGAAGTGATTTCTTTCAGATCTGGCTTATTGAGAAGTTCCAAATCTTCTTCGTCCAATTTAACATCTTGAAGAACGTTATAATTATCCTTAGCACGCTTTTCACTCACAGTTTTAGCCAACACAATGAACCCTTGATCATAGCCCCATCTAAGTAAAACTTGAGCTGGACTGTACCCATGTTTCTTTGCAACTTTCTGGACATCGGGGTCATCGAATTTCTTTCCAACGGTCAATGGAGTGTAGGCCTCGAGTAAGATATCGTGTTTCCTAGACTCCTTTACCAATTCAACTCTGGGCAAAAATGGATGCAATTCGACTTGATTGACCACGGGTTTGATTTTCAATCCATCCCAACTGAGCAATTCTTCAATGTGGTGAATTCCATAGTTGGAAATACCGATTGATTTGACCTTTCCACTTTCAACGGCTTCTTGCAATGCCTTCCACGAGGCCAATCTGTTAGCTTTATTAGTTATAGGAGCATGAACCAAAAACAAATCAATGTATTCAATTTTTTCTGCAATTGCAATTGACTCTTCAATGGATTTTTTAATCACGTCGTATCCAACGTGAGAAGGGTTGATCTTCGTAGTATAGAAGATATCTTCACGTTTAACACTTGGAGTGTCGTGTAAAAAGGAAGCGATGGCATCAACGGTTTCCTTTTCGTTGTGGTAGAATTGAGCGGAATCAATGTGTCTGTAACCTGCTTTCAAGGCGTTGACGGTAGATTCTGTTGCTTCCTTGGGTTCAGTTTGGTAAAGACCGAAGCCCGCAATAGGAATCTCTTTACCGTTATTCAAAGTGTAAGTGGAGGAGGGTGTTAATTTAGGATTAGACATGTTGATGGACAGAAAATAGAGAAGAGTTGGGGTCACTTTATAGTTGAAAAGGGTGGCAAATATTTGGAAAGTTAGTCAAGCGTTTGTCAGCAAAATGGTGGCTTCAGTAAGGATCTGGGGACCTTGCATATGGAAAATTGTGGAATTTTTGGGCAATGAAACGCAGTGATTTATAATCAGGGCTCATGAGAGAGGGCCCTGCGGTGTCAAGCAGGTGAAATTCCATACGGAATATAGTAACTGTGGTGGAATGAATATAGAGAAGGAATATAGTGACTGTGGTGGAATAAATATAGAGAAGGGTAATGTGGAGTTTCTGTAAGAAGAGGGTTGTATGGTAAATAACGTTCGATAAGTTATCATATAAATTGAACAACCTTTTTTCGGGGATATCGCTAACCAGCTGTGCGCTCGAACAGCGCCCTTTTGGGTTTGCTTATTGCTGAAAACAGACGCAGCAGTTGTATAATATGATTGGACCCACACAATCCCTGTACAGCAAGTATAGGAGAGCGGGCAAGAGCGGAAGTTAGTGTACAGCACAATCGGACCAGAAGAGGGGAGTTTGGAAGCTTATCCGAGATGGGCGTGGGGAGAGGGGGAGGGGTCGCGGATGAGCAACGAAGAGACTTATGGCGCAAGGAGGCATCGTGTGTATTGGTGATGTTCTGAAGATTACGTTAGAGAAGTTATGTTACCATGGGATGCAAGTTGGAATGTAACTGTACTGTCACATTGTGAGAGAGAACGAAGACGGGAGAACGAAGATATAGAGAGTGAAGATGAAGAGAATGAAGATGTAGAGAATGAAGATGTAGAGAGCATAGCAGCAAACTAAAGTACTAGAAGAATCAGTGAGAGGAAGAATCATTGAAAGTAAGAATTAGTGAGAGGAAGAATAGATGCGAAATAAACGAATAGCAGCATCGCAAATGGACCACCACTTGATAGATTGAAAAAATACAGGTGAAGGAATATAGGTCAAGTAACGATATGAAGAGGGAGAACGTTGACAGTAACAGTAACAGAATCAACATAGAGACGAAGTCCTAACCGCTCAACCAGTTCAAAATCACAGCCCATCCCTCTACAGCCCCTGGCTGATCCGGCACGTTTGTTTGCTTCACTCGCAGCTTGCTCGCATACCTGCCTGACACACCTGCACACAGACCCAGCTGTTTTCCAAACATCACGGATTGTCCGCCAGCATCGAAGAAGTCATTAATATCGCATACCTCCAGTTTCGACCGCCAGCCACCCGCTCGAGAACATCCCAACGCCACCGCAGCTCTAGAGAACATGTCCGGGAAACCCTCGACTCCCGTGCTGCTGCCTAAAGTGGTCAAATTAGACCCGCAAACCCCGCCATCCCGCCGGCTGCTGAAAAGATTGAGTGGGGGAGTCTTTTTGAGCACCCCTGAGCAGGTCGAGGTCCCATTTCTGCCGGCTGTGAAGCGACTGCTGGCCTATAGAAGCCCCGACTACAAGCTCAATGCCCACAATGTTGCCTCTCCGTATGCACAAGGTTTGAAGACTCCACGACGATCCTCTGTCAGGAGCAATCGCCCTCGAAATCTAGCTCGAGACGACGACCAGGAGCTCCACGACGGCTCATCTCTGGACGATGATCTCGAGACTTCGGGACCTGCCCACAAACTCCAGAAAACACCCCAATTTTTCAGTCCGGGACGCCGTCTTTTCATGGATGATTCACAGAACCAACAACAACGGGAGGAATTGACCGAAATTTCCTCCAAACTTAAAAATAGACTTCTGCTGGCATTGGGCCGTATTCAACGAGATAAAGTTACATCACTGAAGGTCATCAGTGACATTTCTCTGCTGCTGCCCCGCTCTCTGTGGCCACAATCCTCTAATGTAAACCTAGGCGAAGGCTTACCCATCCAGTCACAAACTCCTCGTGCTAGCACCTCTCCTAGTTACCGCAATAGTTTGGTCCAGAACCTTGGCCGCACACTAGACTTTTCTGACCCGATGGCTACCGCTAATCATTCTCTTATGGCCACACCACCTCCTCGGGTGCCACCTCCTTTAGCTCCAGGCCAAAGCTTAGATTACGATCATCTGCTGCCCACGAAAAGCAACACCTCCTCAGCCAAGACTGCCGCTCGAGCTGCTGCTGCGCAAGCATTGCTGAATTCTCCTCATCTTTTTAGTGAAAGAGTCAACATCCCCACCCCGGATGACGAAGAGACAAGTGCTCAAAGCGCCTTGATGGCAGCATTACAGCGTCAAAAACGTCGTTCAAGGTCTAGTTTCAGTTCTTCTCGCAATTCCGGTAGAGCCTTAATACCTGGCCCCAATCTGCTGCTGGACAAATTGCCCCTTTCCTCTCAAAGCTCTCTGTCTTCGACAGGAGCAAATCCTCCTATGAGCTCATTCAGAGCACAGAAACCGAACGGCAACCTAGCGGCGTCAGCTCAATTGAGTCCACCTCCAAAAATCCAACCACAACCACAGCCCCACTCTCAAACGCAGACGCCTCCCCCATCGCAATCACAATCTCTGATGCCTATGAAACTTCCCCCCATTAACGTAGCCTTAAATGAGCTGAAAGGCGGTGAAGAAGACGCAGTTTTATCCCTAATGTCGCTCTCTTCGCCTCAAAAAGTTCAATTCAATGGAAGTAGAGGTCATAGTCGTAATACTAGCATGAATAGTACCGGAAATCTGTCTGTGGGCAGTCCAACTCACCAAACGGTGCTCCCTCCTATAAGCGGACTCATAAGACGTTACTCTAACAATACTAATCCAGACAATGACGAAACGGATATCGAAAATGACGAAACGGATGACGAACAGAACACACACTAACAGAGCTGGCTTTGTGGGAGAAGAAAGGGAAAAACGAAGTGAAGGGTAGAGAAACGAAAGAAAGAGAAACCAGAAGAAGGGGGAACTTGACCGCGCAGGCGTGCAGTCTTCCCTGATCGACCCGTAGTAGCATCGAAATAGCATTGGAAGATCTCAAATTTGCAGATGATATGTAAACAGTAGACGATTTGTAGAGATAGAGAAAATGGCTAGGAGCAAGGTATAATATTGGAACTTCACTATAATCTCTAGTGCCCATTATATACCTGTGAAGATCCCTTCGTCTTTTGCCATACCACTATTTGTAAACTTCACCTATTTCAACATTTTAGAGTTACAGGTTATAGATGATGAACGGAATGAAAAGCGTTCAGGAGCAGATCGTAGACATTTCCCTTGGAGCCATCGGAGTGAAACCCATCTAGCGTATTACCATCGATGCTAGGCTTTAACAATTCAAAAGAAGGCTAATACCATGGGTTATTGATATGGCTACAAGCATTCTAAGCTGCCCATCTTGACATCTACGATTCCGTAGCCGAATGTGGCCATAATATTGAGACAATAATAATACACGACATCGTTTGGAGATGTCTCTGTCGGAGATAATTGATGTCCAAATGGTGGAGTGGCTCAAAAAATAGACACATTCCACATAAGTGAGCAGATGTGAAACTGCTGCATGTCGATCTTTTAACGTACCACTTTTGATCAATTAAAGAGAGGTTTGGGACGGCATTAACAAATTACATTGGTCCGTCAAATATGTAGCTTAATTGACGGGGAATATTATATAGCACGGTAAGGGGAATGTCAGGGTCAAATGCACTTCAACAATTAACTTTTTAGGACAACGCAAGCCAGATGCGATACCAATGCACTCTGGAAATAGACCCTGTTACGATGCAAGTAAATGCAGCAGTTGAAGGTTTGCAATGTCAATGCATCAACGCCGCAGCGTAAGCAAATGATTTCAAGAATGCTATGGTATGTCTAGCCGAATATTGATGGCTAAATTCAAGTTCAGCTGAGACCATTCATTCGCTTCAATGGGCGATGTATAGATGGGTATGTGGATGGACTTCGCCGGACTGATTGGAGTTTCCCATCTTATTCAATAGTTGATGAAAAGAGACACTGGCCACTACGAAGTATACAAGTTTTCACCTCTTTTGGTGGAATGGACTTCTAATTAAGTGTTACCTTGCAATCGAGTAGATCAACAGTAGAAGGCAGCATGAAACTAGTGCAGAGATTGAGCCATTACAGAGATTTTCGAACAGCCGTATTTGACCACCTATGATGCTACTGAGAGAAGATACCAAATTGAGGATGCCCTAACAGTTATAGTTGGAGTAAGGTCGAAATTCTGCTAACTTTCCTAAAATCTGATCCACCAGACATTTTACTTCGCGAGGTGGCGGAGACTACATTGCTACGAATCGGATTAACCACTTCAACATTTGGCAGCTACCAGCTGGCGAAACTGACAAGGATGCTTCGGAATTTCGGGTAGTTTTGCGACAAACAATACAATCGATTCTCTGTTACGGAAGGCTCCGTGTCTCGTGACATGTGCCAAAATGCCCCGAGATCAAGGTATATAGTAGACAACGCTCGTGATACGGTAAAGCAAAGAGGCCGGTTACGGAGACCAATAGCGGACCAGTTAAGTAAGCAGGAAATATTTTGCGCGCCAAGGTGCTTAGTCATCCTCTGGCAAAAGCGCAAAAGAGAATGAGAGGACAAGTATGAGAGATAGAATGAGAGGCAAAGAGTTACGAGGAAGAGGAAGGGAGAGGTGGAGAAATGACGAAAAGACCTCTGCAGAATATTCAATACACGGCCTTCCATTATCATAGCATGTTAGATAGTTGTTGAAGGGATCTTTGCCCTGATTGGGTATGCACTTCCTGCATGGGTGCGGTCAGAAAAGCGCAAATGGAACCACCAACGTAGTAATATCACATAGTGCTTACATAAAAGGGATATAATTTGCTCACTGGTTACATCTTCTAACCCTTACTTAAGCGTTGGTGTTTCCATCGAATCCACTACCATTGCACGCAATCCACCAGAAGTCTTACGTTCCACAAGATCAACCTATATTTATCCATAGAGCCAAGGACCACAGGATTACGACATCGATCCTGCACACAGACACAACCTCCTGCTCAAATTTACAAGAATCAGGCCGCAGAAATTTTTTACAGCCATCCTTCGGAGAAGAGAACCCTGATATATTACCGCTATTGACTGCTTTACTTACTGGTAAAGGTCACAGCAGAGAGCTATTCAACCCAAAAACACGTATACCTTTGGAACGCTAAATTTCAGACCTAAAACCACCCCAAGAAAGAGCTCATTTGCATCCCTAGCAGCTCTCTCTGACTCATTTATAATCACATAATCATAGATGTCAACTCTTTTATTGTTGCACCCGACTGTTGTTGCAGACCCGCAGCAGCAACAGAATGCCCAGGCATGCCGAGAGAAGCTCGAGCAGTCTCTGGATGGACCCGTTCAACAGCAAGTAATCGATCGAGTGGCGAATAAGAAAGTCGAATCATTGACGAGTAATTCGTTCAAAACGATCTACTATTTAAACCCTAACGAAAGCAAGACTATTCCTGTTGCCGCGTTGAATGTCATTGCCGATCTCTTGGTCGAAGGAGGCGTTTTCCGGGGTGATTTACCTTCAGATCAAGATCTCGATGCACTTTCGTCCGGGTTTGTCATTTCAGAGGCTAATCAATGGACCAAACCTGTCAAGGCCGCTGAAACGGTCTTGTTGCGAAGAAAGGCTGACCAAAAGCTGGCAGAAAAGAAGAAATTTGGCTTGAAGGGCCTCCCCCAATTCAAAAAGCTTTCAATAAATGAAGAACCTGCATCTCCCAAAGGTGGCTTGACCGATTCGCTGATGCTGCCAGGAGAAGAGGATGCAAATGCTGAGGACGAGGACCGTAATATGAAGCGGAAACTTCAAGAAACCAAATTGGCTTACTTTTCGGACTCCGACTCAGATGAAATGATCAGTGAAGATGAACTCGTACAAACTGAGACATCAACCAGTCTCATAACCCCTAAAGCTTGTGATATCACAAAGAAAAAGAGAAGAAAGGCCTGTAAAGATTGTACATGTGGTCTCAAAGAGATTGAAGAGGCTGAACTCAATCAAACGCAGTCATTACAAAATTCAATTTTAGGTAAAATGGCGCAACTGGCTACCGCAGAAGCGATAAAGATAGAGGAAAGAATTAAACAAGGAAGAGGTGATGGTGACTCGGTCAGATTTTCTGAACAAGATATGGCAGAAATTGATTTCACCATTCAGGGAAAAACCGGAGGTTGTGGAAGCTGTGCTCTTGGAGATGCCTTCAGATGCGACGGATGTCCATTCTTGGGCTTACCACCATTCAAACCAGGTGAAGCTATTACAATTGACAGTTTGGGAGACGACTTTTAAATGAAAGCGAGATGATGAATTTGAAAGAGTTGTCATAATCGAGGATTGTCGAATTTGGTTTCAATAGTTGCTGGTCATCGAGACTGCAGTTACCACAATTCCGACGAGATAATTTCATCTCGTTATGATGACGGAGTGCTTCATTTCTCGAAGAAACATTATCAAAACCACTTATCAACAAAACAAACTTATAAAACTATTCAGTAATATGAGGCACGACACCACATTAGAGGGTTCAAGTAATGTGATGGTGCTCATAATTTTGGCCCGGGGCTCAAAATGGATTCTCTAGGAACTAAATAATATATTTATGTAAATAAGTCCTGTAGACAGAGGAAAACGCCGTTCCTGGCGCCGTTTATCTTTATCTACTCTGGCGGTGTGGTGCTGCTGATCTCGAATTTCGTGCATCTACGCTGATGAAACTCGGCAACTCCCCCACACTACCAAATTCTCCACTGGGGAGCTCCGCGGGACAGTAAATTAGCAATAATGGTCCAAGAAATTAGAGTCAAGTCTCATCTTAACAACCATGATGTAATTTCTGCAGGTGGAGGCTCGTGGGTAAAGGTATGTCAATTGAAGAGCCTTGAACAACGATTTGTAGGCTCTTCCCTCTCTACATTCACCCTATGCTTATTCCAAAGTATAGATGCAAATGAAGATTCGTCGAATCGTGTCCTGTCTTGTAAAGCCTGTTGAAGAAATTGCTGTGCATATCTCCACGAATGATGCTCTGAAACTATCTATCCATAAAAATAATCATCATGAGCCCTTGCAAACGAAAACCCACGGATTGTACATCTCGATAAGTACCGAAGGTTTGCGATACTTAGGGTTTCAAATGCAGGGGGTAAGAGACCACGGTAATATGAACCACCGTGCTGCACAGCCCCGCTTTCTACAATTATCGTCGTCTAAAAGCATCCAGCTACAGTGGTCACCCCATGAACCATATTCACCACACTGTCCGGCCTTTTCGCTAATCATAATCAATCGGTTTATACTGCACTGATGTTTCTCGGTCCAGCGTCAACAAAAATGATCACGTACATCATCCCCAGTAATATTTTTTGTCTCATGCTTTGAAAACCAACTCTTATTTCCAAGTTGCCGAGTATCTACTTCTATTTTTTCGAACAACAATCACACTTGCTGCTACTCTCGCCTTCGGTAGAGTGCCGCTATCTCTAACTTCCGTTGCTAAGCAATAGTGACGTACTATTACGACCATTAGGCCTAGCTGAATTGCAGGATGCTTGAAAGGTCCACAAGTTTATACCCTCGCATTGCATTGCAGTGGAGTGGCACTGTATGACACTTATTAGTTCCCCTTCTTTCCACTCTTAATAAGCATTTCTCGTTTTCTCATTTTTGGAATTGTTTTTTTTATCTTTTTTTATTATAACACCTTGCAAGCACTGAAGCACCCTTAGGCAAAGTGATACTTCATGTCGACAGGTAACACACTGAAATTGTCTGAATTTTGTGTATAAAGGCTCCCAATCATACATAATCGTAATTAGTCTTTTGAGCGATTTCACGATAACTGCTTGAAATTCATAGAACATTCAGCACTCTACATCAAAAAAGAACGATGTCACTCATTTCGTAAATCTTTTCGACGTCAACCTTATCTAGTCGTTCTATGTACAGCATCCCTTATCAAATGCCACAACTACGTCACTATTAACAAGTGGAACTTTCCACAAGGACAGATACCTAATGTCGAGTTCCATGTGTTGTGCAGAGTCATTAGCTTTCTTTTTATGTCACATATTGTGATCACCAGAATGAGATATTGGCTTAGTCCCATCAGGGGCGTTTACTTAAAAGCGATGCGTTCTTTTTTTTTGGACTACGGTGCTCAAAACTAGTTCTGCAATCAAGAGCATCAATTTAGTTGGTTAAAAGCTAAATGGGTATTTTCTGGCTTCTTGACATAAGAAGCAGGGCAGTCCTTCTCGTTTGATTTGCGCTCCAGTAAAGAATTGTCATACATTCCAGGTCATCAATAGAATTCAAAGTTCAACGGTATATGAGGCTAAGTGGTGCATTGAAGAAGGATTTCATGTTAATAATATCTCATCTCAAGGCTGTATCGGATGAGCAATTTTCTTGTAGCTATGCAGGTGAAATCCATTTACAATAGTGGCCCTTTAACAAATTTCATATATTTTCGACGGGACCCCCACCCGCTTTTTTAGACCACAATATTTTCTTCCCCGTGTTTCCATTTTGGTCTACATGCTTGAGTGAAATTGCAGTAACTTACAGATAGATTTAACACATTGAGAATTTGCACTCGGTTTCCTAATAGCGGTTTAATCTTGCTGCTCTTTAGTAGGATCATTATATTTTTGATACCAGGGCTTACTTCTTTAGAGTCACACCCATAGGAATAGGGCTCTTCTTATCTTTTTCTATTGGTTTGCCAATGCTCTTCAGCAAACCATCTTAATCTGCTAGATATGTATAAAAAAAATTAGCTCAATTTTTTTTTCTGCCCCCACGATTCTACTGTAAGTCATGTTTGTCAAGATAACATGGTTGCTGCACTTTGCTCCTATATCAACCAGCAAGCTTCCAGATTGGAAGAACAAGCCAAAGTAAACACTGTACCCTTTTTACTGCCACTGAGTCAAAGGAACTGAAGAGCTGCTATAGTGTGATGGAACACAGGTTCTGTATTAGGGGGCCCCAAACAATCACGTGAAACCTTACCCCTGCAGAGTGTAGACTGCGCCTCGATCTGTTAGCATTCACATCGGTGAATTTTATCTGACTGGAGTTTGATTCTGCACGATTCGGACATTGTCATACATGTGCTTAACAGTGCGCGAAAATAAATTTTTTAGAGCTGTGCGTCCACTCGACCGTTAGAAGAAGGAAAGTCACCCACAGCAGCGAGATGCACCAAAGATATACATCCTCGCTTCACGAAGTCAACCACAAGCATCGGAGGTGACTTCTTCCGGAGAGCGATGACTGGGTGAAATTCAATATATTAAGTAATCCCTGAGGTTGTAGATCTCTTGAAGATAGAGGAAGGTCCACAGATGTGGAACTGGTATTTTGAACGTTGCTCAAGCTAGATTTTACCCCAGCTCATTTAGATCCTGGACAAGCGTCAACAATCTTAAACGTTGTATGGCAGAAAAACTTATGAAATGTCTGAATTACACATGGCCTTCGTAGAATCACCAAATATATGATTCCAGTGTCGTGAGGACCGGAGGCAGCTTCTAAAATGATATCTTTAAAAGGAAAACTGTTTAAAATGAAGGTGTTGAGTTGCATCCAACCAATCTACAGACAGTAGCAAAGTCAATTCTTTAACGACCTACTTAAAAAATGCATATACACCATAATTCCTACTTGCCCACTGTTACTTCTAATCAGTAGATGCTACATCTGAAATTTATTAGTGTATCTATTATAGCACCAGGCTAATTTTGATAGTTGACGTCCATTGTAGGAACATAGTAGCGCTGGTCCATGTACTCCGTGGTAGGAGCACTAAGAGGCAGCAACTTTTGCTCGTTCATGTTAGCAGCAGCCGTAAGTCCATCACCATAGGAAGAAACCTGAACGTTAGGCTGTTGAAAGGGAACATATTGCACATATGGGGCAACGATCCCTTGGATCGGTTGACCGTTTTGGTTTTGTGGAGTAGAGGTTGTGCCTAGTATCGGAGTTCCTGTGGTTCCGGAAATACTGCTACTAGTGCTCACATTATTGAAGTTTAAGTTTCCATTCCCATAAGCACCTTGGTGTGTTGCCACCATTGGGATACCCAATTGTTGCGAAGGAATCTGTTGCATTCCCATTCCTAATGGTAAGTTTTGAGTCGGAATTGGCCCAAATTGGGGTTGCTGGGCTCCGGAAAATTGGCCAGGAGTAAATTGGACCGGAAATTGGCTGTGTATTGGTTGAGTAGGAGCGTTGCCGTAGAGTGGCTGCAGGCCTTGCCCCAGAAACAGCAGATGCGTCAGCAGGTGAGCAGATGGTGAATGCAGTGCTTGGGGCATCATCAGATGATCAAACAGTTGCGATCTTGGTTGCTGTCTTATTTGCTTAAGTCTACAGTAATCGCAACTCCTATTCTTGCCGTTTCTTCTTGGAGTGTAGCGATATCCGGGGTATTTTTTGGCATGCGAAACTTTTTCCTCCTCTGCCAAGTTGTTCCAATACTCTTTCTCTTGAGTAGACAACTGACGCCACCGTTTGCCCAACTCTCTCAGGACTTCTGGATTTGTACGGCAAACAGTCCCTTCATCAAGAACTGACTGATGGTATTTTTGACGAAATAAAATGAATGCATTTCTAGGTCTGGGGATTCTATTTTGATTATTCTTACAGGTGCATCTGTCTGGCCCTCGATATTGGAAAGGACTTGAGTTTCCCATTGATGTAGTTGGAGAAATATTGGATTGTAAAGAGTTAACATGGGTGGGTGGAGGCTGAGGTGGCTGAACCAAACCAAGGTTCATTTGCGTGGTAGGAGGGAATCCATCATTTGGGGGCATTATATCAACCAACGATGGTAAGTTCTTGGTCTCTTCAGGGTAATAAACTGCAGCACTCATATAGCCCAAAAACAAACAATACCGAGATATGCTGTCACTTTATATTGAATCGAATTTGAAATTGGACAGGAGAAAGAAAGCGTTTACAAATCTGGAAGTTTGACTATATTAGGCATATTCGGATTTCAAAATATATGTATTTTTGACAAAAAAAAATAATGATGCAGTCATCATCACTGAGGGTGCGCTTACATTAAATCAGGAACAACTAAGATTAATGTCCTCTCTGTGCATGTTGCGGTACTTGTATGATGTAAATATACATAAACGGCTGCAACGTAGGTTTCCTTTTTCTATTGGAAAAGCATTTCGTGTTACTGTGTGAATTAAAGATAGAAAAATAAAATGAAGAGTTTGGATTTTGGAATAATAGACGGTGGCCTTTTTGCAAATGCTGGTGAGAACTTTTTTCACACGTCGATAAGATTGGATGCTCAGGTACACGAGAACTATTTTACGTCGTCCAAAGAGTGCCTATTTCGAGGTTCGCCCAATTTAAATTGTCGTATTTTCAAAGCATCTGTAATTCTGTTTAACTCACAGGTCTGCGTAGTGTGACCCCACTCAGAATGACCAAGGACACAGTCCAACACAACACAAAAGTGAATTTACGGCTTGCAAGAGACGCCTACCAAAGCCTACCCAAGATCAATTTGCTTTAAAAAAAAAACTCCACGTCTGCACCTGCATATTTCGAACTTAAAAAAAATGAAAATTTTCTTGGCGCTCGGCAGTAGTGTTGAAACCATTAGACTAAGTACGCCCCACTACTTGCATCGTCTTACTTACGCAGTTTCAAGGCAGCATACTGATAGACATAGCCAGGGAAGGGCACAATACACTCAACGAATTGAATGTTTTTTTTTTCTTCCAAAAAGCAGTGCATGAAAAAAACTACAACAGATAATAACGTCAGAGCCCCTTATGTACCATCAGGAATACAATGCTGGGAAGAGATGAAAATAAGGAGGCAGCAGCAAGCCGTTTCAAGATGAAGGCTAATTTACTCTGGGATTTGTGTGGAGCGTTGAAAGATAAAATAACCGGTGTTCCAAGAAATCTCAGATGTCATCCTCCCAACTGATGTATGCTTTCCTAAGTCATCTTGAGAAAATAGAAGGGCCCCACATGGTCCCCGGATGGGGAACCTTGGTCAAAGTTTCTGCCTTGGTAGGATTATTTTTAATTACAAGAGCCGCGATCTTTAGAGTTAGCCGCGGCGCTCTTTCTTACACCGCGATGTACATTTGCCGATGCCCCCCACGTCAACACAATACGACATCACCTTGCTTAGCTAAGTCAGATCCATCAACAAAAACATTCGTATTGCCTGGCAAGGAAGATGCTTTCCTTTTCCCGCTGCATCATCAACGTTTCGGGTAATTTTTCCGTCATTTCCCGTCTATGTCCGCCGCCTCTAAATAATTCTTCAATAACCTGTGGACGATTTGTGGCTCTTGTTGCTATGATTATGTTCGACGGCTTAATTTTGAATACATCATTTACGGTGAGCTAGATAATTTTTTCAACAACTGCATCATCACTAATGGCCCCTAGGCTAATTTATAGCTCTGGTTGCACCCCGTTGGAAAACCGACACTAGGTATGGAGAAATCGCTTTCATGTGTTTTCGGCTTGCCTCTCCAGCGATATGTACTTGACCCTATCTTGGGGTGCTAGAAACTATTAAATTGGTATTTATTTTTCATTACTTTCCTAGTATTTACTCTATTGGTATATATCTTTTTGGAACTCAATGCCACAACTTTTTTTCCAACTAGTATTGTTTTCTGTCATCTTCTACTACAACCGTTTTTCGAACCCGTTCCGGAGATGAAGTTGCCGAGATAAAAAAACGCTTAATAATCATTCCTTGACCTTCGCTCTGACATGGGGGATCGTTTGGTGGCCACCTATTTTTAACCGCTTGGAACCAGTATATTGGCAAACAACCAGCGTCATGGAAAAAAAGCCTCCTCACAAA
The DNA here is from genome assembly GCA_020280135.1 of Kurtzmaniella quercitrusa var. filamentosus (nom. nud.). Lineage (NCBI taxonomy): Eukaryota > Fungi > Ascomycota > Pichiomycetes > Serinales > Debaryomycetaceae > Kurtzmaniella > Kurtzmaniella quercitrusa var. filamentosus (nom. nud.). Next base: position 24,214 of record JAFIDH010000007.1, read on the forward strand.
CCTCTGCAGGGAGATTCATTGCCTATTGTTAAAAGTGCCCAACAATGCAAAATTCTGATCCCCTGATGCGTAAAACCCTAAAAAAAAAAGTAGCCGTAGTATTGAAGGGTCCTGGGTTGCATTTGACCGATCAAAAATGCCCACAAAATCTGTAGTGAAAGTCTCATCTCGCTAAAAGCAAATTTTCATGCCCATACCGAGTTGAGACGGGGGATCAATAGGTATATCTGGCAGCCGAGCACCGTTTGACCCTTCTCTCGCCCCTACTTGCATCAACTGGAGTTCAAGTCCATTTACCCGTGAAGGAATATTTCTCAGTGGGAATTTCCGAGGAGGAACTTTTTTACACATTACGATACTTTTGAATCTGGGCAGAAATTAAAAAGTGCAAAAATAGTAAAGGGTACAGACGCCCCTTTCTCTGTTGGTATTTTGCCGTATCTGTTATGCCGATGCACTCTACAGGTCGACCTTAGTCCGATAATCCTGCCTATTAAACAGTAGACGTCATATCCCTGCATACGACCACATTTAATCTCGGTGCGATCGAAATTCGACTTTGAATAATACGAAATCATCAGAAAGCTCCATGAGTACGGAGTTCCCCTACCCCACTACGGTGTCACGCGATGACTTCCAGGGCCCTAGTTTTACCGTAGATGACTTCTTGTTTGAAAATCATCGCTTCACTTCTTTAGATGTTCTCGTAAAAGATTTGGAAGCCCTTTACCAACAGCTCAACGCTGAGTTGTTGAATATCGTGAACAACGATTTTGATGAATTCATCAAATTGGGAAAGTCAATAGATGGTGGCATGGAATTAATATCTGGAATATTACACGAGCTCAAACAGTTCAATAAAGTCTGTTCGGCGACTAAATCCAAAATGATAAACTCTCTGGAGAGCACGGAAAAGTCATTACAAGCCAAACTTCAACTCGTTCAAATAAAAAACAATGTGAAGCTTTGCATTTTATTGACACTGCAATTGGAGAATTTCGAACAATTATTAGAATACGATGACCCAAAACGGGATATTTGTAACCACATAAAGAGTTTGACAACGTTATATTTGCTGGTAAACAAGTTATGGAGAATATTGAATACCAGCGACAGTGCATATGTTGCTAGCTTAAGGGTTAAAGTGGTGAATTTGGGGTTGGAGTATAAACAGTACTTACTAGAGATTGCGAAGAAAAACCATCAAGATGGTGAGGTGATGTTGCAATTAATGAGAGTTTTCAGTGTGATAGATAGTGAGGGGGAATTACTCGCTCAATTGGGTAAACAGTGATATATAGTTTAGTACGCCAGGATCTGTCGGGAAATTTTGCGTTATGTTTAATGAAGGTAATAAGATTTGCTCCATAAATAGTAAAATCAGTGCAAGCTTTCAAAACGGCGTTTGCTCTATTGTTGCAGGCAGAGGTGGGAGTTCCTATTTTGGAAAGTCTCAGCGCCTGCTTGCTCAGTCATAAATAATCATCTCCTTTGAGCTGCAGAGCGTGGCAGCAGATATTAAAGATTTAATCGTGGACAATGAAGATGACGAGAAAGATGCTGCTTCGTCAAGGGAAGGGGAATTCGATTGTTCCAGAAGGCGCAGGAACAATTGCTGTTGGTTGTTTTTTTAGAATTTATCCGCTAAGATCACAGCGGAATCCAGAAGTGGAAGAACTATTGTTAGCCAATCCTTAGTTATGCTCCCTACGGCTTTAAGCTCGATAATTTTACCACTTTCAATGATTTTTTTTTCATTATTGTAGCACACATGGCTTAGGATACAAGCACGTTCTACCCGCCAGATTGTACAAGATTGTTTAAAGTTAAGAGGGTCTGAGGATTCGATAGGGTTTGATAGGGATCGAAAGCGTTTGAAAGCGTGTGAAAAGGGGAATAGGGCGAACAATAATGAAAGGATGGCAGGCAATCAACACAAACGGAAAAGATCTCTTGGCCAGATACGAGTTATGTAGGTGCAAAAGTGTAGGATATGAGCCCGACTTTGAGGTGTACTGATATTGTTGATGCAACCATATCCGGACATTTCCATTATTGAGAGCTGACTCCGACTTCTGTCCAGGGGCTACTGGTATACCAAATATTCGAGCAACACGACGCGATAGTTGGTTGATCCTTGGCAGAAGTATGGAAAATTGAGGTGAAGCTTGTATCGAAGGTTTACGCATGTCAAAAGTCGGTAGCACTACTACGTCATTAATTAAAGCTACACAGATGTAGATAAGGATGAAATTGCAACTCCATTCGCATAGATTACCGATAGGCTTGAAAAGCAAGCAGAAGCTGCACAAGTGGAAATGACTTTAGACAGAGGTTCCGCTTCCATATCCACGATGCCCGTCTCGGGTGAAGAAATTCGGCATGAGCAAGGAAGCGCAAAGAAACGGCGTGGGGGTTACTGAGGTACCATTGAAGCAGTGGAAAAGTGAGGAGAAGCCACCGAAGAAAAGTGGAGGAAGTGCTAATTTAAGGCAATGTCCAGAGATGCAGAGGAACAAAGAAAAGCCAAAATCTTACTATTGGACTGCAGTGATTATTTTCAACGACAATAGACAAGATGAAGATGCTGGCGTGCATGCCAAAAACTTAGGCATATTTTTCACGGTTGTCAAGGTTACCCAGTAGGAAGAAATACTTCGACACCTGCAATTTCTTCTATTCAGCCCCCGAGGTTGTTCCAAACCTGTTATTGTGGATTGGGCTTCCATTTTGATATCTACGCCGAGATCGATTTTTGAAACACACAATTTAAGCATCGGAGATTTGGCACCAGAGAGGATAGAAGTCAAGACATTGTATAGAGGCAGACAGAATAGCAGAGCATGGACCTTGCTGTGTCTGCTTGAGTACCAGGTTCTCCCCTTGGTGGAAATATGTCAAAAACTGGACTCAACGGTTTGGTCTACCTAGTGGTCTACCGAGTGGTCCATGGAGTTTTCTACGTCTAGGAGTATTAGATTGGGTGTACCAGAATGAAATTGGGTTGGTCAATCTGTTCAAAACCTTTTAGAGGTTTGATTTCCCATTTCAAGATTGGATTTCCCTGGTGTCGATTTCACATACATTCTCCATTCCAACGGTCTATACATAGTATCTCTCCCCAAAGACACTTGTTAGTTTAGTAGCGCCATTTTCTCTATTCCTCCCAATAAGCGCCCTCCGATACCTTCCCCTTTACCTGCACTCCAACGCTACACCGGACTCATATTTACACCCCTCTAGTATTCTTGCGCACCACTAAAATTTGTCAAATTAACGAACATGCCTCTTGAAGATAAGTTCTTAGACAGACACCAGTGGGAGCTGATTGAGAAGGCTTCTTTGCCCAAGGACATCCCCGAGGTCGACGAGGTTGGAGCCACGCTGGCCCCGTTATTGCTGGCTGCGTTCTTCATCGGGGCCAAGTGTAAACCCTACAACGACGACTTCCTCTTATGTAAGGACCAGAACAACGGAGGATCAATCGAGTGCTTGAAAGAGGGCCGCCGTGTCACTCGTTGTGCTATCGATGTTTTGTCCCAATTGAACAAGCACTGTTACGACGAGTTCAAGTTGCACTACACCTGTCTTGAGCAGGAGAACCAGACCTTAGGTAACTGTAGAAAGGCAGAACAGATCTTCAACGAGTGTGTCTTCACTCACTTGAACTTGGAGAAAAAAATTCCTGGCGTGCCCGAGGACAAGCAGATCCATCTTCAGGAAAAGAAGATCTACAACGGGTTTGGGACCGACGACTCCTTGGTGAAGGAGTACTTGAAGAAGCAGGAGCAGCCAGCTAAGAACTAACGCATATATAGAATAGAAATGGTATAAGCAAGGTGTAGGATTTAAAAGGTTTTTGGCTCGCGATAGTGAGTGCAGTTACGTAGACCACACTCTGGGATAAGCAAAGTCACCTAACATTTCAATGGAGACAGAAAAGAGAGAGTAGGAGAAACGATACATAGTCTTAAGATTGATGGTGAACGGGAGACGTTATGAAACACCAAATTTCCATGTATCAATGGCCTAAACTATCCAGCCTGATACAGCAATGCGTCTTCAAGTGACTCGAGGCCCTCACGCTATCGAATTCCATCCAATCTATTCGAATGTCGTATCAATGAACTTCCGTACAATTAAATTCCACCTTCCGTCTCTACTTGACCTTTCTCCACCTTCAGAAGTCATTCACCTAGCACAAGACTGGACAACCCCTCGAATCCCATCACTACACCCCGCAAATGCATCTAAACTTGCCATAGAAGGCACAGCTACTCGTCTACACAGCCACCCGTCTCTGCCACATATCATTGGCGTCTTAATATCAACCAGTAAGCTTCCGTTACTTTGCCCAGCCCAAGTTCCCACTTCGTTATGACTTCACCTTCTTTTACTTCTCCCTCGTTACTTTCTCCACTGTACGTTCACATACTGTACCTTTTCACACACCTTCTCATTACCTACTACTCTTAAAACCCATGTCCATCTCTTCATACACTTGAATTACTCCTTCTATCGTTACACCACCGTTACTAATCACCCTGCTACAATGTGACGCCCTTATATTGCGTGTCTTCTTCTATCTTACCATACTCTTCACTAACAAATCCTCTCCTCATCTCTCCCGCTTCCTGATCACCCCTGCGCTTCTTTCCTAGTCCTCCCACTTGCATCTCAGATCTTGTTTATAACGCTTTTTTCACCCACGCCTGCTCTATCCATCTTAGAAGACACATCAAAACAACCCCATCGATGTTTGGTGCTTCGAACTCTGGTGCCCTGGCCTTTGGTAACACATCCAATACGGCCCAGCAGTCGTCTTCTGGACTTTTCGGCGCAAAACCTGCCCAATCCACCGGTTTTGGTGCTCCACAACAGCAAACTTCTCTCTTTGGCTCCCAGACCAACTCAACCAATTCAGCACCAGCCACGTCAACTGGAGGTCTCTTCGGGTCTAATTCGGGTTCTACGTCAACTGGAGGCCTCTTCGGTGCCTCTGCTTCAAAGCCTGCCCCTCTATCTTTTGGCTCTACCGGTGCCACTACTGGCTCTTCTGGTGGTCTCTTTGGTAATTCCACCAATAACGCCACTTCCAACACTCTTTCTAACCCCACTTCTACGCTGGGTGGTTTGTTTGGCTCTCAATCACAACAGCCCGCTCCTGCCTCATCAGGAGGTCTTTTTGGCTCCTCTACATCTGGAAACACAGCATCTTCTACTGCCACCGGAGGACTCTTTGGCAACAAAACATCAACTTTAGGAGGCTCGACAGCGCCAGCTACTTCTGGTGGTCTCTTCGGAGCTAAGCCAGCTACTACAGGCACCACAGGTGGGCTTTTCGGCTCCCAAACATCAGCTCCAGCCGCTTCTACTGGTCTTTTCGGAGCCCCAGCAGCCCAAAACCCATCCCAACCAACCTCGGGCGGTCTCTTTGGCTCCAATGCATCAACTCAGACGGCAAATCAGAACATAAATAATCCAAATCCAACATTCGCATGGTCCCAATCCAAGCAACTGGCCGCCCCAACATCAAATCAGAGCTCAGGCTCCCAACAGCTCTTTCAAAATACGGCACAGCTCAGTGATCAAGCCAGCCGTCAAGGCCATTCATACGTCCCTGCTGTTAATGATCAGCTCGTGAAAATCAAGGAGCAATGGGACCCTGAACTGAGTAAATGTGCCCTTAAATCCCACTTCTATAACAAATTAGGCGAACAAGAGGCCCAGTATTTGCGTCTATACCCTCAGCAACGTCCCTTCAATGAAACCCCTGAAGATTGGGACTTGGCGATGAAAAACAGACCTGGTCCAGACTACTTACCGGTAAAAGTAACCTCATTTACCGAGGTAGCACAAAGAATAGAGGTCCAAATCGAACACGTAGCAAAGGCCAGAATAATTCTCAATAACATCAATGAAAAGCAGCAAGCCATATCATCGAAACATGACTTGAATAACTCCACTCGTATAATTCAGGCCAAAGAAAAGCACACTGTTTTACTGAGAAGATTACTCAGATTGGCCACAGTTTTGGCCATTTTGAAGCTCAAGGGTTATCCACTTTTGCCTGAAGAAGAGGAAATAGCCAAGCAGTTTGACTTGTTGAATCAAAAAGTTTCCGATCCAGCTAGCTCTTTAGGAAAATTGAACGATTTGTTTGCTAGATTGGAATTGTTGAAAGATAGACAATCTGAGTTGCAAAACAAGTTCGATAACCAGTATAGAGCCATTTCTGAAGCACAGAGTGGTGAGAATGCTATCGATAAGGGTGAAATGGTTGAAAAATTAACCAAGTTGCTCTTGAAACAGCAGACGGGGTTGAATTATTTAAACCAGGTGTTAGAGAAGGACTTGAAGCAGTTGGAATAAAGTATCCATGGATAGATAGTAATAGAAAAAAAGGAAACGGGTTTATACAGTAGAGGGAGTGACAGGGCAGAGATGGAGAGATGGAGGTACAACTTTAATCAGCTCTAAGTGTTTAACTGCCTCCGTTTCTTCGTGAGTAAACTGCTAATAGCTTTCGAACCGCCCCTATTCACTTCACTGTTGTCTAGTTTCTCTGTTTTCTTTATCTGGATGATCTCTATTGTATTCTATACATCTATTCTCTATTCTCCCTTCTGAACTTACTGATGTCTATGTTCATTACATCAGGAAGGTACGGCTCCTCTCCAATGTCACTTCCCAATCTTTTCATTCCCTCTACGCCGGCGTGGAAGGTCATCCTACTGAAAACGTGGAATTTTTGGAAATTGAAGAGAACACTTCCACGAAGTTTATCAAGTGATGCTATAGTCTCCTCGCTGACAGGACCTACCCCCAACTGTACCTTGAAGAGTCTGTCAGAAGACGTAGCACTGCTTATTTTGAATCGGCCTTCCAAATTGCGTGCTGAAGCTCCGAATTTATGACTAAAACTAATCTGTTGTCTCCCCAGCTGGAAGAATCGGTTCTTCTCTATAAAACTATATCGAGGCAAGCCAATCACTTGCACAAGCAGCCGCTTTAACCGGTCGACTTCCACTTCTAATTCGGTTTCTGGCTCCAATTTATAGTCAGGATCCGTTGTGAAGGGAGTCAAAGCACTGACACGCCCCGGGTTATACCCCAACGTAATTCTGTTACCAAAAGGCTCGTACTCTTTCTGGCCCATTCTCTTGATATTAAAGAGCTCCAAGTTTCCCAATTGGGAGAACGCCTCGTAGATGTACCTCACTTCTAGGTCCAGAATTGGGGTCGGTCGTACATGGAGTCCAACGAAGAGGTGGTGCTTGAAGTACAGAGCTATATTTGCATTCATAACTGCAATCCTCCGATCTACTGAAAGCCCTGTTCTTACAATGAAGTAGTTCTAACTTCCCCAGAAAATGCTCCACCTTATTCCTCACATATTTACACCGCGCAAGTCATCTCCCACTTAAGGGACGTCGTCTTCACGCAAATGAGGTTCTTCTCGCACCATGAGGGACCGGGTTCTCACATAAGCCCTTCTGATCTTTCAGTTTAGACTTACATCTCTCCAGCACCGCCGTTTTGGCCGTCTACTTCAATTGAAACTACATCCTGTAGTCAAAACTCCAAGTTCTTGGAGACCATAGATTGTTGATCCAACCTGTCTCAAAAAAAGCACGTTTTAAACCTCCAATTTGCTCAACTGGCCCCAAAATTGAACTTCAGCCCATACAAATCTATCCTAACACAGCTTGAATTCTCCAAACTTCCGTCAAAATGGTCCCAAGAATCGCTGAAATCATTTCTAAAGCACTCAATAGACCAGTACAAGATAACCTTGCACATGCTTGCATTGATTTCTACAAAAAAAACCACTCCGTGGAGGCCTTTTCTATATTTTGTGGTGCCTTTGGCCTCAAAGATCAAAGCGTTGTAGCGGAGATCCATAAAGAGATCGCTCGTGATATCTCTAATTTCGTAGATCAGCCAGAGACGGTAGGAGGACTCAAAAAAAAGGCAAATTATAAGCGAATAGTAGCGTTTGAGGATATAGAAACCTTACCAGTTGGTGATAACAAACCACAAGAAAAGAAGCAGAAACCACTCTTCAAGAAGCTCAAGAAGGAACGCTCTGTACAGCTCAAACAAGAGAGGGCTAAGAACAGCCCAGAAACTAGCATAGATACGCATGAAGCCGAAGTTGAACCAACCAAAGGAACTCTGCTTTCCTTGGCAGAGTTGGCTAGCCTCGAAAAGAACACTCAGCTTTCCAGAACAACTTCAAAATCGGTAACAGAAGCTCCTCCACTGGATGTCGAAGACCTGTCGGATGTAGACACTTTAGAAAACGATCGTGAATGGTACATGGCGGAGGAAGGAGCTATAATAAACGATTATGATGATATATACGAGGGCCCCAACGAAGTGGTTGAAAGCAATAGCACCAGCTCATCCAAGAGTTTTGCATTCCATGAAAAAAAGGAAAGGCCACGGCTGTCACAGTTCTCTACCGGAGGACTGTACAACGCCTCTGGGGAATACGTGGATTATGATCACGATTTGAATAAACATTCAGGCGATCTTTCTAGAATGGCCCTTACGACACACACCCTTGTCCCCCCTTTCCTCGAAGATTCTTCTGAGCACCTTTCAGTGGTATTGACGAATATAGGACCAAGTGTGAGCCCGGTCAAGGAACCCACCTCAGAATTAGCATTAACTGCACGCAAAGGAAGTGCCATCGTAAAAGAAAGGAAGACAGAGACAGAAAAGGCAAAGCAGGCGAAAGAAAGATCGAATTTGGCCGGAACTGTCTTAGGAAATGTTTTAGGAATCAAAGAGGAGAAAGAAAAAGACACTACAAAAGCAGCTACGGCACCAAGAGAAAGCATAGACCCCGTAAGTATCCTCGAACAGAGGCGATCTCTCCCAGCGTTTTCCGTCAAAAAAGATCTTCTTAAAGTCATTAGAGATAACCAAGTAACTATCGTCATTGGTGAAACAGGTTCTGGTAAAACTACCCAGCTTACTCAATTTCTTTATGAAGACGGATTTGCAAAGTCAGACGACAAGAAGGGTTTTAAAATGATTGGCTGTACCCAACCAAGAAGAGTGGCTGCAGTTTCGGTAGCCCAACGTGTGTCACAAGAAATGGGTGTCAAGGTAGGTACCCAATGTGGGTACACTATCAGATTTGAAGACAAAACCTCTTCCAATACAGTAATAAAATACTTGACAGAAGGTATCTTACTTCGAGAGGTTTTGGAAGATCCAAGGTTGGAAAGGTACAGTTGTATAATTATGGATGAAGCACACGAACGACTGCTTAACACAGATGTCTTGTTGGGACTATTCAAGCAAGTTTTATCCCAGAGGAGAGATCTCAAACTTATAGTCACTTCAGCCACATTGAATGCTGATCGATTTTCCCGCTTCTTTGGTGATGCCCCTCAATTCACCATACCCGGAAGAACTTTTCCGGTTGAAGTGATGTACAGTAGATCTTCGGTAAGTGATTATGTAGAAGCATCCATTAAGCAGGTACTCGCTATCCACGTTGACAAAAATAATTACAACAACGGGAGCCACGATGGTGATATCCTTGTATTTATGACTGGGCAAGAGGACGTGGAGACTACCTGTGAAATATTACAATCCCGTCTCGAAGAATTAGATGGCGTCAAACCTTTAGATATATACCCCATATACTCCACTCTCCCCGGTGATTTGCAGCAAAAGATATTTGCCAAATCGGATCCCTCGAGACGGAAATGTGTGGTTGCAACCAATATCGCCGAAACTTCTCTTACCGTAGATGGTGTGAGGTATGTGGTAGATTGTGGGCTTTCGAAAGTCAAGGTTTTCAATCCCAGATTAGGGATGGACGCACTTCAAGTGGTCCCGATCTCTTTCGCAAACGCTCAACAAAGAAGTGGTCGTGCTGGTCGTACTTCTTCTGGAGTGGCTTACAGAATGTATACAGAGAGAGCTTCAGAGCCTCTGCAAATGTACGAGCAACCAGTGCCAGAAATACAGAGGACAAATCTTGCAACCGTAGTTTTATTACTAAGGTCCTTAAGGGTGCAGAACATTATGGAGTTCCCGTTCCTCGATCCTCCACCTCGAGATTTGTTGGCTTGTTCATTATATGATTTATGGGCTATGGGTGCGTTAGACTCACTTGGCCAGTTAACCACCCTTGGACGTAAGATGAATCAATTTCCAATGGATCCTGCCATGGCCAAGCTTATTCTAAAATCGTTAGAGTACGGTTGTTCAGAGGAAATTTTGACCATCATATCTATGCTCCTGGTTCCAAGTGTGTGGTATCGACCTAGAGAAAGAGCTAAAGAATCTGACGCCGCCAGAGAAAGGTTCCAGGTAACTTCTCTGGATCACTTATCGTTGTATAACGTGTTTACACAATGGGATAGATTGCCTCCCAGCAAACGACTGCAATGGTGTTCCAAAAATTTCCTCCACCATAAGCTGTTGCTTCGTGCTAAGGAAGTATTCCAACAGTTGGCATTGATATTGAAGAAAATGGGGCACAAATTGCAAAGATCAAGTGAAGCAAACGATTACGAAATCGTTCGGAAATGTATTTGCTCAGCATTTTTCCACCAAGCAGCGAAACTTTCGAAGCTGAACCATAACAGATCGGCTGAATATTTTCATTTGCGTCACAGTTTCATGAAGATGTACGTTCACCCTACCTCTGCCTTGAACGGTGATATTTCACCACTTTATGTAGTTTACAACGAACTCATTTTGACAAGTAGAGAGTACATGAGCTGTGCTACTGCTGTTGATCCCTTATGGCTAGTTGAACTTGGAAGTCTTTTTTACGGAGTTCCTAAGCAATTGCAACAGAATGTGGCAGAAGCTGGTATCGCCGTGAAATCTAAGGAGCAACTCAAGCAGGAGCTCGAAGAGGCAAAAGAACAGTGGATCGGACAAGTTAAAGAATCGAGCTTTAGAAAGAAAAAGCCAACTGCAGTGCAGGGGAAAGTCAATATTAGACGGGGATTCTAGTTGGAATGGACATGGTTGTACATGGCCAATATGCAAAGCGTAGTAGTCGTAGACTTAAATGGATAGACATAGTGGAATCAACATATAGCATCAATACAAAAACTGTATTTCCTATTACCTTCTATTAACCTATTTAAACATGACATTGTCGATCAATCGAGCTTCACCACCATCTGCTTTGGGCACCCTTAATGCTGTCAGGACTATGGCTCCCACGCCAGCTTGTACATCTTCTAACTCAGCCAAAGTTTCCGGATGGTTGATCGACAAATACTCCCAATGGAAGTCTTTATTGGCTCCCTTATAAACAGCTTGAATTTCCCGAGCTATTTCGGAGGCCTTCACCGATCCCCGGGCACTGTTTTTCTTATAATATGCTTTGCCTGCTTGCAAGCCCTTGTATATGATCGAAGCCTGGTCACGTACTTCAGGACTGAGGTAGAGGTTTCGAGAGGACATAGCCAAGCCATTTTCCTCTCTCAAAGTCGGCAAGACATTCACCTTTGAGTCCAAGAGCAAATCTTTCACCAAGTTCTTGACCACTACACATTGCTGGGCGTCCTTTTGGCCAAAGTAGACATTGTCAGGACGGACTACATTGAGCAATTTTAACACTACTGTGGCCACACCTCTGAAGAACTGAGGTCTTATTTTGCCTTCCAATTGTTCCGAGCAGCCCTGGACAGTTACAAATGCGCCCTTTTGGCTCGCTACGTCTAGTACAATGCCAGATGGATACATCTCCGACACCAATGGCATGAATACGCAATCCACAGGCTTGGAGAAGGTCTTATTTAACTTGTCGAGATCTGCTTCTAGAGTCCTCGGGTAAGCGTCAAGGTCTTCATGTGGGGCAAATTGCAGCGGGTTGACGAAAATCAGCACCACAGTATGGTCATTATCCTTCATCGATTGGTCGATGAGCAGACAGTGTCCATCGTGAAGAGCGCCCATGGTGGGGACAAATCCGATACTTTCTCTACGCATTAATTTGTCTAGCCTCCACTGCTTCATTTGCAGCACGGAGCGGACAATTCTGGGAGCGGCCACGGTCATATTGAGGTTAACACGAGAGGTTTCTTCAGATCGGTTGTGCTCGGATTAATTCGTGATGCATAGTTTTTCAGCTATACGACAATTTTTTTTCCGCTGCGATGCTTTTTGTGGGGTAACGAAAGCTGGGCAGACCGAATTTAACGGGGAGAAGAAGCAAGATATACTCAAGAATAGGGAAGAAAAGGGGCGAAGGAAGCGTTTTGTAGGTGGGAAACAGTGCGAGAAACGGTGACCCAAGGCAATTGCTAGCAAGTGGACCATGAGTCATCGATGTGCGGTGGTCATGTCTCTCGTTTATGCCAGGCCGTTAGGGTCCGAGCCCTCCGCAATTGACAAACAGCAAGAGGAAGGGTGTACAGCAGGACGTTAGCGATAAGACGGGGGATAGCGAAAGATAGCCAAAGCACTATCCGATAGGTTCCTCGGAAACTTGGCGTAGAAACTCTAATTTTCCGGTGTTTATGGTGGCTCTCGGAGATGATGACGAGGGGAACCAGATCAAGCGCAGAGGGCTATACGAGATCTTTACACTATGGCAGTTATTCGACAGCAATAGCACCATCTTTTCGTAGGTGATCTCTGTACTCTGCTGCATCCAGCTTCAGTAGTCCCTTACTGTGGTCCCTTCACCCGTTCACCGCTACCTGCCCTTTACTGTCACTTATGCTCTTCGTCCTATCTCTATACTAGCTCCCCACATTTCGCGCCTCGGTCCGAGGACCAACCTTAGTAAGCACGGAAGCTCAAAGTCACAGCCAGATAGCTGGGCACTCCTCTTTTGACCTATTCCGGACGGGATCTTGCAATAGCCGGAGTTGATAAAGCTGCCCGTTTCTTCTTTGGTTTCATCTTCTGCAACGGCCTTCTCTGCTTCTCCACAAATTTATCCGGTTGTCTGGAACATCTGCCTCTTTGTTTCAGATCACCTTACCCATTGACCCTCTGAAATGCCGTACAGAACTGCTTTATTGACCGCTGATGCGGCTCATCCCAGGTACCCAGGCTCTACACCTCTCGCTACTGACCGGTTGAAGATTGCCTATATCAAATACACAAATATCGCCCAGCCAGCACCCGATGCCATTGTGTTCAATGTCATCTTTGCTCATGGCACGGGTATGAACAAAGTGGCCTTCCGGACCCATATCGAGAGTCTTTTCGACTATGCTGCACAAGTAGGCGGCCAGCAGAAGTGGTTCCTCAACCTGGTGATTGCCTTTGACCTGGTTGGCCACGGCGATTCTGCTGTTTTGAACCAAGGGAAGCTAGGCTGGGTGTTCAGATACGAGGACCAGGCGAGAGACGTTCTTGAGCTCATCAAGCAGCAGCAGGACATCTATGGGGATTTCTACAATGATGCATCCCACAAGACTATCCTCATTGGCCATTCACTCGGAGCCACATGCCATGCTCTCGCTGCCATTTTCGACCACTCTGCTGTTGACTCCGTCATTGCTTTAGAGCCAGTCTCTGTCTTTGGGGACCCTGATACAGCCAAGAGCGCCAAGAAGCGATTTGGCAAATTGGCCAACTTCATCAAGGACAAGTTCCCCAACGAAGAAGCATACTACAAGAGCTTCAGGAAGTCGGTGGTGTTCTTACGGTTCGATGAAACGATTTTGAAGGACATCGCCGAGGCAGAGAAATGGCGCCAGCCCGATGGGACCTACCGAACCAAGACCCTGACCCAGCAGCAAATGCTCACGTATCTAGGAGCAATGGAGTCGGTGCCACGGTTGATGAACCTCTACAGGACCATGAAACTGCATTACGTTCACGTAATTGGTCTCAAATCGCAATGGAACCCAGCTGAAGCTAACTTGCATGTTCGTGAGCAGGTTCCAAAGGACTATTTGACCACATACGATCTTCCGGAGGGGGAACACAATGTGTTTGGACAGCGTCCAGAAGATTGCAACGTCGTGATTCGTGAGGTCATTCTGAAGAGAGCAGAGGTCGGACATGCCAACTGGAGAAGGTACCCAGAGGTGAAGTTTAGAGGAAAGCCGCTGGAGATGGTCCAGAATCAGATTGCGACTATCGAGCGGTTGCTTGAGGACCCCAATGCAATTAGCTACTCCAAGGCACAAACAGAGCCATATGCTAAGCTTTAGGAAGACTGGGACTAAGAGAGACGAGTATTGTGCGATTATACGGCTAGAACGAGGTTTCTATGTGACTTTGTATAGTTGGCATAGGTTACTTATCAAGTTTATATGGCTTGGACAAGGTCTCTTGGTCCTGCGCATCTATATGGGTTAGATTTACATACAAATATTATGGCTATTAAGTGGTATCAAAAGTAAAATGGACAAGTAAAATGACAAAAAAGAAGCAGACGAAGCGACGTGGTGACTTAAACCAGTAATCTAGCATAGTTAGTCACAAGCATCAATATCATATAAGACATCTCTTCGTCTACCTCTAGCCGTCTCTTCTCTCTCGTCCCATCTCGGATCTCCGCCATTTTTCCCTCACTCTTCCCACTTTCGTGCATGCACCAAACCACATCAAAACAAACCTCTAAACAAGGCCCCATGAACGAGCTGTCGTCGATTTCTCGGCGTACAAACGGCCACAGGCTTCTGATGGCCAGTGCCACGCGGTCCTCGTTACGTCCGGACCCCAGAAACTCGATCTTGGCCGCACCAGTCTATTCAGCAAAGAGGAAATCTCTCATTCTGACCCCTGGCTCCTCCGCCAAAAGAAGACAATCATTACCATCGTCCCAGACACCCCAAACAAGCCTTCCAGGTTCCAATTTGATCTCCCCGGCCCATGCAACAGACCCTCGTCCTCTCAGGGACAAGAACTACCTCTCACTCATCCAACAGGAGGTGTTTGACTTCTTGGTTTCTAACAAATTCGAAATCGAGCTGGGGGGTCACCCTTTGACACAAAGAACCTTACGACAACCGACCCAACGTGACTTCGTGGTTGTATTCCAGTTCTTGTATAACAAACTCGACCCAAACTACAGATTCACCAAATCCATCGACACCGAAGTGTTCTTCCTCATGAGAATGCTCGGTTATCCATATATAGAAACCATAAACAGAACGCAAATTGCCAGTGTGAACACGCCTAATTGGCCCTCTATCTTGGGCTTGCTTTACTGGCTCGTGAAACTCAATCTCTCCCTTGCAGACTTCGACGGTACCGTTTCCGAAGACTTGATTGATGACCCATTGGATCAAATTTTCATTGATTACATCAGGCAGCTGTACAATGCGTTCATAAATAATGTGGATGATTACCTGGAGTATCTTCAAACCATGCAGAACAAATTTGATGCCATGACTCAAGATTTGGATCGAGAAATCGATGAAGTGGTTGCATCCAACAAAGTTCTTGAGACCAAATTGGCCAAATTACAACAAGAAGCTGCCACATACGAACAAGCGGAATTGAAGCTGAAAGCTCTCGAGTCGGATTTTGAGAAGTTCAAGGATTACATTGAAAAAATGGAGCAACGAAGAGAAAAATGGAGTGGTACACTTGAGAAGATACGATCAGAGATTACTATTTTTGAAAACAATCTACAAGAAATAGAGAAAGACAAGCAAAAATGCGAAGAAGAACTTCGAAATCAGGGTATAACTCCAAAAGAAATCGACGGCTTATACGCCGAGCGTGACAAGCTAACCAAACTGATAGATCTGGCCTCAATAAGGCTTCTGGAGCTTGAGTCTCAACTTGAACAGCGTGAGTACGAAAGCTCAAAGGCATTTGAAAGTTTGGATAATTTCATAAAGCTGTATAATGCCATGGTATATCGTATTGGGGTTGCTGCTACATCTACCGTGCGTGATCTTTCCACTACGAACCTAGGCGGCTCCAATGAAAACAGGCGTACATCATTAACCAACTCTGCATCGATTTTTGAAATCTCTCTCATTGCTTCATTTCCAGCGCTGCTGCCGCTTGTTCCGAGCCAAATTATAGACAAAACCCTTTCCAACGAAAAACTCCAATGGTTACATCTTCGTCTGCAAATCAACTCATCGATACACAAATACCAAGACGACCTGATCAAAGTTCAAGAGCAATTGGATCTTCTTCAGGAACAAATCACCGAGAAAAGAGATGAAATAGAAACTCTTGAAGCGAAATTGTCGGCCAGTAGAACGGCATACGATGAAATATACGAGACCATGACGAATGACACCACGACATATTCGATGCAAATCGAAAAATTGGAGCGGGAGCTTCGTCTGATTCGGATTAACACTAATCAAGGTCTTATTGAAGTAGAAAACCGCAAACAAGAGGTGGAAATCGAATTCGAAGAACTCAGGCATAGAATCCAGGCTGAAAGATCCGAGTTGCACGACCAGGTATTGAAATTGATTGATTTTACCATTCAGTTTAAGATTAATGTTCAACAGAACCTAGAGGATTTGGAGACTTTGGTGTTGGAAGAAGATAGCAGTTAGATAAGGGCTGCTTAATTGGCAAGAGATGGCCATTCAAGGGAAGCGGCTGCTGTCAACGTGTATAATATGTATCAATATGTAAATTAGGGCAAGGCCATAGCATGAACAGTTGTAGATAGAAGTGTAGATGTACAAGGATGTGTTCAGTATTTGTGCAGTTATGCCATCTCTGCTCTCCTCCTCTCCTCATTCGTCCACTCTGATCTTCTGTAAATTTGGAGAAGGTGGTACCAATTCTGTCCGTTCGTCTCTATATCATTTCAAGTGTATGTTCTGGTACTTCATCTTCAACCACTCCTCTCTACGCCCTGTTCACCTCTTCTTTCCTCTACGACCTCTCTTCCGTTATATCTATTCTGCTATTTACAGGGATGCTAGTACTCACTTCTCAACCAAAGTTCAACTCGTTTCTTGCGGTCCAGACGGGCCTCCTTTGTAGCCCGAGACCAGTTCCTCTTAGTTTCCGCCAACTTCTCCTCTATTTTCGCCTTACGCTGTGCTGGGATTTCTGTGGTCACTTTGACAAAGAATGGCGACACTCCAAAGGATTTGGCTAAGGCGTTGACGGTCCATCTGTCTGGGTCAGACGACCGTAACAGCTGCATTTCTCTGACGACTTCTGGGGTGGCCAGGTACTTATTGGGGTTCTCTGATGAGTAGATGATGGGCATATCGTCCACTTCACTACGCTCGAATGTCTTGTGATGTATGCCTGTTCTTCTGGGGTCCTTGAGGGGCAAGAATGCCTTGGGAGTGTAGATGGCTCTAGGCAACGCTGCCGGTGGGTTGTGAACAAGCCCCTGGGGCATGTTGGGCTTCAAATTCCACGTGGAACTAGAGCTGTACTTGTTTGGGGCCTGCTTGAGGAACGGGATCTCCTTCGTCAGGTATAATCGCTGGCTGAAACGCATCATTGTGCTGGACCTTCACAAGTGTAGTTTTTCAGTGGCAGAATTTTTCACTGTCGATCCTGACGGGAAGTGGGAGCCTGGGAGCCTAGAAAGAGTAAGTGGGAGAGTTTGTATGCAGGTCGTAAGTTATGTGAGTTCTCGTGTGAAGCCTTGGGCCTATATACCGTACAATAGGCTGCATAGTTCTATGGTTCGTCTTACGATAGGCTACATTGTCAACTATGACATACTTGACGTGCTTCTCTTCTAATCAGACTATATAAGAATCCTTAACATTTTCATCGTAGCTAGTGAAGTTTTGCTAGCTTCTGTACATCTCGTACAATAGATATACCAGGATACTCGATGTTGGTGAATTCTGCACCAGAGCAGATAAGTCCATAACATTGTAGAATGGCTTCACGCATAATCATTGGCCAATAAGGTCTAGCATCGTTAAAATAGACGTAAAATAGGTAGCGTGCTGTTTCTTTAGAATCATAGTCATATATAACGATACTATTAATATCCTTTCTATCTATGCGTAACGCATATTTATAATCATTGAAATCGCCTATCCAATATTC
This sequence comes from Kurtzmaniella quercitrusa var. filamentosus (nom. nud.), assembly GCA_020280135.1. Lineage (NCBI taxonomy): Eukaryota > Fungi > Ascomycota > Pichiomycetes > Serinales > Debaryomycetaceae > Kurtzmaniella > Kurtzmaniella quercitrusa var. filamentosus (nom. nud.). The sequence goes on from JAFIDH010000007.1 coordinate 42,175, forward strand.
AGACGCTAGCAAGGTCCTGTCAGATTCGTTTCCCCTCACAGGTGATGAGCTTCGTGATGACATGACTTCTTTGATATTCCAATAAAACTTAATACTTCTTGGTTTGGCCCCTTGTAAAGCAGGGGAAACCCCCCTATTTATATTCGATCTAACCCATTAAGTAACTCACACGCACCCTTACCACATTTCCCCAAAACCCGCATCTCGGATCTGATCTGTGCCCGTATAAAGCCCCATATTCCTGTACATGTCTACGTCTTTCAACATGGGTTTCAACCGTTCTGATATCTGGTAGCGTTGGAATCCAAGGAAGAGTGGAAATACTGAATGTATAGGGGTGAACTAAGGGTATATATCCAATAGGATGTGTGACCGTTTGCATAAATGTGTCAATTAGTATCAGTGAGATGTGGTAATTGTGCGTTGATAAAAAAAACTAACAGGTTAGAAAGAACATAATATGAGAGTCTTCTCTACACTGATAACCACAGAGGGTTAAGTTCTGTAGGAGTTTAACATAGAGGATTGTAGTCAATAGTTCGAATTGAAGATGGCGAATATATATTAACTACAATACACATTCTATTGAGTGTTATCGAACTCTCATTTACACACACCCTCACTCATATGTTTTACAGAAGTCACCTCAATGAGAATCAGTGCTTATATCTGTACCTTTACTTTTAAATTTAATCTTCATAGGAAGTAGACCATAATTCGTTCTCCGAGATAGACTGTAAATAGCGCGTGGGTGTCTCGTGATGCCACACTTTTGCGATATACCCAGACACCTGGCTTCTTTGGGCCGTACCACGTCAGAAGTCAGACGATGACTAGATATATGGAGCTCAGGTGTCTCGTGATGTAGAAGCGGCTGAAACAGCTGAGGCAGCCGGTGTTGGAGTAAAGAGATGCTGAGATGCCGTAGCTTCTCCGCTTCTCAAAGCTCTCAGCTCCAGCCCTTATACTGCCACATAACGGCTTGTGGCACTAGCTTTCTTGGCTTGCCCTTGATGGGGAATGCTGCAGACAGGAACATGCCATTCCAGAAAGCTCAGCTCATGTGAAACGCTCTCCTGCACTCTGTATACAATAGCCATTATCTGGTCCACAAAGGTGTCTTCTTCCATTGATCTGCCGTTTATTTGCCTTCTTGTGGAGAGGTGGATCCACACGCGACAGGACACTCGCTTGTGCGTGTTCTATACTCTCGTGATTAAAAATCTCGAGCATCAGGCAAATATGGGGTAATGGCTGGCTCGTTACAGTTATATCTGATCATTAGCCTCACCAGCTCCCATATCGAATTGTCTCTCTCACTTGACTGGTCTGCTATCGTGGATCTTTGTTTGCTTCACGCGTCCTTCATCCGCTCCCGCTTCCCCATATTCCCTTTGTTTTCCCTTCTTTCCCTTTCTCTTCTCTTCTTTCACCTTCTTTGTCCACTCCCATTCTCTACACAATTGTTTCAATTGTTTCATAAGTCCATTGCAAGACAACCCATTGGCTGGGCGTCGGGATTTGTCGCATGGTTCATTCTCCACTCCCCTCATTCTTCAATTGTTTGTATCGCTCCTTCCACCTTAATTCCTTTCCCATTCGACATTTTGCGTTCTACATTCAGCAATTGAGTCTGTTTCTACATACATTCCGAAAATGTATTCTGCGTCTCCATTTCTTCATAGATGACTTGTAGATAACGCCCGCCCCTCTGGATCCATGCCTCCCAGATCAGCCTCTCAGATCTAATCATAGATAGTCCCAAGCCTCAAGCCCTGCACGCTGCCCTTTCGTTTATGGGTACTGCAATACTGTTTCTGGCCACGCGCGCGATTAACCGATGCAAAAACGATGCGTTTGAGCCCCGATTGGAGAAATATTCTCCACAAACATGCATTCCCTACCCAAGTACGGCTGTGTGCGTGCGCCAACCGGCTACTTTGGTTCGCGCACATTGCATAAGTATGGCTCACCGTTTGATTTCGGTGCCGCTTACCTGCACCTCGGCAATTTTTGTCTCTCAAAACTCCCTATTTTACTTGATCCACACTATTAATTGCAGATTCAAACATCTTTTCGGCATTTTTTAATTTCGTTTTGTGCCCCTTCAGGATATCATTCCGATTGTGTGGTAGCCTGCCAGAAAAACTTTGCATATTTTTTACCTCCATTTTACGGCCATCAGAGATCTTTATATGTGATTCATTTCCGATTCTTGTTTTCTTCTTTCCTTCATCCACTTTCAACAGGTCCTTCGTTCCTGACCAACAGTCACTCTTTTACCTCACCCCAGTCTTTCTTTGCTTATACCCGGATTATATTTTGCGACTCATTAGCTTGCAAGTCCTCAGTATACCCAAATCAACCCACTCCAACAAACACAACAAACAACAACACTAAACAGTGGACCATCGAAATCTGTATTGAATATAGAAATGCTTTTCAAGAACATTGCCTGCGCTGCTTTGGTTGCCAAAGCCCTCGCTGAGGAAACCACCACTTATCTGTCGACCATCACTGTCACTTTGACAGTGTTGAGCCCAGAGCAAAGCTCTTCTGCTGCTGCTGCTTCTGCCTCTGAAGCTTCTCTTTCGTCAGTGGCCTCCGCTGAGGCTTCTGCTTCTGCTGCTGCTTCCGCTTCTGCTGCTGCTGCTGCCTCTGCTAAGGCTGTTGCTTCTGCTTCTGCTTCTGCTGCTGCTTCTGCCTCTGCTGCTGCCTCTGCTAAGGCTGTTGCTGCTGCCTCTGCTTCTGCCTCCGCTGCCGCCGTTGCTTCTGCTTCGGCCGCTGCTGCTGCGTCCGCCTCTGCTGCTGCTCAAATCAAGGCTGCCGTTGCTACTACCAACTCTACCTCGATTGTCAGCACCACTTCCGTGGCTCCAATCTCAAAGATCTACCACAACTCAACCATCACTGGTGCTGTTCTCACCACCACTGTGTTAAACGCTACTAGCTCTGCTACTGGCCACACTTCTTTCAGTTCTGCTATCAAATCCACCACATCTGCTGCTGCTTCTTCTGCTGGTATGGCTGCTGGAAACACCGTTGGCGGTCTTGCTGTCGGTGCCGTTGCCCTTGCTGCTTACCTTTTGTGATTAATTAATGTTTACGCTGTACTTTTACAATATTTGTATTTCACTTTCAGAATGTAAAGTAATGAGAGTTCTAAAGATTCCGTGCTTGATATTCTTCTGGTCGCCAGCTTTACCAGCTCTGTCCATGATAGGGTGTGCTTTACAATGATTTACGATACTTGAAGAGATGTCTTGTGCTCTAAAAAACCTAACAATACCAGACTACAATACCAGGCTCCTTCATGGATACAAGTGCTCTTTTGACACAGTAAAATGACCACTCCTTATCTCTACTCTGGGCCGTGCTGAACGCGCCGTTTTCGAGTATTTAACCGTTTGCAGAACCGTTTTCAGCGTGTATTAAGCTTTAGACGTCTTGCGATGTCTCTCATCGTATTCTGTTGTTTTTTTTTTACTTTTTTCACTTAGACGACGAGAAGACCAAGATGACGATATCGATACGTATCTTTGCAGAAGCAGCAGAGTGTTTGGGGCTTGAATTCTAAGAGACCAACTCGATACATCTGACTGAACGGTACTCAAAGTACGTAATTTGGAGCAGCAGGGCCCTTGATACGCGTTTCAACACGATCTCTTATTGTTCAGTTAACATTGTTTGTTAAGCATGCACATTTTTTCTGGCACGAAATACAAGCCTTTGTTGGAGAAAGACACGGCCATTTGGTCCGTATATCTCTTGGGCAGCTGTGGCTGATGTAAAATTGTTCCACTGTGTACTGTGGATACACTGTGGATAGATTTATCGTCAAATGCCTTCCATGTATCCCCACGGGCTAATTACGCTTCATTGAATCGGCCCACCTGAGCCTCTACTTGTCGTTTTCGCAGCCATTTTTATCCAACTCGCGCAGTTGCAGCCTCGAAACTGCCAAAAAGAGGTGCAACCGGGTATGAGCCATGATGGCGCTGGCCAGTAAGTCGAGGATGCTTTGGCTCCTAATGTTACTCTCACTCTTACTCTCACTCTCACTCTTACTCTCACTCTCACTCTTACTCTTACTCTCACTCTTACTCTTACTCTTACTCTTACTCTTACTCTTACTCTTACTCTTACTCTTACTCTTGCTTTCACTCTTACTCTTTATCTCCCTCACTCTACTCTTACTCTCTCTCTGACTACCTTCTTGTTTAAATAATTGTGGTCTTCTTTTCCTACTATCTCAACTACTCTCTTTACTCTTATTACTCATCGTCCATTTGTCTATAATTAAACTCGTTCACCCTTCAAGTCTTTCAAAAACCTCTCTTTGTCCAACACATAGTACTCAATCTCCAGCAATCCCGATGGAACTTTCGGAGGCACCTGTGGCTTATTATGTCCATCATCCATGGGCGGAAGTCGATCAAAGACCAGCGGGGAGAACCGATCCTCTCCTCTCTTCCATCGTCCTGCCCCCATGTAACCAGACTCTTCAGTTCGTAAATCTATCTGTACATCCTTCTGAGAAACTTTACCGTTTTGTAGTCGTAAAGTTTTCGAAAGGTACTCTGTGGGTTGGGGGGCGTAGTATTTAGGGTCCAATTCATCCAGAAGGCTCAGATGTTGATGACGGCGGCCTTCCTCGGTCAATGATTGTACTTTGTTGCCATTCATATATACTTGAGTGGGCAATTCCTCCCGATTGTCATCCAAACCTATAGAGTTGGCAGAAAAGGGGATAGATGTAGTGGACGCTCCGCCAAAGTTGAGTTTATGAAAACTGCTAACTAAAGAACCGGTTTCCAAGCTCTCATCCGGTGGTGGCTTCCTAGAAGCGGATTTTTGGGGGGTTGGAGGTGCCCGTATGCTGTCGCCATAGGAGGAGCCAGACCGGTCGAATCCACCCGGAGTGGGCTGGAAAATGGAGGACCCTGTAGAGGAATTGTAGGAGCTAGTAGAGGTATGTGGAGGTGGGTTTGGGGGGATGCTGGGAAGCTGTTTTTCTCGCACGTGCAGAACAAACTCGATAGATTCTTCGGATTCGGCATCACTATGGTCTTGTTCGACAAATTTCACCGGAGATTTAGAGCTCCGGGGCAGCAATCGAAGTTTATCGGTGCTTAGTTCTGAGAAAAAGGTCCCAACGGGCCGTTTCTCCTGGAAAATACGGGCGAATTTGCCTATTCGATTGGTACTCTGGGGCTCCTGCTGCGGCGGTGGAGAGTTTACAAATGCAGAGAGGGTTGGGGATGAATTCGAGGTTTTGTGGTGATGGTGATTCGTTTCGTGGGGTTGGTGGCCTTGGTGTAAAGATTTGAGGAATTTACTGCTGGTGCTCTTCTTTTTTTCAGTGACGAACACTTCATCAACAGGCAGATTAAAGTACAGATTACCAAAGGCGGTCCCTTGTTGTTTGGGGTGCTTCGGTGGAGCGTTAGAGCTCAATTGGGGCGAGTGAATGTGCTGTTCTGTAGGCGGGAAAGTCCCTTGGAGGGATTGTTGGAAGCTTTCGTCTTCGGCGGGCGCAGAGACCACTTGCTGGTGCAGAAGAGGGACCTTGGGCGGTAGAATGGGTGCCGACGGGTAGAAAGTCATCTCCAAGTATATCATTCCGGCCCGCTTGCCATTGAAAGAGAGATCCCACCATTTATCGTAGATGTACTTGCCCTGAGCTCGATGTTCTGGCAGAAACACCTCCAGGCAATCGATCTCCACCGATCCGATTGGCGTGGGTTCGTCCTTGGTTTCATCTAGCACATCGAGCTTCATCATGGGCCTTCTGTCTCTGGTGAGCTGGAAGCGGACCTCGTGGGTCCATTCTGGGGTCTGACCGGCCCGGAAATGGGAGGGGGTCTTGGTGGCGGTGGGGCCTATCCTCATGGTGACATATGGGCTTTGTTTATCGAGTTTCCGACGGTTTGGGAGGTGTTTTGCTCTGCAAACAATAATGATGAGGGTCCCATCGGCGGTTTCTGCCATGGCTGTGGGGGGTTAAGTGGGGTGAAGAAGATTCGAGGAAGGTTGATCTGAACGAAAGTGACAAGGTCTGGGTGTGTTGGTGAAGGTTTTGGGGGTTGTGATGTGTTTCCAAGGGGCCAGATCAAAAGACTGGCTGTAAATCGTCAAAAAAGCAGTGAAACGCAGCCAAAAAAGCACCAAAAAATGCTGGCTAACAAATCGAGATCGAAATGTAAATAAAGAAAATCTAAAATCTAAAAGGGAAAAGCAGAGAGGAGCCTCAGAAGGGAGGCTCAGACTGGGAGAAGGCACTAAAAGTAGGGGAGGTTGGAGGGGATGGAGGGGGTCACCGATCGGTGCCAGGTGCTCGTGACAGCTCACGACGAGTGATCCGATTGTGGCTGGTGGCTGTACGGGCAGTGCAGCTGCTGCATCTTCAGGTCACCGCCGGTGTTGTGGAGATGGACATTTGTCGTGATGTCGTATCCCACTTGCTATAGCCACGCTCGCCTCGCTAAAAATAGCGGCAAGCAGATCATCATCAGAAATCAACGGTCCTAACTGCGCCAGTGGGCTGTGGAGAGACTGCTAGAGGAGGAGAGCTGTAAGATGGTATACGAAGGTCATTAGATGAGGGTTAGAAGACTACTGAGACTTTCGAATGACTGTTAAAGGCTGTCAGATGTCTCTTTATGTCTCTCAATGACTATTAGATGACTATAGATGAATCGAAGGCTATTGAAGATTATTAGATGAATTTGAGGATCAAGGGCACATGGGCGCAGTCATTGGCACCCCATTGATCCCTATATCTCATGCAAAATTGTCCTCCTTTTCAAAATCCACATAATCATCAAGAGGCTCTCAATGACCTCTATGCTCTCAATGGCCTCAATGCTCCCAATCTGAGTAGCCCTATCTCCTTCTGCTGGTCCTTTGCTTAGCATCATCTGCATTTTGCGGCCCCTTCTCTCATTTCTCTCTCTCTCTCTCTCTCTCCCTCTCCCACACTTCTTTTCCCACTCTCTTTCTCTCTCTCTCCCACCCTTCTTCCCACACACACTCTCTCTCTGTCCCTCCCACTTTCTCTCCGATGAGCACCATTTTTCAGCCTTCCACCCTCCACACCCTTCATCCCCTTCCAACCCCGGCTACGCCATGTCCTACCCAGGCAAGGGCACCCGTTTGTTGCTCCCGTTCGGCTTGGACTACTCCGATGTTCTGGCCCTCGCAGGAACAAAGGAAAACTCCCTCACCCTCCCCATAAACGGAGACCTCAACTCTAGAGAACATAGCATCGCTCGTCAACTGATCACCATCACCCGACTAGTAGCAGACGGCCCTTTCAATACGGGCGTCCGTGGCGAGAATAACGACATTCTGGGGACCGACGACGGCATCGTTCGTCATTCAGACAAGTACAAACGCCCTAGAAAGACCGGCCCCACCATCGAAGAACACCCATATCAGCTCGAATTCTTCCCCGAAGAGCTCTACAGTGTTATGGGGATCAGTGGCAATCAACGTAAGAAGTTGCTTTCACTCTCGCAGTACAACAAGGACGGTCAGCTTACCAATTTCGGCACTGAAGACCAGGAGCAGTCGATATTGGACAAGTTGAAGAACATGGTTGAAGACGAAGAAGACCCTACCAAGGAAGATAAAGAGGAAGAAGAGGACTTGGACGATGAATTCGAGGACGACGACGACGACGATTACAATGCTGAAAAGTATTTCGACGATGGAGACGACGATGGAATGGATGGAGACGACGACGAGGCTGCTTTCTGAGGAATAAGCCTTTTCTCGAGGAATAAGGCTGCTCTAAGCAGCCGTTTGCATAGCATGTGTGGTGTTGAGCTAGTGGTAGTGGTGATATAGGTGTCATAGAGGTATTTCCATAGACAAGCTTGGTAATTTTACTAGTGTAGCAGGTAAGAAGAGTAGAAACAGACGATGGATATGGAAAGTAGAAACTAGATAAAATGTATACAAATAGTAGAGAAATGCCAACAGCAATTTCTATGCTACTGAGATCAGCTGATCTCTCTTCTCTACTTCTCTACATCTTTGATCTATTCGTCGTTGTCTGTTACATCCTTCTATATGATTATGCTAATTCTCTATACATCCACCATGAAGCTTACCAAGGCATTTCGGGCCCCGGCAACCTTGTACCACCTCCCAAACTTGTTCTCCTTACTGGTCAACACATGCACGACCAACTTCTTTCTATCGTTGGCGATTTCCACGTCAATTATGTCGGCTACACATCCCTTGAGGTTGTCGATCTCCCCAATCTCTTCAAAGCTGCGGAGTCCCTCCTTCAGGATCCTCCAAACCTTGACGGTTCCGTTGTACGACCCGCTCAAGAAGAGATCACTGTAAGGAACGGCGTGGATGCTTGTCACCTCGTATGGCTGTGGTTCTGGCGCCGCCACGGCGCTTGGATCCCTTTCAGCACTGGCTTGGTTGGGCTCCAACTGTTGACGGAGTCCATGGGCTGTTCTTTGCACGAAAAGAGGCTTCTTCTTTGCCAACGACCACAAGGCAATGTTCCCGTTGTCTGAACCAGTGACAAAGTGTGACTCGTCAACCATGGATACTACATCAATGCTGCCCTCGCTGTATTGATCCTTAGAAGAGCCTCCTCTGAAGGTCAACCTGCTCTCTTCAGCGACTTTCCAGAACATCGCCGTCTTGTCTCGGCTCCCCACACTCACACATGTCTCCTTGGCCAAGCTCAGGATCTGTGAAATATTGTCCTGGTGACCAAACAAGGTCTCTAACTGTGCAAACTGGTTTATCGAGAAGGTACGGACTCTAAGGTCGGCACAAGCGGCGAAGAGCAAGTCTGTGCCTCTTCTGAAGCTGATCAGGTTGACGGGTCCCTTACGACACACGTCGAGGGCCTTCAAGCACACCAAATTCTCGCTCAGCCATACAAGAAGTCGTCCATCTGCTCCCCCAGTGCACAAGAAGCGTCCATCGGGGGACACAGCTACACAGAAAATGGCTCCTCTGTGGTTCTTGGGGCCCTTCTTCACGTGCTTTACCCGGCTGACTTTCAACTGCCCGTCATTGCCTATCTCTTGACGCCATTTGATCAATTCACAGTCCTTTGACACGGTGTAGACGTATGGCCATCTAGCAGCAGCAGCTGTGACACACTGGGAGCCGATTCTGGTGGTCCGGGGCTGGATGTGGGTCAAAGACCGCTCGACCTCGTCACCTATGAACCGGTAGACGTACCCCTTCTGTTCTGCTACGTCTGTTTGCAATCTTCGGGCCAAGTGGTCGTTATCCAAGTCCTGGGCATCAAAGAACTCGTTATCGTCGTCTTCTCCGAACTCCTGTGCCTTCAAGTTCTCCAAGTACTGCTTGGCGAGTCTTCTTCTTTTGTCTGCAGCGTTCTCTCCTTCGAACTCTTCGTCAGACGAGAGTTCTACCTCATCTGTGCCGTCACTTTCACTAAGAGATACGTTTCCTGCCTCATCATCTGAATCGCTGCCTCCGGAAATAACGTCGTCTGGGGCATCTTCCTGGGGCCGTGGAGTGCTCAGCTTCGAGCGTTTGTCGGTGGTTCGGCCACCGGCTCTACTACGCCTCTTCTTACGAGACGGATCCGATAAAAAGGGGTCTCCTGCCATGGTGTTGCAAGCGTGGAGAGAAGCGTGGAGTAGAAAGCGATGAGGTGATGGAATTTTTCAGCGCCAAGTGGGAAAAAAGCGATGCGATGGGGCGAAGAGGGCGGAAGTGGGAGGAAGAGAGAGAGAGAGATAGAGAGAGATGAGGGGGAGGAGATGAAGAGGAGAAGATGGAGTCTAGGCTTATATGGTTCAGTGGCAGATAGTGTGGACGTAGCAGAACGTTTTTGTATATATTCGTCTACTTTATCAGTTTATTTCTAGTTTTAATCTGTGCTGATTGTTAATCTCTAGTCTTGTTCCCTGTTGACTCTCCCGCAAAAAAGCCAGACAAAAAGCCATACAAATATAGCATACCCAATTTGGTGGGCGCTATCTAGATACCGTCTGGAGAAACTACAGAAGGCATCGACGTAACGAGGTAATGGCGAAACATATACATAAAAGAGCATTCATCTCTCTACAAGCATCTTACAAGCATCTTTTGAAACGTTGTATCCTATTTCCTGCTCTCGTACTCCTCCTGGTGCCTCCAACCATCACCTCTCTCCCATTATGTGCTCAGTCCTCCAAAAGGTCCTCAATGTCATGGTCCTCAGCTGCGCTGTAGGCAGAAGTAGCGTTGAAGGTGCTTTCAGCCCTCTCCTCGATGACCCGTTGGGCCAATTTGGCGTTTTTCCTGGTGCGTTTACCCCATCCAAACGTCTTGGCCTCGTTCTCCAACCGCTGTTCCTCCTCCTCGCGCTTTTTACGGTCGGCCTCGGGCTTGTTGGCCTTGATCTCTTCGTCTTCCTTGAGCTGTCTTTCCACTTGCTTGATCTTCATGTGGTTCGAGTAGATCTCACGGAAGAAGAGGTACCCGGCGACAATTATCACCAACTTGAGGTACTTGAAGAACTGGTCCTTGTCGACATAGTCGAATATCACTTCAAACATGGTCAAGCAGTGTTTTGGTTTGGCTAGTGGTGGATGCTGACAAAATCTCGGAAGGCGTGGGTCGGCAAGCGCCCGCGTGCATACAGCGCGGATAAACGGTGTAAGTGGGATATCCAGCCCGCATCAAAGTGCAGATCAGAAATTCAGTGGGACAGTTTGCAGCAGTGAAGAGAGGAGGGGAAACACTACAACAGACTACAAGACAGGTGGCGGCACAAGAGCAGTAGCAGTAGAAGGTAGGATTGTAAGCGTGTAGAGCGGAAAATATTTGCTCAAAATTTCTTCATTGTCTTCTCTCCTACCCTTTCTTTGGTGTCTCTCCTGTCTCCGTCCTGTACATCACACTATTTAGGACCCACATACATTGAACCACTACAAAGACTACAAATACTACAATAACCCACCACAATGAGCCACTCTTCTACAACCCACTAATTTTGGTTGATCAGTCCTATCCATAATAATGTATCTTCTATTATTTACCTCATATTCATACTTCACACCCGAGTGTCTACTATCATATCTCCTCGTACTCTCTATGACTCTCACAACTCATCGTCGTCGCTAGCGAATGGATCTATCTCTGGATAATCGCCCACGTCTATCTGTTTTGGTTTCAAAAAACTACCGTGGTTCTCCCTGCATTCGAAGATCCGGACCCCGTCGATCTGCCCGCTGTTTTTCCCCACAGGCTCGTCAAATTCAACACCAACCCACACCAGCTCGCCCTGGTCTAATTGGGGCAATTTTCCTACAAACTTGACCACGCCTCTACGCTCTCCTTGAATGTTGATGTTTCTACACCGATTGCCCACCGAGATACCCTCTGAGATAGCTTCGTTTTCCGCTGCGTTGCGAGCTTTAATCAGCTGGAATTCGGGGTCAAATCGCCCAAGTTTCTGGTTTTGTTTCCACGCCAAAACTGAATCTCCACGCTTAGCGTATTCCTCCTCTGAGTACTGGAATGCTGCAGCTTCTTCGTCTTGGAGGGCTAATTGGGCCGTTATAGAAGCCTCGTTGGCATCGTGTACGTGGATCCGTGCGTACGGTACAATGTTAAACAGGGAGAGCTTCGTACTCTGGTCCTTTTCAGGGTTATATTGACTGCTCTCTGAAAGCACTACGAATTGGTTGTCGTTTTGGCGGGGGTAGTAGTGAAGGGTCTGGAATTTGGGCTCTATACCGGTAGTAAGCTCAAGTTTCTGCTTGAGGAACGCCAAGTCCCATTGGGGCGAGATCCTACGCTCGGACGACGTGAGATCCGACGTGATGTACACACTGATATCCATTACGTGGTGTAGTTGACAATAAAATTTAATGAGTGTGGTGAAAGTCTCACTAATGAACCACGCTAAGATGAAAATGGCGCACTAATTCTCACTAACTTTGGCGGGCCTGCATCTTCTCGTGGCAGGATCTATACACCCAGATGAAGGGTGTACAGCAGAACAACACTGCAGGAGATGCTTTTGGGCTCTAGATGTCTGTATTGTTTGTATATCTTATCTTTCTGGCACTATTTGCACAACATGCAGCACTTCTGAAGACTTCTAAGAGTGTTTTCTGTGGTTCTCTACTAGGTTGCACTCAAGAACTCTCGAGTCTTTGTAGCGTCTCCCCGCATATCCTCTCTATTTTTGTAAGAATTCCGCGAGCATGCTCTATTTTCACCGCAAATGCACTTTGCTAGAGGAATATCCTCTTCACAGACCGAAAAGTGTCGCTGATATGACCACTCCACTAGAGAGAGATAATCCGTTTGAACCTGACAATACCGTGAACCGAACTGTGCTACCTTCACACGCCCGACCACCCGAAACCCCCCACCCCACCTTCCCACCAAGACACCCACAGCGATCAATCTGCACATTAACCAAAATCAACCAAAAACGGCTCAAGCAAAATTCGATTTTCACCAACCGCACCTGCCATGGAGAACGTATGTGACAAGGGAGCGCCATAGAGCGCAATATGATAGGAAGTGGGACGAAACCACGCTCGATACGTACCGGAACGACATACTAACGCCAGCGAAACAAGCCAAAGCAAGACAATCAGCACAAAAAGCGGAACCAAGGCAACAAGCCGGACGGTCCAAAGAGAGAAGCCATTTTGGATTTGAACAAATACAAGGACCAGAAGATTCGGGTTAAATTCATAGGTGGAAGACAGGTTGTTGGAGTGTTGAAGGGTTTTGACCAGTTGATGAATTTGGTGTTAGACGATGTGTTGGAGACTTTGAGGGACCCCGAGGACGACACAGTGTTGACCCAGGAAACCCGTGAGTTGGGGTTGGTTGTGGTCAGAGGGACCACCTTGGTGACAATCCTGCCGTTGGATGGCAGCGAGATTATCGAGAACCCGTTCATAAACCCAGAGGATGTACAGTAGTTAATGAAGTTATAGAGAGAATGTGTAGGGAGAAGAAGAGAGGAGAGGAATGTAGAAGAAGAGAGAAGAAGAAGAAATAGAAAACGACAAAAGATAAAGTGATGAAGATGGAGTGATGAAGATGGAGTGAAGAAGATGTAGGTGTGGAGAGTAATGAAAGAGGTTGAGAATGATGCGAACGAGTCGACTGGAAGCCGAAATGGCGGCGTTGGAGTATCCAGAGGGAGACTTTCAAACACAGCAAGATGGCGGAACTGCAGTGGAAGAGACGTCAAAGCGAGAGATTACTGGCAGAAGACTGAATTATGCACTCCAGCGCTGAACGACAGAAAGACAGGAAGTGGACCGGAGTAGACTACGTACCCTCCAGCAAACAAAGATTGAGGAACATTAGAGCATACTGAGCTGCAAGGGAACTGGAGTAAGAGAGGACCCAGAACGAAGGATCCAGGAACAGAGGATGGAACGAAATGATCGAGTAAAGGATCGAATGAAGTCTACATGCTACTCGCTACTAGAATCTATTGTCAGAGAGAAGACACCAACAAGCTCAAACCGCAGAGCAGCGCCCACATCACGCCAGCGAGCCTCGCCAGATATGAGGCAGAAGAGAGCAGCATAGGAAGTAAAGAAACCAGTAGCGAACTAGTAGCGGACTAGTGGCAGATAGTAGCGGCAATGCAACGCTTCCCATCACCTCCTCCTTTCCCTCCTCCTATACTCCTCCCTCCAACAGCATCACATACCCAAACATCTCTCTGTCTCTTCATCTCCTTCTGACTCTCCTCATCTCTCTTCTCTCTCTCTCTCTCTCTCTTCTCTCTCTCTCTCTCTCTCTTCTCCGCGGCGCATTTCTTATCTAAAAAGTCATCGCATTTTTGGCTCTTCATCTCTCCACTAGAAACCATGTCAGCCTCCAACGTCATCGTTCTTCCCCAGACCAACCAGTTGATCGGGCTTTACTCCATCATTCGTGACGTCAACACCAAAAGAGGCGACTTTGTGTTTTATTCCGACAGAATCATCCGTCTTTTGGTCGAAGAGGGTCTCAATCAGCTCCCAGTGATCGAAAAAACCGTCCAATGCCACGGCAACTACTCCTACAAGGGCGCCCAATTCCAGGGCAAAATCTGTGGGGTGTCCATTGTCAGGGCCGGTGAGTCCATGGAACAAGGCTTACGTGACTGCTGTCGTTCTGTTCGAATTGGTAAGATCTTGATCCAGCGTGACGAGGAGACAGCCATGCCCAAGTTGTTCTACGAAAAGCTCCCCGAGGACATTGCTGACAGATATGTGTTCCTTTTGGACCCAATGTTGGCCACTGGAGGTCTGGCCATGATGGCTGTAGAAGTGTTGTTGAGCAGAGGCGTCAAAATGGACCGGATCTTGTTCTTGAACTTGTTGGCTGCTCCAGAAGGTATCGAGGCCTTCCATGCCAAGTACCCAGAGGTCAAGATCATCACTGGTGGAATTGACGAGAGATTGGATGACAAGAAGTACATTGTGCCTGGTTTGGGTGACTTTGGTGACAGATACTACTGTATCTAGGCGAGATGGAAAAGATGGCGATAAGTTCGTCAATAGGTAATCGATATATCATAAACTGATATGTAGTTGCAGCTGCAATAGAGATCTCTCCATTAGATGTGTATATGTTTTCTTCTTGAAATGTAGTATGTCTAAGCTGTATATGTCTCTATGTCTATACTCTATAAAAACCGGAGATGCACTATGTTGGGATTCTCTCTGTACTCTTCCTGGGTCACCCACATCTTCTTGAAGGTTGATAACCCCGCCAAGATCGACCCGCCGACCCAGGTGGTGTATTTGCGTTCTGGAGGCGCATATATCTTGATTTTCACCCGTGGTTTCTCCTGTTTCTGGTCCGACCGGCCCCACACACTTCGAGATGTCTCCTGTTGCAGCCTCAATTCGGCAAGCAACCGGTCTCCGAAGCCCTTGAGCATGGTGTTGCCTCCCAGGAGCACAATGTGTTGGTATAGAGTGGCCCTGAGGTCCATATCGGTCTTGGAAATGGCATTCGCTGTGAGGTCGTGGATCCCAGGCAGTTCGTCGCCGATGATCTCCGGGCGGAACATGATCTCTGGGGCCCGGAATCGCTCTGCTGAGAGCTGTATCACATGTCCGTCGGGAAGACGATACGGCTCAGTTGGCAACGTCGATGCCATGCGTTCTTCTCGGGCCACATCCTTCAGCAAATAGCACGAGGACTCCTTCATGAGTCTGGCTATCTCGAGTTCCAGCGAGCTGACAAGCCTGAGTCCACAACTACGGCGCAATTGGAGGGCAAACTGCTCGGTGACATCACGGCCGGCGATATCCATCCGTCTGATCAGCAGCGGGAGGGCAAACCCGTCGAATACGGGGACTACGTGGGTTACACCATCGCCAGAATCAACCACAACGCCCGTGGTACGACCCAGAGCGTACAAAGAGAGCACTGCCTGTACCAGAACATACAAACAGGGCACGTTGAATTGTTCAAAGAGGACCTGGGCCATCTGGGTCCGATTGTGGCGAGGGTTCAATGGGGCCTCTGTGATGAGTAAAGGGTGCTCCTCTGGGGCTGCTTTGAGGTCGTTTGTGTATGTGTGGTTCCATAAGAGCTCCATATCGTCCCAGTCGGTGACTACTCCGTGCTCGATCGGGTATTTGAGTCGTAATAGCCCCCTATTCTGCTGGGCGGTCTCTCCAATGTACTGGGAGGGCCCTGATCCAGACGAGGCCGAGGAGATTTCCACCGACAGCCCCACCATGATCTTCTGGTATCTGGGTCTTCCTATGACGGTCAGCTTATAGGCACGGGGCTTTTCTTCGCCTGCGAAGCCGGACTTGATGTTTCCGGACCCATTATCTATCACTACGGGCTGGTTGTAGAGGGACATTAAAGAGAAGAAGAAGGGAAGTGAAGTGAAGCGTGGAGATGTAAACAGAGTTAAGTGAGAGGGGAGAGAGGAAAGAAGGGAGTGAGAGAGAGGAAAAGAGGGAGGAGATAGTAGGAGGAAGACATGATAGGAGGAAAAAAGGATATGGTAGGGGATAAGAGAACGAGACGAAGAAGAGTCATCAATGGGGGTAGAGAAAGGATAACACACAAGGTCGAAAGAAGAAAAGAGGAGATACAGAAACAATGAAACAGACTGGATCATTTGAGAGAGGTAGCCAGAAAATAAATAGAGCTAAAATAGAGCTGAAAAGTCAGAGAGCTAAGGAGAAAAACAGAAGAGAGTGGACAACCTTCGAGATCTACGCTATACATCTTTCTTTTCTCACTCCTAGACTCCCTTTTCTCTAGTATCTCTCCAGTCTCCACTATTTTCTTCAATTCCTCTGGCATTGTCACTATTCTTCCTCTTCCGTCTCTCTCTACTTTCATTTCAGTTCCTTCTATCTCACTTCCCGATTCGGAACAATTCTAAACAGAGACTATATTCTATATCAAGCAACGCTTGAGCCATCTAGAGCCATCTATAGCCATCTATAGCCATCTGCAGAGTTCCAATCTCACCAAGACCACACCACACACACACCACATCCTCCTCGAAGGATCTTTTCCCCAATTCAGTCCACATTTCCAGATCACCACCCAGATCGGGATTTATTTTTTACTAAGAGATACCACTTTTAACTAGTAGAGATCTAAAGAGTTCTCTAAAGGGTTATCTTTAGAGATACAGTAAGCACATTCAGATACACACACACACACACACACACCATGTCGCTCCACCAGCTCTCGGAGGCGCAAAAGTCCCAGTTCCGCAACGCCTTTACTCTCATCGACGGAGACTCCGACGACTCCTCGATAACGAAGCTGGACCTTCTTGCCTTGTACAAGACCCTTGGGCTCCCAGTGCCCACAAATAGCCAGCTCAGCAGCATGCTCGGATCTGACAAGGAGAGTGTCAATTTTGCTCAATTCTCCAAGATCATGGCCGACGAGTTTGCCAAGTTCGACGACCCGGTCACCATCAGAGCTGCTTTGGAGGTGTTTGGAGATGAACATGTCGATGTAGAAAGATTGAAAGAAACGTGCTGCTCCGTGCAATTGGGGGCCATTGGGCTGGGCGATAACAGACTCACAAGGACGTCGTTTGACCAGATCGTCGATGGGTTTGTCAAGGAGGGAATTGACGGCCAGCGGGTGTTGTTGTCTGATAAATGGATGGGGGCATATTTTGAGTAGGATAGGTAATCTAGGGATTTCAAGGAAAGAGAGTAGAACAGTAAGAAAGACGGTGGAGACGTTATGGATAAGGTGATGCTGGAAGTTCAAGTCTGTGAAGAGATAGGTAGAGTAGCGACTGTAAACCCTGGAGGGAGTTGGTCGTGAAAAGAGGTAGAGAAGGAGGATAACAAAGAGAAAAGAATTAAGTGTGAAAATGGTAGATATTGGAGAACATGGAAAGAAAGATCGAGCCTTGACGTTTATAATAGACGACAGTACATCGGGTACATCTGGAACGTACGTGTAGACGTGTCCTTCGATGGTTTCACTTATCGACACATCAACAAAATGATATGTTCTAAAGCGTTCAACAAGAGTAGAACGAAGGCACTCTGGACAGAATGGACAACATCAACAGCAGATACAAACAACTGATGCAACTGATACAACTTATACAAACTACCGAAAACAACTGATACAAATAACTGGTATCAACATCCAACAGTCACTTATTCCAACATCAACAAACACAGAACATTCCACTCGTGTCTTCGACCTCCTTCATCTCAACTCCATCTCGTCACCCAAAAGCCTACATGACTCGTTCAATTATCATCTATACTCTACTATTTTCCTCTCTTCTCTCTTCTCTTCTCTTCTCGTTTCTTCTTCGCTTCTTCTTCTCCTCTCTCTCCTTCACCTCCTAATACTTTCCCTAAGCATCAATGATCAACTCGTCACAGCCCCAGTCCTCAAAGGAGCCGTCTGGCAAGTATCTACGGATCACAAGAGGGATCTTGCGCTGGGACAACTCCTTCATGGCGATCTGAAGTGGGTCGGTTTCACCTTCAATGTCCACCAAAACCGGAGCATTCAAAGAAATCTGCAATGCACGGGTCCCCAAAACACGAGCACGCTCGTACTTGGTCATGTAGGGGGTGGTGGTGCGCTCGTCCTTGGGGATGGCCAATTCACGGGCAGATTTGGGCCTGGGGATGCCTCCGTCGTTTGGTCCTGTTCCTCCGTTGATGATTGTCCGGCCATCCTCGGTTTTCATCTCGGTTTCGTCGCCGTTTTGCCCGTTTTCGGCGCCTGGCTCTTCGAAGTCATCCTCCGAGAAGTGGTCCGGAGCCTCAAAGTCCTCGTAGTTCTCCGCTGCGTCGTTGAATGCCCCTTCTTCGACGTCTGACATGGTTGTGATGAGCTGAAAAATTCACAGTGGCGAAAAGTGGGAAACACAAGGAGACAGGGAAGGGGGCGGGAGAGGAAGAGTGTACTGCACACAGACGGGTTGCATCCTGATTTGGCAATTTTAGGTTGCAAACTTGCATAAATCTGTTATGAAGACTGTTTGGGTCTCTGGTGACCTGCTTTGGAAATGCTGTTGGTGCTGTATCCTAAATATGAGCATTCCTGTTCGATAGAGAATTACGATAGAGAATCACGATGGAGTTACACACTTTGCCCTGAAAATATCCTACTCTCTAGTTTGACTCTACTTGATTCCACTGATTCTACACTTTCTAGTTTAATTTGATCCTACACTCTCTAGCTTGATTTGATTCTACACTCTCTAGTTCACTCTACTATGATCTGCACTCTACACTCTACACCTCTTCAAAAAACACTGTATTGCCGATTAACAAATTGCGGCAGATTCACGAAGATCTTACTAAAAGATGTTATATGGTCCGAGTGGCTTACCAAGAAGAGCCAAGATAATACCTGAAACAATACTACTGAAACCTGGAATTCCGCCAGGTGCCAAAATATTAGACACAGTGGTCTCCTTGTGGCATCCAGATACTGGTTTACCCGCTACACGGTCTTGAATCCAAGTCCAAGCAGCTCCACCCCCAAACACGTACTGAGTACCATGTCTTCCCACAAGATCTTGTCTGTAGTTGATGGTGGCACCAGCGGAACACAAACGGTCAAAAAGCAGATCAGCATCAACGGCAGGAAGAATCTCATCAAATTTGGAATTGTAGAAGAACAATGGTGCCGTTGGAACAAGAGGACTCTTGATCATATCGTTGTCAACGAGGACTTCCTGAACAAGAGGCACGTTCAAGACCTCGCCGCCAATAGCAATGTAATCGCTCCAAGTGTTGAACAAATAAGCAGGGAAAAATTCAATCAAACACATGCTCTTAGCTCTGATGAAAGCATTCCATTTCTAGGGATAAACCTGCTGCTTGATATAAGTTGCTAGGTCCGGGTATTGCGTGGCGAGACCGTTAATAGCAGCAAAAACCAAACCAGAAAAAATGGTTCCAATGTTCTTCTTGGCAGTATTTTCGATACTGACAATAATACCACCGTAAGCATAACCAGCAGTGTTCTTCTTGAGGTCCGGAGCGTAAGTTGGTTCGAGAAGTGCAGCCCAACCAGTGGCACTGGAACCGCCGGAGTAACCCCAGTAACCAACCTTAGCATCAGGAGAAATTCCGGTGTAGTTTCCAGAGCCCAAAGCGGCTCTAACAGAGTTCAAAGTAGCCTTTCCAGCTTGCTTACCAACAGTGTAAGCGGATGTAGGACCTTCATAATCAGGAGAGACAACGTACCAACCTTTCTCCAATGCTGCATACATGAAGGCTTGTTCAATCTGGGAAGTAACAACAGTATCAACACTAGCACCAATTTGGAAAGAGTAAGATGGAGAGCAGTTGGTGTAAGCAGCGTCTTCAGCGGTTTGGAAAGAAAGAATCTTCGTTGGGTCGGCGTTGAAAGGAGCGAAAATAGTGGTCACGATGGCATTAGCATTGCCATGAGTATCTTCAGAGCGAACCAAGAATTGGTAGGTAGTTTTAACCTTGGCTTGAAATACAAGAATACCAACCGGGTTGCTCAAGGTACGACTTCTCAAGATGGCGCCGACAGGTTGGCTTTCATATCCTGGATCAGGAGTATAGAATGGGTCGTTGGAGGGTTTAATAACATCTCTGGGAGAAAGACTTTGTTCCAATGGGAGAGCAGCAGCAAAGCATGCCATCAACAAGAACAAAAGCAACAGATTGAAGAACTTCATATTAGAGATAGAGTGGAGTAGATCGCTGGAGAGCCATTCCTCGAGAATTGCTGCTTATTTATACCGCAGAAGCCATTATACAACAAGTTGTGGTTGTTATGGTCCTCCTTCCAAACAATAGTGCTGCATGAGTGAGTTTCACTAAACTTTGAAGCCGAAGCTGCAGAGTTTTAGCAAACATTCACAAACTTAAGTGTAGAGGCACGAAATTCCATTGTTCCAATGTGTTTATCTTCTATTTTGATGGGAGGCACTGACAAGGTATTGTATTCCTCCATTTAATGTAAATGACTCCCAAAGTAGCTGCGCCCACCGAAATTGAACCAATGAGCTCGTCAAAAGAGCTCTGAAGGTCTTGGTACAACCATTGTCGAGCTCCAACTGCATCCAAAGCGATCCAGGGAGTGGAGCTGCAAGGACAAGGGATATCACTCTGTAGCAGATAACAACATAGTTTCTAATAAAAGCATATTATCTATGCAATAGAAGCTTGAACCGCGGAACCAATAAAGTCCCTTTGAGTTCCACGAGGCCACTGGCCTTGTATTGAAACTCTACGATAAATTATGGTTATTAGTTAAACTCTAATCACTGAAGTTTAATCCGGATAGCTAAAGGTCTCTCCGGTACAGCTTGCTCTATGTAAATTTGGTCACTGAAAACATTACGCGTTGAGCGTCACAATGGAAACGGTTTGGGGCACCAGATGTCTCCTGGGCGAATCCAAATAAAGGACCGCCTTCATAGTTAGTTCCCGACCGGTGTAGAATACATATTCCAATACAGAAACCATCGAGGTTTTGTAGGGTCCAGTATCGGATCGTACAGCGATTCTAGCAGATATACGACCAACGGAAGGAATATGCAAGCTAGAGCCTCGGGTTTCATTGATATGGCACTCGAGATACGAGGGAATTTTATTGTAAACATGAAACGAAACCACTCTAAGCTTTGCTGCATGCTTACCTGTTCGCCAATTTCTTCACGGCTATTTTAAACACAGTTTAAAGATGGAATAGCAGAGAGATGGAACGCCCAGCAACAAAGCAGAAACCACGGCACAACCAGCATGGCCAACACGGCACGAAGGGAGACCAGAGTAGTAGCCCGCTGGACCAGCCTTCGAGGAAAGAGAGGTGGTGGCCAGGAAGTGGGGGCAACCAAAAGCCTCGATCGGAGTGAGACTTCGTATGTACCCCACAAATAATATTCGTATGAAGCTTGCAGTGATGACAGAAACGAAGAAGTGAAACGAAGAAGGAAACGAAGAAGAGGGCATTACCCATGAAGCTGCACCTACGGAGAGCTGTTCAAGACAAGTGGTGGGTATCGAAGCACTGGTGTATCAACATTTCTGAGCAAAGCTTGTTGACTTTCCATAGAAGAAGTTTATTGTAGGTAGAATCAAAACACAAGGGCTCTGAATTCCCCATCCGGGCCAACTTGTGTCTGAGAACGTAATCGGTGAAAATGCAGATGAAACTGGAACATGGAGCACTAGATACGAAACCTTATTGGCAAGGTTTCCAGGGAGAAGAAAGAGAAGGTCGATGGCTGCAGCCGTAGCCAGCGGACCAAGGCGGACCAAGCAATTTCATCTCATGTGCTGGTAGGGACTTCCCAGCGTTGCAACCTATCCGAAGTCGGAAGAAATGACAGGAATTAGCGGAGAGAGAGGGGACGGTGGTAGGAAGCAACGGAGGGAGAAGAGAGATGAAGGAGTTGTTAATTCACGAAGACGGCAGAAGCGAAGCAATTCCAAGACTATATGGGTTATGCAGCAATTGGTAACGAAATCCCGTCACACACGGTGTTCAAGGCATGTTGACGTAGTTGCGTTAATTGTAGTTAACAGACCAGGCTTACTAGAGAGACTGAAAAGGGGCTTTCAGAGAGAAAGGTTGAAAGATTGAAAGATTGAAAGATTGAAATGATGAAAGGTAGAAAGGTTAAAAGGTAGAAAAGTAGGGGGAGGTAAGTAAACGGTGAAGGTCAATATGCGCAGAGGCATATTCGGAGCACATTTCAAAGAAGGACAATGGATACATCAAACAAGAGGTAACATTTTTGCTGTGTAATTGTGCTTGTTGAAGCATTGTTACTCTATAACCATCGTTTCTGGAACTTCAATCCCCTCTCAGCACTCATTCGAGCCCCTTTCGCTTATGTTTCTCCCTCCTTCCATCTCTCTCTCACTCTCTCTTTCTCAATGTATCTCTATTAGATCCATCTCACCTCTCCATCTATCCCCATCTCTACACCTCTTAATCTAGACCCATTTATCTCTACACTACACCTTCCATTTATATCTTTTATCTACAACCGCAACCACGGTCTTCTCGTTATCTATAGATGCCGCGGGCGGCTATGCACACAGCGTCGCTTACAACTCATCAGCGTATGGCAACACATCCACGTCACCTACAGCCACGTAGTTGAAGCCAGAGATCTTAGGAGCCTTGGTGGAGCCGGAAACAGCAACGTCAACTGGAGATTCGAAGCTGGATTGGAGAGCAACGGCCAATTGAGCGTTCTTTTGAGCAGAGGCAACGTCCTTGACAGAGGCATCCAAGAGCTTCTTGGCGGCCTTGATGGAGGCAGCCACGACCTCAGCAGAGGCGTCAGAGGCAGAAATGACGAACAATCCTGCTCCGTTGTACTTGTAAAGCTGAGAGGTTACAGTTCCTTCCAAAGCAGCCAAAGGAGAGGCAGAAGAAGGCACGAATGCAGATCCAAGGGCAGCAGACAAGAGTTCGTAGGAAGCAAAGTCCTTTGGAGCCACTGGGACACCGATGAGGGCTACAGATTCGCCAGTGGATCTGATTCTGGCCTCCTTACCAGTGAGAGTGGCTGGAGCAGCAGCAGAGGCGGAAGAGCCAGAGGGCAAGCCGGAAAGAGCCAGTTCCTCGACGAAAGAAGCCAAGTCAGCCTCAACGACACCAGAGGCATGGATGGAGACATTGCTGGAAGTGAAGGCACCAGCAGCGAACTCAGTGACATCGTCGAGAGTCACGGAGGAAGAGCCATTGTAGTACAAAGGTTGACCGTAGGATCTCTTGAAAGAAATGGCGTGCAACTCCTCAGAGGCAACGAAAGATGGGCTCAGGCTGGCCTCGCTCAGCTCAGCAAGAGCGGCAGGCTTGACGGTTTCAACGAACTCGTGTGGTCTGAAGGATGGCTTAGCTACAGAGTTGGCCAAGGCTTCCACGAAGAAGGGCAAGTCCTGCTTGAGGAATTGGGCGTTCAAAACAAGCAGATCACGGGTGACCTTCAGCAGCCAGACACCACCCAAGAGTTCGGCCTCTCTGGTGAATCTAAGGGCCAGCTTGACCTCGTTATTAAGGAAACTGTACTTGGCCAAGAGGTGAGCCACGCCGGATTTGCCGTTTGCGGAGCCGGCCTGGTCGACTTTGAGGGTCACCGAGGACAAAAGAGATTCAGGGGCGTCTCTGGCCACAAGCTTGAGCTGCTGGGCACGCGACAGGCTGAAGGAACGGGTAGCAGCACGGTGGAACATGGTGGAGAAGACGGTGGGGAGGTTTTTTCAAGTGGAAATGTAAAAGAGCGGGTCTGATTGGTTTGGGGTGTGCAGGAGGCCATATGCAGGAAACAGCATACAGGAGCGAGCAGCAATAAACAGAGAGATAGATGAAGGAGAGAGGAATGAGAGAGGAAGGAAAGGAATGGGTAGCAGGTAGAGATTGACCAGGTGTAGGTATGTAATGGTATGTAATGGTGTGTGATGTGTGTATGACGTGCATTTGTGTGATTTCTTCCGTTGGTGGATTGGATACGTCTTTGTTTATGTGAGTTCTGTATCATGATCTGAGCTTTTTGTATGGTGTAGCTTTTGAATAGTACTCTATGAAGGATCCGAGCTGTATGATACCAGCCAGTATGATATAGTTTCTTTATGTATGAACTGTCCTATAGAAAAAGCTTCCTCGTCTTGATCCTTTACAGCATCTTCCTACATACCTCTTCTCTTCTTCTTTCTACCTCTCTTTCTCTCTCTATTTCCTTCCCTCTTCCTCTTCTTCCCTCTTCCCTTATCCCTTCTTCTTTCTGTCCCTCTTCTTCCTCACTACACCTCCCATTCGTACCATCTATTCAACTCAGCTATATACCTCTTCTCTTTGCTTTACACCTCTCTAACTATTTTTCTTCGTTGCTCCTCTTACCCTCTATCCCTGTGCCAACCGCAATGTCCGTTGCTGCCTCTTATTCACCTCATTCACCCTCACATAGTCAAACGTCAACTTCCCCCATATCATATCCATTAACACCAATCCATGCACAATTCCCCACACCAAATTAATACTATAGAAGAAATTGGAGTTTCCATTGCCCAAAACGATCCAGCAATAGTAGAATATAGGCGACAAAATCAGCGCTCCAAGAAGCACCAATGCTGCTACGGGCCCATAAGTACAGTATGGCAAAAATGTACTTCGGAAGATCGGAATCATCGACAAAATGAGCCCAAAATCACCCACAGCAGGGTACAGCTTGGTGAACACAAGCCACAAGTAACTGGCGAACACGGCGAAAAATGCATCCCCTGTGTTAACCTTCTCTGCCAACCCCGTGGCGTCGTTGAACCTCAAGGTGATTGGTACTACAAACAAGACGCCAAACAAGTTGAATACCCCAGTGAAGAACGGAGTGAAGAACTCGAACATTTCCGTGAAAAAGTACCACCAGAGCCCGAGATTTGGACTGATTCTACGGAAGAGAATCGGTACTAGGTAGCAATGGTCTACAAACTGTGTGGACGAGGTCATGGCAAACAGACAGAGCATGAGGAGAATTATTGATGAAATGAACACCGCAAGTGCCTGAGCAAGCCGTTCCCAAGGCGAGAAAAGTGGAGGCCGTCCATCGCCGCCCTCGATCACCGCATATTTAGCTTTACGGCTCGTGCTCGAGAAGCCTAATCCCAAAATCGGTGCAATCAAAAAGACCGGGGTGTAGTTCAAGTAGGATGCAAAGGCTAGCACCATCACGGCGCTGATCTGGCCCTGATTCACACACACCTGGTAGATGGCTTCAATGACGAGGAGATTCACAAACACAAGCGTATTGTGGGACCAGTTGGTGAGAATGAGGAGAGGATTGAGCAAGAAGAAGGCCTTGATGAGACGGTCAGACACAGGCGAGGCGTCAGCAGATTCAACTGGTGCATCTATAGAAGAATGGGGTTCTTCTGTAGCATCGATATCCTTCTCCGAAGGTGTTTCCTTTCCTCTTGATCCATCATTCGCCAGCTTAGCCAGCTTGGCCAGCTTCGAGCCATAGGTAGAAGCATACCACTGGTTCAACGCCGCCAACCGCCTGGCGGTCCACCAGTCGGCCAGGGCAAAGAGAAAGTTGAATGCTAGGTCACTGCAAGGAAGCTGGTCCACAAACGAGAGGAGAACCACCAATATAGGAGCGTGGTGGTTGACACCTCCATCATACAAGTTGAGACCGTGCTTGAGGTAGTAGAAGGCCTCTTTGAGAGAACGGAACGAGGTGATCGGCGTCGTCACCTCCACAGAGGCTACGCTGTCGACGACGGACGGCACCAACGAGGGCACTGCCACGCGCAAAGCCAAGCCAATGGCCTCGATATCCATTCTGTGGCGATGTTTGTCGGGGAATAGACACGATGCAAACGAAATCGAGTTGCAAATCGGGACGTGGTTGCCAGTGGACGAAAGTGGGAGATATCGATTCACGGTTGGGGTGTGGGAGGGATTTTGGGAGGATAAGTGAAGGACAAGTGGGAGGCTAGGTGAGAGCACGCGAAGAGGCAGCTTTTGGCACAGTTCACATCTTAGAAGAAGAGACGGATGTCGTTGAACCCAATCAACCCGAAGCCGTTCCTCAAAACGCTCTTGAACAAGCCCGTGGTGGTGCGCTTAAAGTGGAACAAAAGCGAGTACCACGGAGAGCTTGTGGCCATCGACAACTACATGAACTTGCAGTTGGACAATGCCTCGGAGAAGGTGAACGGGGTCCTCGAGCCCGTGGGCGAGCTCTTCATTCGATGCAACAACGTGTTGTGGATCAGGGGGGACGAGCCAAGCGAAGAGGAGAAGGACGCGAAAATGGAGGAATAGGCCCTGTAGCAGGCCGTAGCAGGCCAGAGGTGACTAGAGATTGCCAGAGCAGGCTTATATATGTACACTAGACAGAATACACAATATAGAGAGTGAGAGTAGTATAAGAAAGCGCTGATGGCTTTTGGTGTTGCTGGAGCAAAATAGCTCAAAATAGCCCAAAAGAACATCAAATAAGACTCCTCAACTTCAAAACATATGCAAACCACCCACACATAGCCCCCTGCCCGCAAAGTCCCACATCTATCCCACATCTACCCCCCTCCACATTCTTGGAATCACCCCAACTTTTATTTCGCATATTTTTCACCACCACCCTACCCACATACATGGCCAACGTAGTAGCACCGTACGGGGGCATCTTGACCCGGACGGCGGAGGAGGAGAACGCCCGGGAGGCGTTGCTCGAAGAACAAGCGGTGAGTGTGACCGTCAACGGAGAAACCGAGACGGTCCGGCCAGAGGCTATCCACTTGCGTGGTGTCGACAACTTGTCGACCCAGAACATCAAGCACTACATCGACTGCTACCTCAACTTCGAGGCCAACAGTGGCAAGAGTGCAGCCGAGGGTGTAGAAGGCGGGAACGAGGTGTCTGGAACCACAAATGGCGATGATATCGAGATCGACGACCAGCCAATGGCCGACTCAGAGGCCCTGGCGCCAGTGGCTGTTTCCACCGATGGAACCAATGGCATCGAGTCTGAATCAACAAATGCCCCATTCACCGAGCCTCAGTTCCTTCCGCTCCCAGAAGACCAGCAGACCAAGTTCAGAGTCCAGTGGATCAACGACACCTCGGTCAATATCGTATTCAAGACCTACGAGGAAGCCACGAAAGCCCTCCGTTGCATCCTGCTTGAGCCTGTAGCTTCAGATGAGCCGTTGGCTCCACAAGACGCCGTCCAGGAACGTGAGGCCAAGCCATACGGCTCCGCAGTTCGCTTTGCCCGCCAACAGGACTTGCTGATGCGTTTAGGGTTGAGCGTAGCTGCACCTGAGCCTGAACAAGACCACGACAGTGAAGCCATGGAGGACTCAGTGACGATCTATGTACGCCAGTCTTTGAAGCTGGACGTCAAGGTCAGCAATGCTCGTGCACAGCTGCGTTACTACTTGCTCCACGGAGAACCTGAGCGTCGGAAACGGCCTGCTCATCGGAGAAGACAGCCAGCACCTCGTGGCGAAGAGGAGGACTTGTTTGCCAGCAAGATGGCTGGACGGGAACGCAGTGGGCGTAGAGGTGGAGACGATGAACGTAGACGTCTGCGCTCGCCTAGAAGAAGACTGAGATCGCCTAGACGGGAGCCTGACTTGTTTGCTGATAGAATGAGATAGGCAGAAGGAGTTATCTAGAGGTGGTTGAGGGCCATTAAGGACCCAGTAGAATGTACAATAGAAAGAGCAAATGTAGCACTGTCAATGACTAGAAACAAGCAGACGTAATTAGAGTGGATAGAGATATCTAATGACATCGACGGTCCATAATTGTGGAGAAACAGTGTTTGCAGTGTAGATGAATAGCCAATAACCTACTTTATAACAGGAAGTGAAGAGAAAGAGACGAAGTAGACGAAACAGATTGAAACAACTGACGGTAGACAAGCCGCCAAGATACTACGAACGCTAACATGTCAACTGGGAAAGCTTCATGCCCTGATGCTTCACAAGAAAACTCTACATTTCACTCAATCGACATCTGATACACTAGGCTCTATGGTAGCTTGCATCATGCCTTGCGGCTCTATCTATAGTACATGCTAATCTAGTACTTCAAATATAGTACACCGTAATCTAATAGACCCTGATCTTAGCAGGACATAAGGACAAGCGGCTACACCACTTTGTCTCTCGTCTCTCATCATCACTGGTCTCATTTTTTCAATTACCCTCCTGACCGAAATCAGCAGTGAATGTAATATGTTTGGAGATGTCGTCATCATTCACCGTCGGTCTGTTGTTCTTGATTGCTTTGATGAAGTCCTTTATAGTCAATTCTGGTTCTTGAAGCTCATCTGTGCCGATATCGGCCCACAGCATCTCCCGAGCCCCGACGTCCCCTGGCGAACAGGGGGTCAATTTCTGGGCACCGTCCTCCAGAACCACCGGTTTAAAGTGGGTTGCCTGCTGGATTTTACGGATCGGTTGCATGAGGGCATCACGGACTACAACGGCAATATCGTGACCAGAGTATCCATCTGTCATCTGTGCCAACGTAGTGAGATCGTGGGGGGTGCATTCACAAGGAACGTCCCCAATGTTAAGCTCAAACATCCGGGCCCGTGCCTCGACGTCTGGTAACGCAATGTAGATTCTACGTTCAAAACGTCTCCGGATAGCGGCGTCTAATTGCCAGGGGATGTTCGTTGCTCCAAGCACCAAAACACCGGCCAGATCATTGCCTACACCGTTCATTTGCACAAGAAGCTCCGTCTTGATTCTACGCAGCGCTTCACTCTCACCCTCGCCTCTGGGACCACACAAAGCATCTACTTCATCGATGAAGATGATTGCTGGCTTCTGTTCTCTGGCCATAGTGAAGAGTTGCTTGACGAGTCTTTCTGACTCACCCATCCACTTGGAGACAAGGTCCGATGACGAAACCAGGAAGAACGTCGAATTGGCCTCGGTGGCCACCGCCTTTGCCAAGAACGACTTACCAGTTCCCGGGGGTCCATATAAGAGGATACCCAGGGTTGGTTTCCGCTTCCCAGTGAAAAGGTGGGGGAATTTGACCGGAAGAATCACTGCTTCCTTAAGAGCTTCCTTAGCCAGCTCCAAGCCGGCAATATCGTCCCACAGCACGTTGGGTTTCTCCAGAAGGATTGCTCCGGCCAAGGCCCCACGGAGCTTCTTGGTGTCTGCATCGTCGTCGTCACCTCCCAGACCGCCAGATTTACGGGCCTTGGTGGCTCCAGAGTTGCTCAGCCCATCGCCAGGGCCATTGTCCCCCAGCTTCTTCTCCAAATGCTCCTTCAATTGCTCAGCTCTGGTGAGGTACTCGGTGAACTTGGACTTTATGAGCTCTTTGGAGCTCGGATTCTTCTCGTACTTGATGGCAAGCATGAGATAATCGAGCCCGTTGTAGTAGAGCTTGTATGCCTCCTCATACCGGGTCGCAGTATCGGCATCTATGGCCTTTTGCACGAGTTCTATGCCCTTGGAGAGGAAGTCACTCATGCTTGGAAGGGGCAAAATTGGGATCGAGATAGGCTTGGGAGGTGTGCAGGAATGCTGATAGTGGCGTATATGCAGAGGTGATGGAGAGGAAGAGGAGAGGTGGAGAAGAAAAGGGGATATAGAAGGGTTAAATGAGAGGAATGGAGAGGAACGTGAATGTTTGAAGAAGAGTAGGCATGCTTATTGCGGGTACGATGGAGTTACTAAAGGACTTACGATGAGAGACTTGCGATGAATACAGTCAGGCTTCTGACACATACTAAGAGATTGGTAGATCTCATGTGATGGAAGTCATGTGATGTCGATGGTGGGGTTAACTAGCAAGAGGCATTGGGCCAGAGTATCGAAGGTATTGATACTCTAGTGTATTTTGTATGGTCTGGATGGCGTCGAAATCATTGACGAAGATCCTATTTGATGCCCAGAGCCGGCTGTTAGAGTTAGAGCGGTAGTGGTGATGATCCTCGGCTGCATCTATAATAAGAAGAGTGTAAAGGCAGTGCACGATGCAGCATAACAGATAGAGATAATACAAAAGATAATACAGGGAGGGAGGTATAGTTACGAGAGCGACAGAATGATATAGGTGTGAGAGGTCATATGGTAGCTCTTCTGAGTGCACTCTGCATTGATACTAGCCGTATCCAGCTGTTCATACCCTCTCTTATGATACTCTTTATCTCCAGCATTGCGCCTCTCCAAGCCACATCCAGAAGCTGTTAAGGTATATGGCTAGAGGGTCGTCTTACAAGCGTAGTCAGCGTTGCAATATATATATCACGATCGTCGGGACTACCACCCCCTCCAGTGATCTCTATCTATCTACCATCTTATATATATCTCTCTCCCTTCCCTTGGTACGGCTGGACCTCATTTAGCGAATCCGGCAATTTCTGGACTCTCTGAAAAAGATGGTTAGGCTACTGGGGATATGACAGGCGAGAGGTATAATTCGAGGAAGATCGCCAGAAACCCAGTATCACCATCCATCAGTCGTCTTTCTTTATAGGAAGCATCCGCAACATAGTTCCTACAACCTCGACATTGCGTTTCACCGAAACCCAAACGTTACGAACCAGTATCTCTCCTATGCTGATCCGCCGCTCTAGCCGGCCAGGCCGCTACCATTGCCCCCGCTATTGCCGCCAACACAGCCGTGGCACTATAGCAATGCAAATTCCTGGCCATTGACTATACTGACCAGTACCAGACTACCCCAGCACCCTTTTTTCCTCCAAATACCCACAAGCACACCTGTTCTACAGCCTATTCTATATCCACTTGCTAGCTGGTTTCAATTCCGAGCCGGCAGTCCTTACACTCCTTGGTATCCTCTTCCTCCCATTTCCCCGCCTCTCCCTCTCTCTTACCTGTTCTATGCTCTACACCTGCTCCGCCTTCCCTTGCCTTCATCTACACCGTAAAACCTCGACTACTTCACCTCTATCTTGTATCTTCTTTGTATTGTACATTACTAGAAAATGGCGTCAAGGGCACAACACACACACAATGCAGCCAAGCACCCTAAGCAGCAGTCATTGTTCCCACTCTGAGGCTTCTGTTGAACATACACGGGCTGTTGCTGCTGGTAGTATCCTCCCTGAGGTGGTGGGCCACCGTATCCTTGCTGGTATCCCTGCTGGGGGTATCCTGCTTGCTGATATCCCTGCTGGTACCCACCACCGTAGCCTCTGTCTTGCAGCTGCTGGTTATAGGCCGGCTGTTGTTGTGGGACGTACCCAGTGTTGCCGTGGCCTTCGTTCGCCCAGTTTGGCGGTGCCCCGGTTGGCGGATTATAGTTATCCTTAGACATGTTGCTGGACTGTAGGAGTTACTTTTCTAATATACATGGCCCGAGTATCACGTTTTTCTCCGAGGGGGTGCTGTGCCACTCACGTGATGCCAAGATACGAATTGGTCTAGCATGGAAGGGGCCTTCTGTTGTGTGGGAGAATGATGCTGAGACCGAGAGGTTGAGTTTAGTGGGTTGGTAGGGGTGTGGGAGCTGGCTAGTGGCGGTTTTTTATTGCTTGGTTGCTTCTTTCTCGGTGTTTTATATGTTTCCAGTTTTTCTTACCCCAGATTTGGTGACTCGCATATAAAGGCCGGCCCGAGGAGGGGAGAATATAAGGACGGAAGATGGTAGAGGAACGTGAAGGATCGTGGACTACTAGAAGATCTCGGTGAATGTAGAGTATGTAGAGTATGTAGAGTATGTAGAGTATGTAGAGTATGTAGAGTATGTAGAGTATGTAGAGTATGTAGAGTATGTAGAGTATGTAGAGTATGTAGAAAATGTAGAATATGTAGAGTATACAGAGTGATGGCTGTGATGCTTCTGCTTTTTCGTTTGACAATCGCCATTGTGAAGATAGTTGATATGTGGAGAAGCCGCTTACGGGCATCATCAAATGTAGTGGACCATTCCTTCTGCCAACTAGGCCAGCGTCAAGTGAAGTAGTACAATACAAGAGGCAAGTAATATGCTTGCTATCTGGCAAACACTCTGAAAGTAGATCCATACCAGATTTATGTGGTCAGGATCCACCTGGTGGCCTCTACCTGGTGAGCTTCTTTCTTTAGCCTTCTCTGGGTGAGCCCTTATCTGTAACATCTTCAGCTTCTATATCAGAAACCCCGATTTGTAGCCTCTATTAGAGCAATATTCCCTCTCTCATCGGTCCCCCACAAATACATGGCTACTAACCCTTCAAGACACACACATTATTTGGCCCACTCGGGTGACTTAGTTAATCCTTTAAATCAGCCCTGGAGTCAGAAACTTATATCGACTCACTGATATGATGCAGTAAGCTTAGAATGCTTGGCCACGTTTTGCCCTCCTTTCATTCTTTAGAAATCATTAATATCGGGTTCCCTCCTCAGGACGGAAGCTTGATATCAATTTCCGATGAATTTCTATCGAATTCGTTATCCCCGTACTAGCTGTGGTTTAAGCTGGGGTGCAGTTAATTGCTATGCCAAATTTAGAAGTTCGAAGGTTCCACATCTCCAACGGTTATTTTTCAATGAAATCATTATATCCAGCTCCAGGTTATCCGAGAAACCCATGTAGTAGTTAATTGCTGGCGACGAAATGCCCCGCAATCAATCCAAATTGAGTTGCCTTATTGTTCAAGATATGTGGAACGCAAAATGCGAGTGCTAGTCAAAGTGTTTCACAGTTGCTATGATTCAATTGAAACACACCTTGCCAACGTGGGGAACAATAAGAATACCAATTGCTTCTGCCAATTGTGAATGGTTTGTGTAGATCTAGACCAACTCTGTGGTGGTTTCTCGATCTTTTCGGGATGACAAGGTTTTCAATATTTAAAGTGTGGATTTCGAGGTATTATGGAACGGCTTTGCATATTTTGACATGACTGAAATTCCAAATTAATAGAAATTACATGCACCTTTTGATGACCGAACAATTACGGCCTCGATAGTCTGTATAAACAATAGATGTGGTGGCTCATTGGCCACAAATCTGGAATTCAGGATCAACTTGAGCCATGTAGAAGATAAATGATGTGAAATTCGAAATCGGAGTCAATGGACCCACATCAACCAATATGTGGTGGACTCCAACTCATCGACCAATATAAAAGCAATGAATACCACCATGTTTCCTATCACCAATCTACTCCTCAACTCTCAATCACCAGTCAACTATCTCAATGGTTAAATTTCTGTTATCTGTTTTGACAACTTTGGCTCTCAGCCTTGTTGCATACGTTGACGCTGCTCCGACAGATGGCCTTCAAAGTGTCGCCCCCAAAGTTGTTGCTTTGGACTTCGATGTTGTCCGTGACCATGACAATTCCACTATTACAAAGCGTGGTACTGTTGGTGCTCCCGCAATCAACAAGTATTCATACTACATTTCTGACCTTTCATTTGGAAGTCAAAAATCTCCGGTTGGTGTTACTATTGATACCGGATCATCGGACACATGGGTTCCTACCCCAAATGCCGGTTCTGACGCAACTCCTTATGGCAGTTATGACCCTTCTCAGTCGTCCACTGCCCATGACACTGGAGTTTTTTTCTTCGCTCCATATGGTGAGGGAGACAGTGGAACTCAAGCTAAGGGAGAATTTTACACCGATACTGTATCCTTCGCCGACGGGTCGGCCCCATTACAGAATTTTCAGTTCGCTTCGGTTTCTGATGATACCGTTGGTGTTGGTGGCGTTGGCTTGACTTCTCTTGAAAAAGCCTGGCCTAATTATCCTAATTTTCCACAGGCTTTGAAAAACCAGGGATATATCGGCAAAAATGCTTACTCTTTGTATTTGAATACTCAGGATGCTGCTTCCGGTTCAATTTTGTTTGGCGGCAAAGACACCGCCAAAATCGATGGAGACCTTGTTACACTCCCTCACAGTGGAGACATCACTAGACTCGACGCCACTGTCGAAGGAATTTCTTATAACGGTCATACAATTTCTGTTAATCAGCCGTTCAACTTTGACAGTGGAACCGGTTATCTCATTTTCGATCAAAATACTCACGACCGACTTGCAAAATCTCTCGGCTGGGATGGCACTAGTTATATTTCAGGATGGCCTAGCGTCCCATCTATTCCAACTGGTAGCATTTCTTTCCAGTTCAATGGAATCACTATTGAGGTTCCAGGATGGAACCTTGCTGCTGACACTGGGAATGGGGTCATCCTTTGGCTCGCTGTAGGAGAACTTCCTCTTCTTGGTGACCCATTCCTTAGAAATGCCTACCTCGTCTTCGACCTCGAGGAAAACTCGATTGGAGTTGGCAAAGTCAAATACACTAGCGATTCTAACATTGTTGCTCTTTGATCATCATTTTAAGTGTTGTGCTCTGTGTATCGAAAGTACAGCCATGAGAACATGTTGTAATCTGGTAGCAAAATGACAGTATGAATTTTAAATTTTGTTTTAAATACCCAATTGTAGTTTTTCTATCTCTCTCCTCTTGCTTCGTTTGATAGTCCTCCGACATTGTTGAGTATACAGAAAAAAAGAACTACAACGAAAATACAAGTAAAAATTCTCCCCATTTGTTTATCAAAGCAACTTGATTCTCACACCAAGAAAGAAGGAATATGAGGTCGATGGAGACATAGAGAGGTTAATTAGATATGACTCTCACATGACTCTAATACGACTCTCTTTATCTGAATGGTACGGTTGCAAGAGCAAAAAAATAAAGTAATCATTTGGAACATCAAAAAAAATAAAACTGTCAAAAAAAAAAAACTGTCAAACATGTCAAAGGACCGAATATAGGAGAAAGTGTAATGTGCTTGCATTTACAGCATATGATTTCAAGAATTACATTCTTAAGGATATGTAGATACTTCTCATAGAAGCGAGTTGCTTTAGCCATAACTATCGATACGAACAAGTTTTTCCCCAATAAAGATGCTCTTATTTCGTTCAAAAAGGCATGCGTTTCCCCACATTATCGATAGTAATACGAGATATCTACCCACACGAGATATCTACCCACAATCAAGATGGCTTAATTCGGCCGAGGAGAAAGCAGCACCACTCGAGCATTCCATTAAACAGGACATTTTCTGCCTAGTTAAAGTTAAAGCGTTTTGCAATACTTCTCTTATCAGATAAGATAGGCTTCTCATTATTGTTCTACTACATAACTACTACTACATTGAGCGATTCATCTGGTTTCTGTTCGTTCATATTTTTAAACTAAATAGTACATCCTAATTCATTAATACAAGTATTTAAACTTGGGGTTCTTGTCTCCGTAGATAATCTGGTCCCTTTCGGTCATCTTGTCCCACTTATCGAGGTATTCTTGGGTCTTCTTCTGTGCGTTCAAACGCCACACTGCGAGAAAATACAACAACATCATGACAATCAGGAAACACACAAAAGCGAGAGAAACCGACATACCGGGCTTGTAGTAAGGAGCATCCTTGGCCAAAAACACGTATGTGGCAATGATACCTCCGATGTTTCCAAAACCGATTTGCCAGGCGGTTCCGACCGATTTACGGGTGTGACCACCGAAATTCAATGAAGTCCAGCACACCAACTGGGGCATTGCGGTGTATAAACCGGAGGCAGTCAAGAAACAACCTGCGTATCTGACATGTACATTTCTAGCAGCGTAGACCAAGGACAAGCCGGTGATGGCCAAACAAGCAGCAAAGAGTGCAAATGGCAACCGTATTCTGGCCCTGTCGGACACGAAAGAGGTGATGTTAATAAGACCGAAAGCGGCCAACCATGGGTAAACCGAGTGCTGTTGAGCAGACACGGCGGTGTAACCCATCTGCTTGATGATGGTGGCAGCGAAGAAGGCATAACCGTAAGATGGAATGATCAAGCCGAAGTAGGCCAAAGCTGGCAACCAGATCAAGTAGTCCTTGAACTGCTTCAAAGTGTCCTTTGGAGTTGGCTTCAATTCGAAACCGGACTCGGTTCCACCAAAGATGGCCAACTTCTGCTTGAGGAAGGTCCGTTCGTTGGCGCTCAAGAAACGGGCCTGTTCTGGGAAATCGGCGATGGTGAAGTAGAGAATAAAGGCACATCCACAGGTGACGATACCGTCGATGATGAAGATCCATCTCCAGGAGGCCAAACCGTGAACTCCATCCAAGTCGTGGATTCTGTAGGCCATGGCTCCACCGGCGGCACCAGCAAGACAGGTGACGGAGAAGAACCCGGAGAACCGACGCTGAGCTTCGGCCTTTTCGTAGAAGTTGGCCAAGATGTAGAAGAGGGCTGGGAACGAACCACTCTCGAACACACCCAAAAGGAATCTACAGGCAGCAAGGCCAGCAAAGTTGTTGACAAAACCCAAACCGATCGAAACTGCTCCGAAAAGAAGGATACAGCCAGAAAGCCAGCGGTGAGGAGCAACGATCTTCAAGGCGTAGTTGGAGAAAACCTCAAAGAAGACATAAGGAACAAAGAACAAGGTCAATGCTGTGTTGTATTGGGTTCCGGTCAAATTCAAGTCTTCGGCCATGTTGTAGACCTTGGCGTTGGAGATGTTCACACGGTCCAAAAATGCAAGAAAGTACAAAAGACAAAAAGGAGGCACCACACAGAGATCGATCTTCCACATCAACTTGCGCTGGTTGACGCCTAGCTGTACTGCAAGCTCATCGACTCTTTCCTGAGGGCTTCTGTCATCAATAGCGAAGTTTTCCACGTTGTCGGACGCATCCAAGGAGCTGGCGTTAGCCTTTTCGTCCAAATCCATGGTAAATAGTTTTCGATTTCGTATTTGGCTGCCATTTGCAAGCTTTTATATCGTATTTCTTGCTCCGCTTCAGGCGGTATTTTTTTTCTGTGTATGCACCGATTACTCATTTCCTACTCAATTCCGCGTTGATCAAGTGTCACGATGTAGCCAATGGAGGGCTGTCTCCGGGCCGAGGGGTCGCCTGTGCCCGCTGGCAGAGTTGGATAAGCTGTAGGACTTGATTAAAAGCCCTATCGCCAGCATCTGGCTCCCTTCAGACCCTTATCGATCTGTCGTCGGCCCTCTGGTGAATTTTAGTTCGGCGCGGGGCCGACTGCGTTTCTCCACATCTACTTCTCCGCTAGAATAATATTCGTGGAAAATTTTTCCCACCGCCGAGTCATGCTGCCGGGGCGTTGGCGTCCTGTTGAACCTCTGGAGCATGTCGAGAGAGGCACTGTACCACCCGCTGCATCAGCGGCCCGTCGGACCCACTCGTGCTCCTGATGTGATCCACCCTCTGCCCACCTGATGCGGTTGTGTTATCGCATTTCCTTCTCTCTTGTCCCCATATTCACCAAAAAAAAAAGCCGGTAGCGGCTACAATACTGGTTGCAGCAAATAGCCTCCACTTTTTAGGCCCGAAACCGCTTACTGCGGCATTAAGCGCAGGACTCCGGTGGGGTTACTCTCGGCCATCTAGTCACGTGATACATCACGTGACTATATAGGTACCAATGTTACACATCATGACGGTTTTTACATTTCCTAATTGGGCTGAACAGGGAAATCTGTCGATAGAAAAATTTGTGGTGTATGTGCAGGTCAGGGAAGGGCTATGGCTGCTGTTGCAATCAGACTAGGAATGGGTATTGGGGGGACATAGACAGGAGGCGAGCTGGAAGTGGTTTTGTTTTGCTATGTATGATTTCAGTAGATTTGTAGAGAAGTTTTGCGTTTATTTCGGGAGCGAGGCGCCTAGATCGGGGTTCTTTCAACTACAGTATTATTCATTTCTAGCATAGAGGCAACGGAGGAGGAATCAGCCAGCAACCAGGCGGCATAGGCGCAAGGCGCTCGTTAAAACAGCCAATTCGTGCCTCCAATAGCACACAAATGACCACAAGAACTTCAATCTCTTACCAGGCGCCAGCGGCTCGATATCCATCCCCTGCCTGGCCACCCTACCATGAGCTGACCCCAGAAAGGCGAGGCAGACCCTTGCGCACGTGACACAATAGGTCTGGAGCCCTCGAGAAATGCAGTCACCGTGCCCAGAAGTGCCCTACAAAAGCGCGCCCTCCAGCGCACATCTCAGTCCACACCCACAAAATTTTGTGGTTCTCTGCAGGAATCCCTGCACACAGACCCAAATCGAGCCTGAAAATTTACCTCCCGAAAAACAGTACCAGAATTTTTCGTTTCCATACTACCACGACACATATCAACTATAACCATGTCTGACGTTGAAGAACAATACGTTGAAGAACAACCAGTTGTCCAGGAAGAACTCCAGTTGGTCGAGCTTGCCACCGCCATCCCAGCCGATGTCCAGGCCGCTCAGCAAGAGGTTAAGTTGTTCAACAAGTGGTCTTTCGAAGACGTTGAAGTCAAGGATGTCTCTCTCGTTGACTACATCCAGATCAGACAACCAGTCTTCGTCTCCCACACTGCCGGTAGATACGCCTCCAAGAGATTCAGAAAGGCTCAATGTCCTATCATCGAAAGATTGACCAACTCCTTGATGATGAACGGTAGAAACAACGGTAAGAAGTTGAAGGCCGTCAGAATCGTCAAGCACGCTTTGGAAATCATCTACGTCTTGACCGAGCAAAACCCAATCCAGGTCGTTGTCGACGCCATCGTCAACTCCGGATGTCGTGAAGACTCCACCAGAATCGGTTCTTCTGGTACCGTCAGAAGACAAGCCGTCGATGTCTCTCCATTGAGAAGAGTCAACCAGGCTGTCTCTTTGTTGACTATTGGTTCCAGAGAAGCTGCTTTCAGAAACATCAAGACTATTGCTGAATGTTTGGCCGAAGAGTTGATCAACGCCGCCAAGGGTTCTTCTACTTCTTACGCTATCAAGAAGAAGGATGAGTTGGAAAGAGTTGCTAAGTCCAACCGTTAGAGTAGCCACCTGTGTAATATCTTATCTAAGTCATATATTAGAATGTGTAGACGGAGTAGATTGCTCCCGTAGGTGTGGAACTGAGGCAGTACGAGATGTGTCTTTAGATGAGATGCACCCGCTCGTCCTTGAAGTTCTAATCAAAAAGCACCTTGAAAACCCTGCAAACATACCCTTCAAAACTCCTCTAATATGTCCCTCTTTGTGCATACATCCTCCCAGACCACTCCTGAAAGCGTCTACCAACGATGACTTTTTTGGCTTTTGCTTCCTCATGTCAAAAAATTGGAAACGAAACGCATCTTAACAACCTTTGGTCCACCTCACTAGACTCTACACCACTAAACTACCACTACTTGCCTATTTTCAGGCAAATGCCTTTATAGAACCAAATCTTGATCAGCTACTTCTCTTTATCTCCTCACCGACCCTACAATAATGTGTTTAGCGTATAGAATATATTTCGTTAATTTTAAACGAAGCAGAGAAATGCTCTGCCAGTAAATAGGTCCATGATCATTATTTTGTAGAATGTCCTGGATACTTGACTCTTTAACCTATGTAGTCCAATGTCAAGGATCGATGCTAAATAGTCGCTCAAACTCTTATTGGATAAAAGCAACGGGCGACAAATGCTGAAAATGTAGGACGGAGCACAACTTCGTAGCTCTCGATCCGTTGCTGGAGAATTTCGTTGTTTTCAGTGTCCTCTTTAGTGTTCTTTAAATAGCCTCCTTTCGTGGTCTCACAAAGCGAAGACTTGGCCACTTCTAATCGTTCGTTGAACTTCTGGCGAACAGCGTACTCTTTAGTGAACAACAAGATGATGATCCCAAGAATATAGAGACACCCACAAAAGATCTGGGTGTGTCTGAATGGTCGTTTGGATGTTTTGTCTCTCATTGCTAACCCGATAACCTCTGCCACAAGTGGGAATGGAGACGAAAAGACGTTTACTCCAGACCACGCTTCGGCAAGCATACCTCCTTCTCCTACAATGTCTCTAGCTAATGGTTGGGCCATAATGTTGCAGACTCCCAAAATGAAGCCAGCAACGAAATTAAACACAATAAGTGCAGCATACGATGTTGCTTGAAGCCAAAAGGCGAATACCAAGATGGTCAACGCTATACTACAAGCGATCGAAAAGTTAAATCGACCCATTTTATCAGCAATGAGCCCACATGTTGGTCGTCCAACCAACTGAGCGGTGTTCAACACTGCAGTCAAGACGGTACCCTGCTTTGCCGTGAGCCCTACCGAGAGAGCATACGAGGACATCAGAAACAACACGATAATGTAATTCATAAGAGTAACCCCATACCACAATGTGATGAGCGTAATGGCATAATGCTGTTTATATGGCTTGATGCTCAAAGTGCTCTTGGCGTTGAGCCAGAAATTTGCAAAGGTGACCTCCTTCCAGTTGATGGGCTTGTAATTTCGTGGTCTCATCAAGCTACATGCCACGAGTCCGACAAACAGAGTAACGCAACAGCACATACGAAGGGCCCATCTTTGGTCACCCGTCTGCTGAATGAGCTTGTTTACGGTCAATGCAAAGAAAATACCACCAAGACCAGCTCCTCCGGCCAAAAGGCCAAAGGCAGTGGCCCTGTGCTTATCGAACCAGGTTGGAAGCACCAAAGTTGCAGGGAGAAACACAAACAGGAAGGAAAGGCCGATAAGTACACCTTGGGTGAGGTACAACTGCCACAATTTAGTAGCAAATGAGGCCAAAAGGAACCCACAACATTGAAGTGTGAGGCCAATGTAAAACGTGGGAAAAGGACCCCATACCTTATACAAAACGATGCACAATGGGGCAAAAAATTGGGCAAAGAACACCACTATACCTCCGATGAGCGCAAAATCGTACTCGGTGGCACCAGGGAATGTATTGCTGCTCAAATAGTGGGCAAGAAAGACACCGTATCCAGCATTGGCACCCCAGGTGCTAAACACTGCAAAGAGTCCACATATGGCCACCACCCAGGCGTATCCTTTGTCCATGGGCGGGCCATCGTCCACAATTTGGTCCGATTCTTCACTGGACCCTTTCTCTACTGAGTCTGCTCCACTATCAATTGTCCTCTCGTGGTCCCGTTCCCTTTCTGTCACAGCCTCATCGTTTCCAGAGGCGGCCTGTGTATGGGTCTCCGATTTCGTCAACTGTCTTATGATTTCCGCGTCTGCTTCGTAAGTTCCTACGTAGGGCACCTGCTGCCCAAAATCATCTTTGATGCCACTGATGATCCGTGAAATCTCTGATGTTCTCGACTTGACCTGGCTCATCGCTGTGGTCAGCCGCACACTTCTGCCGGTGGTCTTGGATGTGTACGACGCAACGGAGTATATTTCCTCCAGCTGCGTATCGGTGTCGTTATTCATGATCTCTAGGCCAATATGTTCACTCTGACCTTCTGTTGTTGAAAATGTTCTGGTTGTGGATTTATTCCATATATATGAGCTTGAATGTGAAGATGCTTATAAATAAATAAAATACGCATTGAGTCATAAAGCGACGCAAGAAACGGAGATGGGGCAGACGCCCCGGTGATCTGGAGGGGGCAGAAATATCATAAAACCTAGCACAGGTCAATCTTTTCTAGCCGTCTTACAATCTGCCAGGATTTGGACCTCCTGTTCCCTGTGGTCAAGCCGCTATTTCTACATCAACCTTGGGTTCTCTTCTCCAGGGCGCTCACAAGCTTCCCCATACGTTTTCCAGCACGTGACAGAAACCTCGCTTACGCATGAGGCACGTGACCGGGTACACGGACCCGCACCTCAGGCTAGCAGTGGATATGGTCAAGTATAGTCGTGTGAGTGTAGTGGTAAGCCCTTACCTTGCTTTCATGCTTCCTCTGTGCCTGTCTTTGTCCCATCGTTGTTCCATTGGAAGATGGGCTTTAAATTCGAGCGAAGTCAATAATAAATGGTCACATATATGTTATTGCGTTCTTTTTCAAGTATTGGTATTCAAAAATTTTACGTAAAGTGGTACAGAACATTCGGTGCTTTAAGTTTACTTTTTGACACCTACTCTATTACCTTGATGAATTTTGGCTTTTTTAAAGTATTGGAGTTGTATGGAGGTCACCTTTTTGTAGGATTGACTCCTGCTCATCTTTAGACAGATTAGAGTCCAATTATTGAAATTATATGACTATTGTGTTGAGAGCTATAAGTTGGAACCTTAGCGTGTTACGTGTGTAAAACGTATTTTCTCTTGATGATAATACTTGAGGCTTCTAGTCATCCAAAGATATACCGATAATAGCACCCCTCCTCTTGTTTCTCTTCACTGCCCATCAGGTTCGAATTCTAACACTCTTGCCACCACATCGTCATTGGCTAAGCTAGGTGTATTTCTTGCTTTGTAATTTGGGATTACGTCGTCAATTGATTTAAAGTATATGTGAGTGGGAAAACCTATGGTACTATCATTACAATGAGCCTTGATACTAACAGCACTTGACTTTCTAAAAGTATTCTTGTACACCCGAGTCATACTGCTCGTATCTACGAAACCCCAAACCTGTTTATGTAGCCGTTGTCTGTATGTATCCAACAAATCCTTACTTTGACTAATAATCACCTACAGCTGTTATATATATAATCTCTTATTAAATTTGTAACGATATGTAAAGTGGTTTTCGAATATTGATTTTAACAAAGCAAGAAAACGAATGCGAATGGTAATGATAATGTCAACATAGAAGAACGTAAAGATAATTGACGGGCCGAATTTTCATATGTTGACACGCTGGCTGCTGGGGTATTAGTAGCAAAAGCTGTGCTTTGGGTTTGGGTAGTGAAACTTGGAGCTGGGTAATTTGAAACTCCTGATTGGGGTGCTCCACCATTGGCACCATTGTTCAGATTCAGACCAGATCCTCCGGTGAAACCGGAATCTGATGAGCCTGAAGAGTTAGGATCAGATCCAGTATTCGCCGAATTGGCTGGATCAACAGGAAGGCCATTGTTGCCTCCTGCGCCACTTGTGCTCGTAGGATCCAGGACACCAGTTGGTGTTGGAATTGAAGGGTTGCCATTTGATTCTCCAGTTTGAGTAGGGATTATTGGGTTTCCACCGTTAGATTGGTCAGGACCAATTGGGTTTCCGCCGTTAGACTGGGTAGGATCAACTGGACTTCCTCCGTTAGACTGGATAGGATCGGTTGGATTTCCGCCGCTAGATTGGGTAGGGTCAACTGGGTTTCCTCCGGTGCTTGAGGGTTGGGTAGGAGTAGATGCAGAGTTTGTTGAGACTACTTGGGACAGCAACGTAGATCCAGACGTGTTGCCGGTCTGCGAAGATTGCGAGGTACCGTCACTACTTGAAGGTGCAGTAGTAGACTTAATGCTGGAGCTGCTGTCAACAGAAGTGGACAGGTCCGTAATTGTAGCAGTTACAGACGCACTAGCAGAAGAGCTTGGAATGGTCTGTAAGCTAGACACAAGGCTTGAACTTGATAATGTAACAGAGGAAAAAGAAATTTCAGTCAGTGAGATCACCAGACTTGGCATGGACGAATTCCAGTAGTGACCACTGCTATATGACAGTGAAACAATTGAAGACGATGACGGATCATCAAACGAAGATGTGATCGAACTGCTGTAATCAGAACCAGTAATTGTCAGACTGTAGTCGGAATAAGTAGTAGTCAGACTGCCATCGGAACTGATAATAGTCAGACTATAGTAATCCGAACTGCTGAATGTCACACTGTAGTCGGAACTGGCAATAGTCAGACTGTCAACGGAACTGGTAATAGTCAGGCTATAGTCAGAACCAGTAATTACCAGGCTGTAGTCCGAACTAGTAATTGTCAGACTGTAGTCAGAAGAAGTCCCAGTCAGATTCAAGTAGCCGGAGGTACTAAATGTCAGAGAGTAATCAGAACTAGTAATGGTCAGACTGTAGTCGGAGCTAGCAATTTTCAGACTAGAGTCGGAAGAAATAATAGTCAGACTGTAGTCAGAACTAGTAATAGTCAGACTGTCGGAAATACTCAATGTCAGACTGTAGTCCGAACTAGTTACAGTCTGACTGTAAAGGTCGGACAGTGAACTAGAGACCAGAGCATATGAGCTTGGGGTCGAATAACTTGAAGAATCTGTGGAGCTTTCATCAGTCGACGAAACCACACTCAGCAGCGAAATATATGAGCTTACAGGCGACGATTCGACACCTGAGCTGACGAAACTACCTGGCACCAAAATTTCAACGGTGCCCGTTTCACCAGGAGAAGCTGTAATAGTCAACGTAGTAGTAAACGTTTCAGTCCAAGTAATAGTAAACGTGGTGGTTGGGACTGGGACATCAATTTCGACAACACCAGTCTCACCATCAGGTGCTGTGTGAGTAATCGTTCTGGTTTCATTACCGGTCCAGGTGCCTGTGGTGGTAGTGTATGACGATGGAACATCAATCTCAACTACACCGGTTTCNCCGGTCCAGGTGCCTGTAGTAGTAGTGTATGACGATGGAACATCAATCTCAACTACACCGGTTTCACCTGGTGCAGCGGAGTGAGTAACGGTTGTTGTTTCAGTACCGCTCCAGGTCTTAGTCACGGTGGTAGTTGGGACTGGGACATCAATTTCGACAACACCAGTCTCACCATCAGGTGCTGTATGAGTAATCGTTCTGGTTTCATTACCGGTCCAGGTGCCCGT
This sequence comes from Kurtzmaniella quercitrusa var. filamentosus (nom. nud.), assembly GCA_020280135.1. Taxonomy (NCBI): domain Eukaryota; kingdom Fungi; phylum Ascomycota; class Pichiomycetes; order Serinales; family Debaryomycetaceae; genus Kurtzmaniella; species Kurtzmaniella quercitrusa var. filamentosus (nom. nud.). The sequence goes on from JAFIDH010000007.1 coordinate 86,641, forward strand.
GGTGGTAGTGTACGATGATGGAACATCGACTTCTATTGTTGCGGTCTGTCCTGGAACAGCAGAGTGAGTCACAGTTGTGGTTTGGCTTCCACTCCAGGTCTTTGTAACAAGAGTTGTTGGGATGGGCAAGTCAACTTCAATGGTACCTGTCTGGCCCGGTGGTGCCTCAATCGTGGTCGTACGTGGCTCGGAGCCAGTCCAAGTCTTCGTGACAATGGTGTACGATGATGGAACCTCAACGATCACAGTTCCAGTTTCACCTGGACCAGCAGAGTAGGTAATAGTAGTGCCAAATGTTCCAGTCCAAGTTTGGAGAATTGTGGTGGTTGGGATAGGCACATCAATTTCAATAATACCGGTCTCACCATCTGGAGCAGTGTGAGTAATCGTTCTGGTTTCATTACCGGTCCAGGTGCCTGTAGTAGTAGTGTATGACGATGGAACATCAATCTCAACTACACCGGTTTCACCTGGTGCAGCGGAGTGAGTAACGGTTGTTGTTTCAGTACCGCTCCAGGTCTTAGTCACGGTGGTAGTTGGAACCGGAACCTCAATCTCGACGGTACCGGTCTCACCTTCTGGTGCGGTGTGAGTAATGGTTGTGGTGTCGCTACCAGTCCACGTTCCTGTAATCGTCGTGTACGAAGATGGAACATCGACTTCTATTGTTGCAGTCTGTCCTGGAACAGCAGAGTGAGTCACAGTTGTGGTTTGGCTTCCACTCCAGGTCTTTGTAACAAGAGTTGTTGGAATGGGCAAGTCAACTTCTACGATAGCGGTTTCTCCTACAGGTGCAGTATGGGTGATAGTAGTGGTATCGCTACCAGTCCATGTAGCGGTGATAGTTGTGTACGCTGTTGGAACTTCAACCTCAACAGTTGCCGTTTCACCAGGATTAACAGTGTGAGTGAGAGTTCTCGTTATTGTTCCACTCCAGGTGTTGGTCACCGTGGTAGTAGGAATAGGGACGTCAATCTCGATTACGCCAGTGTCACCTTCAGGTGCAGTGTGGGTGAATGTCGCGGTTCCAGTTCCTGTCCAGGTATTGGTAATCGTGATCCAAGAAGAAGGAACCTCTACTTGCACAGTGGCAGTAGCACCAGGGGTAGCAGATATCGTTGTCGTAGTGATTTCGCTTCCCCTCCATGTTCTGGTCACGGTAGTAGTAGGAACTGGGACATCCACCTCGATAGTACCAGTTTGACCTGGGGGAGCGTCATGGGTGAGGGTACGCACCTCCGATCCAGTCCAGGTGTTGGTGACGATTGTGTACGATGAAGGTACATCGACTTCAACAGTAGCGGTTTCTCCTGGTGCCGCTGTGTGAGTGATTGTAGTGCCGTAAGAACCCGTCCAGGTTTGGATAACAGTGGTTGTTGGGACTGGGACATCTACCTCGATGGTTCCAGTTTGTCCAATTGGTGCCGTGTGAGTGAGGGTGGTGGTGTCAGAGCCAGTCCATGTTCTAGTTATAGTGACATAAGAAGATGGAACATCGACCTCCACAGTTGCAGTGCCGCCTGGGGCGGCAGTGTAAGTAGTAGTTACTGGCTCGCTTCCACTCCAAGTCTTGGTAACGGTGGTGGTTGGCACAGGAACGTCAATCTCAACAGTACCGGTTTGTCCATCAGGAGCAGTATAAGTGGTGGTGGTGATTTCAGAACCGGTCCAAGTCTTGGTAATTGTAGCGTACGAAGATGGCACATCAACTTCGACTGTTGCCGTTCCTCCAGGTGCTGCATAATAAGTAGTTGTAATCAGGAAACTGCCCCCATAAGTCTTTGTAACTGTAGTCGTTGGAACAGGCACATCAATCTCAATAGTACCAGTCTGTCCAACTGGTGCCGTGTGAGTGATTGTAGTCACTCCAGTTCCGGTCCAAGTGTTGGTGATGGTAACGTACGAGGATGGAACATCGACCTCCACTGTTGCAGTGCCACCTGGGGCGGCAGTGTAAGTAGTAGTGACTGGCGCACTACCGCCCCACGTCTTGGTAACGGTGGTGGTTGGTACTGGAACGTCAATCTCAATAGTACCAGTCTGTCCTGGTGGTACTGTGTGAGTAATGATTGTGATGCCTGTACCAGTCCAAGTGTTGGTGATAGTCACATACGAAGATGGAACATCGACCTCCACTGTTGCAGTGCCACCTGGGGCGGCAGTGTGAGTGGTAGTGACTGGCTCGCTTCCACTCCAAGTCTTGGTAACGGTGATGGTTGGTACTGGAACTTCAATCTCAATAGTACCAGTCTGTCCGACTGGTGCCGTGTGAGTAATTGTAGTCACTCCAGTTCCGGTCCAAGTGTTAGTGACTGTGACATACGAAGATGGAACGTCGACCTCCACTGTTGCAGTGCCGCCTGGGGCGGCAGTGTAAGTAGTAGTGACTGGCGCACTACCGCTCCACGTCTTGGTAACGGTGGTGGTCGGTACTGGAACGTCAATCTCGATAGTTCCAGTCTGTCCAACAGGTACCGTGTGAGTAATGATAGTGATATCTGTACCAGTCCAAGTCTTGGTGATGGTAACGTACGAAGATGGAACATCGACTTCTACTGTTGCAGTGCCACCTGGGGCGGCAGTGTAAGTAGTAGTGACTGGCTCGCTTCCGCTCCAAGTCTTGGTAACGGTGGTAGTTGGAACTGGAACGTCGATCTCAATAGTTCCAGTTTGACCAGGAGCAACGTCGAAAGTCTTGGTTCTGACGGTGCTACCTGTCCACGTATTCGTGATAATCGTGTACGATGATGGCACATCAATTTCAACCGTTGCAGTTCCACCTGGAGTGGCCGTGTGAGTGATTGTGGTACCACCAGTGCCAGTCCAAGTCTGTACAATTGTGGTGGTTGGAATTGGGACGTCAACCTCTACGGTTCCAGTACCACCTATTGGAGCAGTGTAGGTCGTAACAGAGGTAGTTGCGCCAGTCCAGGTCTTGGTGACAGTAATATACGAAGATGGCACACCAACCTCTACAGTGGCAGTTCCACCTGGAGTTGCAGTGTAGGTGGTAGTTACAGCTGAAGAACCGCTCCACGTCTTTGTAACTGTTGTAGTTGGAATTGGAACTTCAACCGCAACGGTCGCAGTGGCTCCCGGGGTCGCAGTGTATGTGGCGGTTGCAATGATTGACCCCGTCCAAGTGGTAGTTATGGTTGTGGTTGGAATTGGCACATCGATCTCAACTGTGCCAGTAGATCCGTAAGGAGCAGTACGAGTGGTGGTACTTATAGAACTTCCGGTCCAGGTCTTGGTGACAGTGACATATGCAGATGGGGCTTCAACCAAAATAGTCGCAGTCCCACCAACTGAGGCAGTCTGTGTGGTGGTCGTGAGGTAAGTTCCGGTCCAAGTTGTTGTTTTTACGACAGTGGGAATTGGAAGATCAATGATAATTGTGGCAGTGTTGCCTGGCAATGCCGTGTTAGTGATCGTTTGAATACCTGAACCAGTCCAGGTGCTCGTGACTGTGGTAGTGGGAACTGGCACATCAATTTCGACTGTTCCTGTAGATCCATAAGGAGCGGTACCAGTCTTGGTGGTCACAAAACTTCCTGTCCAAGTTTTGGTGACTGTGGTGTAAGAAGATGGCACTTCGACCATAGCAGTGGCAGTGGCACCAGGAGTGGCCGTTACATACGTAGTTGAAGTCACCAAACCAGTCCAAGTAGTAGTGATCGTTGTAGTGGGGACTGGAACTTGTTGCACTATAGTTCCGGTCTGCCCTAGTGGAGCAGTTTTAGTTATGGCAGATGTGACACTTCCTGTCCAAGTCGATGTCACCGTCACATAAGCCGAGGGAACATCCACTTCAACCGTTGCTGTCCCACCTGGAATTGCCGAGTATGTGGTTAACAGCGTCAGTTGACCCGTCCAAGTCTTGGTAATTGTTGTGGTGGGTATTGGAAGTTCCACAACTACTGTTGCGGTCAATCCTGGAGTCGCAGTGTAAGTTGCAGTTGATGTAATGCTGCTTAACCAGGTTGATGTCATGGTCGTTGTAGGGACCGGCACTTGAACGACGATAGTTTTAGTATTTCCGGAGCCTGTGTTAAACAGCATAGTCGAAAGTGAAGCAAAGTTGTTAGTCCAAGTGGAAGTAAGGAATAGAATTGCATTACCGGTATTACCAACATCACTATTCGTGTAACTTGTCCAACTAATATTAGCGCCAGCAGAGTGGGGAGTCCCGTTATTACAGGTCCATGTATTCTGAAAATTTGTTCCCCATGCGCCAGTACCAGCCGATGTTGCCAATGCGTAAAGGAAAACTCTGTAGCCAGCGGGCAAGTTGCTGTACGTAGCCGATAAAACGGACGTACTACATGTGGACACCAAGGGTGACGCCAGCATAGGAGAGTACCAACTGTTGAAATTGTTACTTATACCGATGTAAGCGTTTTCACAGTCGATTGTAGCTGAGGAAACAGCAACACCGAAAGAACCACTTGAGATGCCTTGAGTGCCACAACTACCACCGATTGCATAAATGTCGACCCTGGACAACGGTGGGATGGTTCTAACTCTATATCCTAAATCAGTGGAAGGGCTATAGTAGGCCCCCGAGGGCATTCCTGCCAAGAAGTTGGCGGTGCCCGTCAAGACATTGCTTCCACTTGTCCATGTGAAGGTGTTGGCACCAGTAGTGAAGGCTGCAGCCTCAGTCAACAGCACTGTATCTGCACCACCACCAACACCCCAAGTAATCGGCAATGTTATGGTACCCGAAGCAGTAGATTGACCACTGAGAGCTTGTGTCACGGTACATTGAACTTCGGAGAATGCTGTGAAAATGTAACCACTGTACAAAACACAAGTAGCGTATACAGTTCCTCCGACGGACAAAGTGGCCGTCGTGCTTGATGACGTGAACTTGAACACATTGGGCATGTGTAAAGTGAAAGTATCGCCAACGGCGGCGTCAGATGTAAGCGTCCAGGTAGTGGTCACTTGCCAGGACGGAGAGGATGGGGCTTTATCTACTTGGCCCCCACCGTTTACGAAAGTGACCGAAGTAATCCCAGTGAAACCTCCATCATATACTTTAGCGTATGCCTGAGATATTAAGGTTAAGCCGTAAATAAACGGCGCCAATATCTTGGGTTTCATTCTGTTGTAGGTTCTTGTTAATGGTGCACTTTGGATATTTCTCCACCTATAATATATAAGTTTTTTTATAGATTCAATAGTCATCAGCAGTGTTTTACATTTTGTTTTAACCTTCACAATTTTTGCCTGCAGCTTTTTTCTTTTGCAGCACTGAGGCTAAGATGTAGGTTGGGCCGAGATGTACGGTGCATACGTGTGCGTTTACTAACCTTCGCTGCCAAATAGGCTTTTTCCCAATTCAGAAGCACCCTCGATCACAGGACCCTAGGTGCATTTGGCCCTTGGCCCTTGGTCCTTTCAGCAATGTTTTTGACGACTCCTTGCTGGTTCAAAGCAAGCCGTTGGTTTCATCCGTATGAGCCCCTCTCCCCTTTTCTCGGGTCTTTTCTTTTGACAAATTGACTAATCACCTTTGCATATGCATGATAGGTGCGTAATGTGGAAAATATTTACGACACTACCGTTCCATGCGCCAGAGTTGCGGTTCAAAAAGTATTTTTTTAGAAAATCTTGTCTAAACATTTCTTTTCTCCGCTTAGAATTTATGCTTTTTGAAAGTGTGTAACTGAAGAAGGAAGGGTGACAGAAAGCAAGGAAACCATCTACAAAATAAGTCAATAGGCCTCTAAGCCATAGTATTGTAGTGATGTCATTGACACCCAGGTTGTTGAGTGCAGCTGCCTCTCCAAGAAAACTTCGTTAAGGCGTTTTACAACTTGTGCGATGCGATGCCTTACCTTAACCTCGCTTCTCTAACTCCCTGCAAGCCACTTTTCTATTGTTCCGGCATCGTAGGTTAGAAGATAGGCTTTTTAAATCTCATCAAAACCTATCACAAGTGGTCACCAAGTGAGGTAGTGTGTGCCGATTCAGTACCACCGTAAATAGTCTTTTTGGATCTTGATATAATCAAAATAATTTACGGTAACGTAGTAGAATAGAACATTCGATACTTCAGAGGTGAAATTGATTGTCGTCCCTGTCAAGTTTGTGAATCTCGAATTTTCCAAGGTAATGGCAGGTGCATAGTTATCAATACTTTGCTAGATCGAGCCCTGTTGTTCTGTAGACTGATGGAAAAAATTAATATGGATATGCTGAGAGCTGTCATGTAAGATGAATCCTAGCATGTACCGAGCATAAACGTATATTCTCATGACAATAATTAATATTCTGTATGGAGTTTGCAAGAGAAAGCAAACTTTGTAGAAAGACGAACCGAGCTTTCATATTTTTCGACACTCACATGTTTTCGCTTGACGCCTTGTGGTAAACGAGCCCTTTATTTTACAAGAACTTTTACCGACAATAATAGCATCCCTCCTCGTTTATTATTGCCACTACACATACATCAGACTCTAATCACGTAATTTCACATCCCTATTGGTTGAGCCAGGTATGTTCAATTTCTGGCTTTGTAATACGGGATTATATCGTAAATGAATTTCAAGTGTATGTGAAAGGGGGCATTAACGTTATACAAAACCCTGGTTACTAACACTGCGCGGCTGCTTCCTAGTCGTACACTTGCACACCCGAGTGGGATACTCGAACGGAGTCGAATACTTGAATTCACGAGTGCCCGATGATGTTAATGTAGCCGTTGTCTTTAGGTATCTAGCTAGTTCTCACTTTAACGAACAAGCAATTTATGCATCGCTGAATTTACATAGCGTATTATACTTAATATAATTAAATTTGTAACCTTAATATGTGAAACGTGGTTTTCGAATATCGACTTTTACAAAGCAAAAAAATGAAGGCGAATGATGGCGATAATGGCCACATAGAAGAACGCAAAGATAATTGAGGGGCCGAATTCTCATATGTCGACACGCCGGCTGCTGGTGCATTACTAGGAGAAGCTGTGCTTTGTGTTTGAGTAGTGAAACTTGGAGTTGGGTAATTTGATCCTCCTGGTTGAGGTCCTCCACCATTGGCACCATTATCCAGATTCAGACCTGATCCTCCAGTGGAACCGGAATCTGATGAGCCTGAAGTGTTAGGATCAGATCCAGCATTTCCCGAATTGGCCGGATCAGCAGGGGAGCCAATGTTGCCTCCGGCGCCACCTGTGTTCATAGGGTCCAGAGTTGGAGTTGCATTGGATGAACCTCCATTTGATTAACCTGTACCTCCAGAGCCCCCAGTTTGAATAGGGTCAATTGGATTGTCACCATTAGAGTGGGCAGGTTCCATTGGGTTACTGCTAGATTGGGTAGGACCAACTGGGTTTCCACAAGTGTTGGAGGGTGGGGTAGAAGAAGAGGCAGACTTCGTGGATACTACTTGGGACAGCAAGGTAGATCTAGACGTGCTGGCAGTCCGCGGAGATTGCGAGGCAACGTCACTACTTGAAAGTTCAGCAGTAGACGTATGCTAGAGCTTCTGTCAACGGAAGTGGATAGGGCCATAATTGTAGCAGTTGCAGACGAACTGGCAGAAGAGCTTGAAATGGTTTCTGAGTTAGCACTCGAAATTGAGATAATAGAGGAGGAAGGAATTTCAGTCAGTGATATCACCAGACTTGGCATCGACGAATTCCAATAATGACCACTGCTGTACGACAATGAAACAATTAAAGACGATGGGGGCTCAGCAGACGAAGATGTGACCGAGGTACTGTAATTGGAACTACTAATAGTAAGACTATAGTCGGAACTACTGATTATTAGACTGCAGTCGGAAGAACTACTAGTCAGACTATAAAGGTCAGATGATGAACTAGAGATCTGAGGATCTGAGCTGGAATAACTTGAAGAATCGGTGGAGCTTTCATCCATCGATGAATGACACTCAGCAGCGAAATAGTTGAGCTCGCAGACGACGGTTCGATACTTAAGCTAACGACACTACCTGGCACCACAATTTCGGCGGTGCCCGTTTCACCAGGAGAAACATTTATCGTCAACGTAGTAGTAATCGTTCCAGTCCAAGTACTAGTAATAGTGGTGGTTGGGTCTGCGAAATCAATTTCGAAGACACCAGTCTCACCATCTGGTGCAGTGTGAGTGATCGTTCTAGTCTCGTTACCTGTCCAGGTTCCAGTGGTGGTAGTGTATGACGATGGAACATCGACTTCTACTGTTACAGTGCCACCTGGGGCGGCAGTGGAAGTAGTAGTTACTGGCTCGCTTCCACTCCAAGTCTTGGTAACGGTGGTGGTTGGCACAGGAACGTCAATCTCAACAGTACCGGTTTGTCCATCAGGAGCAGTATAAGTGGTGGTGGTGATTTCAGAACCGGTCCAAGTCTTGGTAATTGTAGCGTACGAAGATGGCACACCAACCTCTACAGTGGCAGTTCCACCTGGAGTTGCAGTGTAGGTGGTAGTTACAGCTGAAGAACCGCTCCACGTCTTTGTAACTGTTGTAGTTGGAATTGGAACTTCAACCGCAACGGTCGCAGTGGCTCCCGGGGTCGCAGTGTATGTGGCGGTTGCAATGATTGACCCCGTCCAAGTGGTAGTTATGGTTGTGGTTGGAATTGGCACATCGATCTCAACTGTGCCAGTAGATCCGTAAGGAGCAGTACGAGTGGTGGTACTTATAGAACTTCCGGTCCAGGTCTTGGTGACAGTGACATATGCAGATGGGGCTTCAACCAAAATAGTCGCAGTCCCACCAACTGAGGCAGTCTGTGTGGTGGTCGTGAGGTAAGTTCCGGTCCAAGTTGTTGTTTTTACGACAGTGGGAATTGGAAGATCAATGATAATTGTGGCAGTGTTGCCTGGCAATGCCGTGTTAGTGATCGTTTGAATACCTGAACCAGTCCAGGTGCTCGTGACTGTGGTAGTGGGAACTGGCACATCAATTTCGACTGTTCCTGTAGATCCATAAGGAGCGGTACCAGTCTTGGTGGTCACAAAACTTCCTGTCCAAGTTTTGGTGACTGTGGTGTAAGAAGATGGCACTTCGACCATAGCAGTGGCAGTGGCACCAGGAGTGGCCGTTACATACGTAGTTGAAGTCACCAAACCAGTCCAAGTAGTAGTGATCGTTGTAGTGGGGACTGGAACTTGTTGCACTATAGTTCCGGTCTGCCCTAGTGGAGCAGTTTTAGTTATGGCAGATGTGACACTTCCTGTCCAAGTCGATGTCACCGTCACATAAGCCGAGGGAACATCCACTTCAACCGTTGCTGTCCCACCTGGAATTGCCGAGTATGTGGTTAACAGCGTCAGTTGACCCGTCCAAGTCTTGGTAATTGTCGTAGTGGGGATCGGAAGTTCCACGAGAACAGTTACCGTTTTTCCGGGATTCACAGTATAAGTTGCGGTGGATGTACCAAAACCTGTCCAAGTCGTTGTCAAGGTTGTAGTCGGGATCGGCAAATAACGACAATAATTTCAGTACTTCCGGTGGCAGTGTTGAACGGCAAAGTCGTAACTGAAGCGTAGTCATAAGTCCAAGTCGAAGTGGTGAAGACAATGGCATTACCTGCTCCTGCAATGTCACCATTGGTGTAACCATACCTATAATAAGGAAAATTAAAATTTTGAAGTTCTGGATCTCCACTACAAGTCCATTCTTTTTCAGCATTGGTGATTACTGTTGACGGGCCAGAGAATGTTGCTGAACCCTGTATGTAAAGAAAGGTTCTGTAGCCGACAGGCAATGCTCCATATGTTACCAGTAAACCTGTAGGAGTACATGTGAAAGGCTTGGGTAATGCCAGTGCCAGGCGTTTAAATTGTCAGAGATACCCACGTAAGCAGTTGAACAGTCAATTGTGGTTGACGTTGGAGTGACACCGAAAGTACCACCCTTAACCTACCAATTATCGGGACAATTCCCACCAGGTTGGTAATAGTCGAATCTACCCAAAGGTGGAATAACTCTAAGTCTAAATGCATCATTCTGGTACCCATTATACGTGCTTCTGAGGAGAAGGTCACTGTTGCTGTTAAAACCTTGCCTCCACATGACCATCAGATGGTGTTGGCGCCAGTAGTGAAGGCTGTAGCCTCAGTCAACAGCATTGAGTCTACACCACCACCAGCATCCAAGTGAAGGGAAAATGTTACAGTACCGGAGGCAGAACTTTGACCAGTGGGAGCTTGAGTCACTGTACATTGAAGTTCGGAGTATGCTGTAAAATTGTAGCCACTAAACAAAACACATATAGCGTATGTGTTTCCTCCAACTGACAAACCCATGGTACTACTTGCGGTAACAAATTTGAATACATAGGGCATACGTAATGTAAAGGTTTCGTCAACGCGGCGTCAGATGTAATTGTTAAAGAAAGGGTCGCTTGCCAGGTCGGAGAGTAAAGGGCTTTATCTATCTGGCCTACACTATTGACGAAAGTGATTGAAATAATGGAAGTAAAACCTCCATCATATGCTTTAACGTATAACTGAGATATTAAGGATAAACCGTAAATTAACGGCGCCAATATCCCGGGTTTTATTCTATAATGTGATTTTGTAAATGGCCCACTTTTGATACTTCTCCGTTCATAATAAACCAATGCATCCAACAGTCAGCAGTAGAGTCTTTACAATTTTCTTCTAGTCTTGCACTCTTTTGCAGCAATTTCTTAGGCCAAGGTGTAGACTGCGGGGTGTGCGTGTGCGTTCCAGTGCATAGCGCTAAAACAACTTTCTCGATATATATTATCCACTCCTTTTCCCGCTTAGGAAGTACTCCCGCTGACAGGGCCCTGGGTGGGCATGCCTTTTTTACCATAAAAACTTGACAAACAGTTACCTGAACCATTTTTGTTTCAATACGAGCTAATTGCTTCACCAATGTGAGCCCCTTACCCTCTTTCTCTGGCCCTAATTCTCAAAAACCGAACAAAACATCTCTGCATATGCATGAGAAAACACCAACATCAATACTTCGGTTCTATGCCTAGAATTACACTTCGGGAAAAAAATAAATGTTCGATTCGAATCTTCTCTAAATAATTTCTTTTCCCCACTAAAATATGAGCTTTCTGGGCTACCTGAGGTTGAAGTAGTGTGTGACCAGAAGCAACTCAACCCCGTAAAGAAAATTTTCCAAGAGGTCAACCTAGGGCTTTGTATTGAGGTGACGCAAATGATTCCTAGTTTCTGGGTGCCGCTGACTCTCTTACAACATTCGTGGAGAATTTTATTATCAAGTAGCATTATAAGGATGACAAACGTTAAGCTTCCCTCTCATGCTTCGTCGAGTCTTTAATGTTGTTACACAGTCGTGCGAGTCACAAACTCTTACACCCATACACCTATACAACGTTGGTGGAGAGTCTAATGTGAAGTAGTTTGACGGCAATGACACACTTTAAGCTCCCTTTTCATGCTTCGCCGTAGCCTTCCTGTTGTTCCACCGGCGTGCTAATTGGAAATTAGGCTTTTAAAATGTGATCGAAGCCTATCACAAACGGTTAACTTATAAATTGAGGCGTTGGTGAATCAAGCATCATCGTAAATAGCCTTTTAAGAGCGTTTGAATGATCAAAATATTTAGTCGTTATGTTAAAGTGAGCATTCTGTACTTTAAGCGGTAATTCTTTTGTCAATTCAATCAACCTGGTGAATCCTGATTTTTTCAAGTATTGGTTGTTACATGGAAATCCTTTTTCGTGAGATCGACCACCCCCATCTTCCTGTATATTGATTTTGTCTGAGATTGAAAAAATTATGACTATTATGCTGAGAGATGTCATGTAAGAAGGAGCCTTAACATGCCACGAGCATATAATGTGTATTCTACTGACGGTAATACTTGATGTGGTTTACAAAATGGAAGGTATCGGATTTGAAGAAGGATGCTTCCATACTTTGTAACGACAGTCGCATTCGCTTAACGCCGCATTGAGGCAAACGAACAATTTTATTCAGCGAGAAAATTCATCTAAAATTTAAGCATACCCCTCTCGTTTGCCGCCACAGATTGGGCTCAGTATCAGATCGGTCTTATTAACTCCACAACGCCATTAGTTTAGTAGTTTTATTCGGTTTCTTGCTTTATAATATGAGAGTACATTGTAAATGAATTTTAGGCGTATGCACCAAATATTACCACAAATGATATTTCATTTTTTAATTGATCAAACAAAGTAGGTCACTGGCTGGCAAATGAACCCTGATGAAGTGGGCTGGGCGATGCGTGTTGGATTTCAGATTGGCAATTTCGATCCTGTAATGGCCCCAAGAATAATACCGCAATTAAGCGAACAGAGAGGTTCGTTTAAGTAGCCTCACCGTTTTCCATTGGTAAACCGGGGAATTATTATTAACCCTAACACCCTAAGAGGCTCTTTGCGGAATCTTCCGAAGATGGAAGCCAAACGCTGGGCCCTGCACACATTGCAAGAGAGTGCAGCAGAGTGCAGACACCTGTACTGCATAAAGAAAGACGTCTGCGTTAAGAACCCGTCACCTCGGCACCATCCGAAGGGTGCGTTCGAAAAAATCTGGCTCTCTCACACTCTGATTACAATTGCCTAATCGATCGGAGCTCCTACAAAATTCCATTCGTTTTTTTTAATACGCATATAACGTAAGCGAACGTGAATAAAACTCCTGCGTAACTACAAGGAGGCGCAGGAAACCTCGTTTCATGTTGAGGACTCGTGCAAGCAGGAGGTTCGCCTCGGTTCAACCTCCGAAAGTATAATTCCATCGAAAAAGAATCACTGATGAAACTCATGGAAGGATGCTTAAAATCATGATTTAGCTGAATCTCCCACTGCAAGGGCTCGTTTCACATTGCCAATTGTTGTAGTCACCGAACAAACCTCGGTAGTCCGCTATTGTTATACTGCCATGGCAAGTATACCACAAGAGGTGGTATCCGTGGGCTGGTTGCATGAAAATACCAAAGAGGCATCGATAGGCATTCTATGTTGGGTATCAAGTAATATTTTTTTGATTGCATTACAGTATCTTCCGAGGATATTTTTTTGCGAATTAGGGCGAGAGCCCCTAGGCTATTTGACTCGTTTCAAGTTTAATTTCGGTAAAAAAGCTTCCCCCGTCTAATTGATGGCAACAGGTAAAGATCCGCGATTCATGTGGATCGTCGGCTTGTGAAAATTATCATTGGCGCTTTTCAAATCGAGGGCATCAACCTGTTTTCTGTTGTCACCCAATCCAGTTTGTGTGACACTCACACATCTGCGACTTTACGATGTCATTAATGTTTGTAAGCTGACGCGCACAGTTCGAGCTCATAACACCATCATCTGACCTGATTTAGGGCATCGCCATTTATTTTGAAGGAAGACAATAGACACCAATAATGGAATCGACATACATACCAGCGAAGTATTTGTGGTCCAAAGATTGAGTGTATATTAGGGCGCTACAGAGTTCCGAAGCTATGTTGCTGTAACTGTTAGGTTAGGGCAACCGGGCCAATGCTTAGCCGGCGTCGACTTTTGTCAGGGTTCATCAAAAATAGTTATTAGAAGCATTAATCGCCGTAAATTCTGTTTGCGAGACAAAATTCCTCAAGGGTTCTCATTTACGGGGCATCACTACGCGCACCAGATCGGGAATCGATGTTGAGTACTTGATTAGGTAATCCAAGGCTACCCTACAGAATCTCAGAAATATACTTTCGTTTATTTTATGTATCTTGCACCGGTATATGCATTAATATGCTCAGACTAAGATCGAGGTGAGCAATTAGATTCTTGCCCGAATGTCCTCTCTTTTGTTCAAAGAAAGATTCACCCTTGAATGCGAGAACTAATTACTGAAACCAAGAATTTGATGTGCCAGCATTATGACCGGGATAACAAGCGTGACATAAAAATTACTCATGCACGACGTATTACACGGGCAGCTAGAGGACCTATTTCTTGGGTGTATGCTGGATATGCAGTGAACTTCTTATTCCGTAGAAGCCACAAATTTTTTATTATTTCGGGCGGCCGGCTGACACTGCCAAACGATCAAAAGTGAATTGAATAAGCGGGAGAAGTACTATGCATTCTGGGAGATGGAACTATCGAGCCATAGAATAGAAGGCGCTACTTGGGGGCCAGCAGACTACTTTGCAAGTTTGCGTTCTTCCCATGAGGCAATGAAGCTAAAGGCTTCGGTGGAAGAAACCGGCAGTGGTGATTTTACACCTTTCGTCCAGGGAGTTGACGGTTGTCATAGAGGGGATCATTATAGGTCTCTCCGAATTTCTGCAAAGAGTTACCCGATTGGGAACTCACCTAACCCCGACCCTCATATTATGAGACTTCGCTCATTAGAAGAAACCAGAGTTGGTGATCTCATCAGCTCCACCTTTAGTCATTTTCTTGAATGTATGCACTAGTCATTTCCCCATAAAGCACTGGATGTCTATGTGCGTCGGTTTGAGGAGCAGTATACTTGCATTACTTCCACCCCACCTCGGCCCACAGCGAGTGTCACAGCCAAGCTTGTGTGGGGAGCTGGCGGTGGCACCCAGCAACGAGAGAACGATTCGCATCACCAAGAGCAAAAGGCCCAGAGGTCAGTGTCTTGGCAGATTTCCGTTAGAGGGTTGAGTTGCTTCTGGGCACACATTACTTCAGCCTCTAGTAGCCCACAAAGCCTATATTTCAAGCAGAGAAAAGAAATTATTTAGACAAGATTCAAATCAGATATTATTAATTTTTTGAAAACGCTACTCAGGCGCTGAAATTGTATCCTCGTAATTATTTTCCATGCCGTATTGTGGTATCCTTATGCACAATTATGCATGAGTGTGCACATTACACCGGCACCCGTCATACATCTTAGACAAAGGAGATGCTGCAAAAGTAAAAAGCTGGGGACAATAAATGTGCCAGGCAAAAATAATATGGCAAGCCCCTACTGATGACTGGTCCATTTGTATATTAAATCGGGGAAGCATCGAAATCAAGATCGAGGCAACTACAAGCGTCACATCATAACATGAAGATCGGGATATTGACGCCGTTAATATACGGATTATCGTTGATATCTCAGACATACGCCAAAGTATACGATGGAGGTTTCACTGCGATCAATTCGATCACTTTCGTCAACAGTGGAAGCCAGTTAGATCTGACCCCTTTTTCTGTGGCCTGGCAAGCGACCCTTGCATGGACAATCACATCTGACACCGCCGTTGGTGATACCTTCGTATTACACATGCCCAATGTGTTCAAATTCACCTCCGCCAGTAATACAGCCAGTTTAACGGTTGGAGGAACCACATACGCCACTTGTAATTTGTACAGTGGTTACACTTTTACAGCATACTCCGAAATGCAATAAGTGACACAAGCTGTCAGTGGTCAATCTACTACTTCAGGTACCGTAACAGTTCCTTTTGTTTGGGGTGTTGGTGGTGGAGCAGACGCAGTGCTGTTGGCTGAGGCTCCAGCACTCACTTCTGGAGCTAACACCATCACATGGACAAGTGGAAGCAAAGTTTTCACAACCACTGTCAACTTACAGCCCGGAGTTGCCACGGGTAACTATGGTGCCGATAAATTAGTACAGAGACTTAGATCTATTCCAGCTTTAGGTAGATCCGACTATTACCAACTTGCTGGGAGTTGTGCCTCTCCTGAGTATATCTGAAGTGGTTCTTTCGGTGTTGCTGTTTCCTCAGCTACAATCGACTGTGAAAACGCTTACATCGGTATAAGTAACAATTTCAACAGTTGGTACTCTCCTATGCTGGCGTCACCCTTGGTGTCCACATGTAGTACGTCCGTTTTATCGGCTACGTACAGCAACTTGCCCGCTGGCTACAGAGTTTTCCTTTACGCATTGGCAACATCGGCTGGTACTGGCGCATGGGGAACAAATTTTCAGAATACATGGACCTGTAATAACGGGACTCCCCACTCTGCTGGCGCTAATATTAGTTGGACAAGTTACACGAATAGTGATGTTGGTAATACCGGTAATGCAATTCTATTCCTTACTTCCACTTGGACTAACAACTTTGCTTCACTTTCGACTATGCTGTTTAACACAGGCTCCGGAAATACTAAAACTATCGTCGTTCAAGTGCCGGTCCCTACAACGACCATGACATCAACCTGGTTAAGCAGCATTACATCAACTGCAACTTACACTGCGACTCCAGGATTGACCGCAACAGTAGTTGTGGAACTTCCAATACCCACCACAACAATTACCAAGACTTGGACGGGTCAACTGACGCTGTTAACCACA
Source organism: Kurtzmaniella quercitrusa var. filamentosus (nom. nud.) (assembly GCA_020280135.1). NCBI lineage: Eukaryota > Fungi > Ascomycota > Pichiomycetes > Serinales > Debaryomycetaceae > Kurtzmaniella > Kurtzmaniella quercitrusa var. filamentosus (nom. nud.). The sequence goes on from JAFIDH010000007.1 coordinate 102,881, forward strand.
TACTCGGCAATTCCAGGTGGGACAGCAACGGTTGAAGTGGATGTTCCCTCGGCTTATGTGACGGTGACATCGACTTGGACAGGAAGTGTCACATCTGCCATAACTAAAACTGCTCCACTAGGGCAGACCGGAACTATAGTGCAACAAGTTCCAGTCCCCACTACAACGATCACTACTACTTGGACTGGTTTGGTGACTTCAACTACGTATGTAACGGCCACTCCTGGTGCCACTGCCACTGCTATGGTCGAAGTGCCATCTTCTTACACCACAGTCACCAAAACTTGGACAGGAAGTTTTGTGACCACCAAGACTGGTACCGCTCCTTATGGATCTACAGGAACAGTCGAAATTGATGTGCCAGTTCCCACTACCACAGTCACGAGCACCTGGACTGGTTCAGGTATTCAAACGATCACTAACACGGCATTGCCAGGCAACACTGCCACAATTATCATTGATCTTCCAATTCCCACTGTCGTAAAAACAACAACTTGGACCGGAACTTACCTCACGACCACCACACAGACTGCCTCAGTTGGTGGGACTGCGACTATTTTGGTTGAAGCCCCATCTGCATATGTCACTGTCACCAAGACCTGGACCGGAAGTTCTATAAGTACCACCACTCGTACTGCTCCTTACGGATCTACTGGCACAGTTGAGATCGATGTGCCAATTCCAACCACAACCATAACTACCACTTGGACGGGGTCAATCATTGCAACCGCCACATACACTGCGACCCCGGGAGCCACTGCGACCGTTGCGGTTGAAGTTCCAATTCCAACTACAACAGTTACAAAGACGTGGAGCGGTTCTTCAGCTGTAACTACCACCTACACTGCAACTCCAGGTGGAACTGCCACTGTAGAGGTTGGTGTGCCATCTTCGTATATTACTGTCACCAAGACCTGGACTGGCGCAACTACCTCTGTTACGACCTACACTGCTCCAATAGGTGGTACTGGAACCGTAGAGGTTGACGTCCCAATTCCAACCACCACAATTGTACAGACTTGGACTGGCACTGGTGGTACCACAATCACTCACACGGCCACTCCAGGTGGAACTGCAACGGTTGAAATTGATGTGCCATCATCGTACACGATTATCACGAATACGTGGACAGGTAGCACCGTCAGAACCAAGACTTTCGACGTTGCTCCTGGTCAAACTGGAACTATTGAGATCGACGTTCCAGTTCCAACTACCACCGTTACCAAGACTTGGAGCGGAAGCGAGCCAGTCACTACTACTTACACTGCCGCCCCAGGTGGCACTGCAACAGTAGAAGTCGATGTTCCATCTTCGTAAGTTACCATCACCAAGACTTGGACTGGTACAGATATCACTATCATTACTCACACGGTATCTGTTGGACAGACTGGAACTATCGAGATTGACGTTCCAGTACCGACCACCACCGCTACCAAGACTTAGAGTGTGCGTGATCGTTCTGGTTTCACTTCCCGTCCAAGTTCCGGTAGTAGTAGTGCACGATGATGGAACATCAACTTCGACTGTACCTGTTTCGCCAGGTGCAGCTGAATATGTGATGGTAGTTGCTTCAGTATCACTCCAGGTCTTAGTAACAGTGGTGGTTGGGACTGGGACGTCAATCTCAACAATACCAGTCTCACCATCTGGAGCAGAGTGTGTAATGGTTGTGGTCTCGCTACCAGTCCACGTTCCAGTAATCGAAGTGTACGAAGATGGAACGTCGACTTCTATTGTTGCAGTGCCACCTGGGGCGGCAGTGTAAGTAGTAGTGACTGGCTCGCTTCCACTGCTCCTGATGGTGAGACCGGAACTGTCTTAATTAATGTTCCAGCCCCAACCACCACTGTGACTAAGACTTGGACCGGTACTGAAACACCTTCTGTTACACATTCTACTGCTCCAGGTGAAACTGGTACCGTCGAAATTGTGGTGCCAGGTAGTGTCGTTAGCTCAAGTATCGAATCCTCGTCTGTAAGCTCAACTATTTTGCTGTCAAGTGTGGTTTCGTCGACTGAAGAGAGTTCCTCAGATTCTTCTAGTTTTTCAACCCCAAGCTCAGATGCTCTGGTCTCTAGTGCACTGTCCGACTTTTACAGTCTGACTATAAGTAGTTCAGACTACAGTCTTACAATGAGTAGTTCCGATGACATTCTGACTATTACCAGTTCTGACTACAGCCTGACAGTTAGTAGTTCGGATTACAGTCTGACTATTTCTTCCTCCGACTATACTCTGACAATAACTGGTTCTGACTACAGCAGTTCGATCACATCTTCGTTTGATGATCCCTCATCGTCTTCAATTGTTTCACTGTCGTACAGTGTGGTCACTACTGGAACTCGTCCATGCCAAGTCAGGTGGTATCACTGACTGAAATTTCTTTCTCCTCTGTTACATTATCAAGTTCCGGTCTTGTGTCTAGCTCAGATACTATTTCAAGCTCTCCCTCCAGTTCGTCTGTAACTGCTACAATTATGGACCTGTCCACTGCTGTCGACAGAAGCTCCAGCATTAAGTCTACTAATGCACCTTCAAGTAGTGACGCTTCATCGCAAACTTCGCGGACCGGCGACATTCCTGTATCTACCTTGCTGTCCCAAGTAGTATCCACGAACTCTGTATCTGCTTCTACCCTACCTTCAAACACCGGAGCAAGCCCAGTTGGTCCTACCCAATCTAGCGGTGGAAACCCAATCGCTCCTACTCAATATAACGGCGGACACCCAATTGATCCCAACCAATCTAATGGTGGAAACCCAATAGATCACACTCAAGCTGGTGAATCAAATGGAGGTTCATCAAATCCAACACCAACTGGCGTCCTGGATCCTACAGCGACAGGTGGCGAAGGAAGAATGGCCTCCCTGCAGATCCAGCCAATTCGGCAAATACTGGATCAGATCACAACACTATAGGATCATCAGATGCCGGTTCCACTGGAGGACCAGGTCTGAATGTGAACAATGGTGCCAATGGTGGAGGTCCCCAACCAGGAGTTTCAAATTACCCAGCTCCTAGTTTCACTACCCAAACCCAGAGCACAGCTTCTGCTACTAATACACCAGCAGCCAGCGTGTCAATATATGAAAATTCGGCCCCTCAATTATCTTTACGTTCTTCTATATGGCCATTATCATTCTCATTCGCATTCATTTTCTTGCTTGGTTAAAATCAATATTCGAAAACCACATTTTACATATAAAGGTTACAAATTTAATAAGAGATTATATATAACAGTTGTAGGTGATTATTAGTCAAAGTAAGGATTTGTTGGATACATACAGACAACGGCTACATAAACAGGTTTGGGGTTTCGTAGATACAAGTAATCGACTCGGCTGGACTAATATTCTACTCTGGTGTACGAGTTTACTTTTTGAAAGCCGAGTGCTGTTGGTATCAAGAGCCAGTGAATAGTACCGTAGGTGCTCTCACATACATCACCTAAATTTGTTTACGATGAAATCTTATTTTACAAAGCAAGAATTAATCCTGCCTTAACCAATGGCAATGTATAATTGATATGAGTGTTGTGAAATCGAACATGATGGGCAGTGGCAATAGACGAGAGGAGGGGTGATGTTTCAGGTATATTCTCGGTTGTCAATAGTTACCATCGTCCGGAGAATATACGTTTGATGCTGGTAACATGGTAAGGTTTCATCTTCCATGGCAGCTCCCAGCATGATAGACATAAAATTTTTATAATTGCACTTACTTACAGATGAGCAGGAGTCAGTCACACAAAGCAATAAACTCCATGTAACTGTCAGTAGTGTGAAAACTCAAGATTCACTAAGTCAATGGAGAACACAATCGCTTGTTCCGCCTCAAGTGCCGAAATTTTTAGCGTAAATAATTTTGATCGCTTAGAAGCCCGAAAGAATAATTACGATTGTACATGAAATTGGAATACGATACCATAAATGGAACCAATTATCACAGGCTTCCATCAATTCCAAAACCAGATCTTCTAAGCGTACATGAACCATGGAAAGGCTCAGAGGAAGCATGAAAGCTAAGTCATGGTTTCCTATTACAGTAACACAATTTAATATTAAACGTCTTCAAGTATGTGTAGGGAGGCAGCAGCACCCAACGACTAGGGAGTCATTTGCATCACCACGAACCACAGCCCGAAAGTCCGTCTCTTGGCACATTTCTTTGGAGAGTTGAGTTGCTTGAGGTGACACACTCAGCCTCTGGGAGCCTACAAAGGCATTATTTTAAGCGGAGAAAAGAAATTAATTAGATAAGAAATTGATTTAGGAGTCATAACCCAGACGCATAAATCTGCAACATCGAATTTATTTTTCATGTCCGTGTATGGTTAGTTTTATGCATGAATATGCACATCGCACCTCGACCCGACTTGCTTATTGAGCGAATTGGTTGCTGCAAAAGAAAAAAGCTGCAGGCAAGGAATATGCCATGGAAAAATAAAATCGAAATCCTTTGCTGATGCCTACCCAGTCTATAGAAAAACTTTATATATTGCCGTCGGAGAAGTTCCCAAAGGAAACATTTCCAAGTTCCCATAATAGAATGAAACCCAGGATATTGGCGCCTTTGATATACGCCTTAGCCTTTATATCACAGGCATACGCCAAGGTATACGATGGAGGTTTCACTGCCATTAACTCGATCACTTTCGTAAACGGTGGGGGTCAGGCAGATAAAGCCCCTACTTCTCCGTCCTGGCAAATTGTCACTGCTTGGACAATCACATCTGACGCCGCTGTCGGCGATACCTTCACATTACACATGCCCAATGTGTTCAAATTCACGTCATCAACGACGACCGTCACTTTGTCTGTTGGAGGAACCACATACGCCACTTGTAATTTGTTTAGTGGTTATATTTATACAGCGTTCTCCGAAGTTCAATGTACTGTGACACAAGCTGTCAGTGGCCAATCTACTGCTTCCGGTACCACAACATTCCCTATCACTTGGGGTGTTGGTGGTGGTATAGATGCAGTGCTGTTGACGGAGGCTGCAGCTTTTACTCTTGGTACCAACACCATTACATGGACATGTGGAAGCAATGTTTTAACAGCGACAACCAACTTCTCACCAGGAATGGCGGCGGGGGCCTACTATAGCCCTGCCACTGATTTAGGATATAGAGTTAGATCCATTCCACCTTTGGCCAAGTTCGACTTTTACTCAATCGGTGGTACTTGTGGCACCCAAGGTATCTCAAGCGGTATTTTCAGTGTTACTGTTTCAGCAGGCCTGATCGACTGTTCTAGCGCTTACATCCGCATAAGTAACAGTTTCAACAGCTGGTACTCTCCTTTGCTGTCGTCAACCTTGCCTTACACATGTAATTCGACCATGTTAGCGACTACGTACAGCAACTTGCCCCCTGGCTACAGAGTTTTCCTTTACGGGTTGGCATCATCGACTGGTACTGATCTGTTTTATACGGCTTTTCGGAACAGATGGACCTGTAATGATGGAACTTCTCATCAGGCTGGTGAAGCTACCACTTGGGGCAGTTACGCCGATAGTGGTGTTGGTGGTAGCGGTAATGCCATTCTCTTCACCACTTCGACTTGGACTTATGAATTCGCTTCAGTTACGACTTTGCCGTTCAACACGGCCTCCGGAAGTACTAAAACTATTGTCGTTCAAGTGCCCGTCCCGACTACAACCTTGACAACGACCTGGACCGGTGTCGGTACATCCACCGCAACTTATAGTGTGACTCCTGGAAAAACGGCAACTGTTCTCGTAGAACTTCCGATCCCCACAACGACAGTCACCAAGACTTGGACGGGTCAACTGACGCTGTTAACCACATACTCGGCAATTCCAGGTGGGACAGCAACGGTTGAAGT
>JAFIDH010000008.1:0-31779 GCA_020280135.1 Kurtzmaniella quercitrusa var. filamentosus (nom. nud.)
ATTAAACAATGAATAATTGAGCATCAATCATATATATTAAACTTGGTATAAATAATGCAAACCCAAATAATAATGGTAAGAATATAACTCAACACATTTCTATTAATTTATCATATCTAACTCTTGGTAATGCTGCTCTTACTCATATATAAGTAAATGCAAATATATTAGCTTTTAACCCTAATATTATACCAGTTCCTCCTCCAAAGAATAGGATAGCAGTTATAGTTGATAAAAATAATATTGATGAGTATTCTGATAAGAAGAATAATACAAATATAGATGATGAATATTCTGTCATATGTCCCGAAACTAATTCAGATTCAGCTTCAACATTATCAAATGGAGGTCTAGCACATTCGGCTACACAAGCTATAAAGAATATAATTGCTAATGGGAATAAAGGTATACCTATTCATATTGATTCTTGTAATTCAACATATCTTGATAAATTCATAGTATTATTTAATAATATACATAATAAGAATATTGTTGTTAATATTAATTCATAACTAATAAGTTGAGCAGTAGATCTAATAGAACCTAATAAAGAATATTTACTATTAGCAGATCAACCGGCAAATAAAGTACCGAATACTCCAACACTACTAACAGCTAATGAAATAATTAGACCATAAGAAGAATCGAAGATAGTAACACCAGGTGCAAAAGGTATAATTGATCAACATAATAATGAAGATATTAAAGCAATAATAGGACTAATAAATAAAATTAATTTATCAGAATAAGTAGGTATAATAATTTCCTTTAATAATAATTTAGCAGCATCGGCAATGGCCATTAAAATACCATAATACAAATCTCTTCCTTTAATCATATATATATATAATATATAATTAGATAAAGTTGGAAGACTTCTCCTTAAATAGTTATAACTATCCATTTAATGACTCACATAAATGAGACTCTTTTAAGAGTAATATATATATAAATATATATATTTCTGTATTCTTTCGAATAAGGTTTGACTATATCTTAAGCATATTTATAATTAAGATTATAAATATACCAACTACCATTTAGTCGATGAACAGCATACCTATTCCATCGGAATAGGCACTTGGCTGCGGATAATCTATTTCCTTTCGTACATCTATTTCGATATTACTATACCACGAGTCATTACCTGTGCCATAAATATATTACCTTTACCTGATTTATGTCAGATAAAACTATATTTACTTAGTTGAAATAGCTTTAAGATGTTCCCGCAATTTGATAGTTTATAGCAAAAGGTTCACTTTCACTTCGTATACAATAGGATTAACCTATTAAATGTTAGCAATATGTTGCTAACATGTACACTTGGGCCTAAATAAATTTCTTATATTTATTTCTTTAAATTTAATAAATTAAAGTGCGTTTTGACCCACAGCATTTGGCCCAACCCGACGTTGCATGTACCCTAAAGTCTTACGTTCTGCCACAGTTAAAAAGGCGACCGCTAATAAGGCAGAAACGAATATAATTAACATTTCAATAAATAACATTATTTAGTAAGACCTATAGCACCAATTATGGAAAGAATTAAAATTATACCAATGATAATTAATAATATACTGTAATCAGTATAGAATAAGTTACCAATAATTTGTAATTCGTTAGATGTAAATGAAACAGTTTCAGCTATACCATCAATATTAGAGAATAAATCTAATGGTAAGAATAATATAGATAAGAAACCTAATAAAGTATAAGATAATTTATTAGATGGATGATATTCAATTTTTAATAATGATAATATAAATAAGAATAATATGGCGATAGCACCAACATAAACTAATATATATAAGATACCCATTAATTCAAAACCATATGAATATAAAGATATTGCTGTAGAGACGAATAAGATAACCATAAATAAAATACTTTGTACAGGTGATAGTAAACCTATGGCTAAAATACTACTAATACCACTAATTAAATTCATTAAAATAAGTATTTTAATAATCATTAACAAATGATTTGTATCAATCGTTCTTGCTAAGAATTGAACTTAGATAAATGTATTAACAGTACATGGCTTTACCATTAAGCTACAAGAACTATTACCTATAGTTATTTATTCCCCAATAATCCAATTGGATTATTGGGATATAACTTATACCAATATCGATTATCAATGAATAAATTAGTGTAGATCTATTGAATCTTTTAAGTAACCACTAAATAATATACAGAATACATAAGCTTGTATCATTGATATAGCTACTTCTAATATTATAATAGCTATAACTGCAATCATAGGTATTAAACCACCTATAAATGTAAATAATGAAACTGACATTAAATTAAAGATTAATGAACCTAAAATTAACATAAGAAGGTGACCAGATAAAACATTAGCTGATAAACGTAATCCTAATGATATAGCTCTTGAACTATATGATAAAGTTTCAATTAAAACTAATACAGGAACTAATGGTAAAGGAGTACCACTAGGAACGAATAAGGCAAAGAAACCTAAACCATGTCTTGCTAAACCGTTAATTGTAACACCTAATCATAATGATAATGAAAGTGAAACAATAGCAACTAATTGAGCTGAGATAGCGAATGAGTAAGGTATCATAGAGATTAGGTTAGCAACTAATATGAAATTAAATAATGAGAATATAAATGGGAAATAAAGTCCACCTTTATGTCCTATTTGTGAATTAACCATATTTAATACTGTATCATATATAGCATTAATAGCTAAACCTCAACGTGTTCAACCTAATTTAACATTTAATGTTAATAAGTAATAACCATAAATTATAGCTACTACTAATATTAAATATATAACATAGTTTGTTAAACTGAATGTTAAGTTACTATTTATAGTTAATAATGGTTTTATTTCGAATTGATCTAATGGAGAATAAATCATAATATTTTTATTATATACCAAACTGTTACACAGGTTTAAAGATAATTAAATGAATTATATAAAGATTATAATTTAACTATTAACATACGAGCGATTAATAATTTTAATATTTGAGGTAATATTCTAGTACTTACTAAGTAAACTAATACTGATATTAAAATTATACCAAATGTTAATAAATTCATGAAATAAAAAGGTATTAATTGAGGCATTAAAATGTGTAATAAAATGATAAATAAAAATAATATATATGAACGAATCAGATAAGAAGGACTCGAACCTCCATGCTCCAATACCCAATATTGGCGCGTGACCAATTACGCTATTATCTGTTTATTTTAGCTGAATTATGTAATATTAATATCTTATATATTATAAATAATATGTTATAATATAATATCAGACCTCGAATAGATAAATGAGGGAATCGAACCCTAATAGCACGATTTGCAATCGTGTAATATACCTTATATGCACTTATCTTAATATCTTATTTATATAAGATAAAGGAATATGATAGATGGGACTTGAACCCACAAAAATACATTGGAAGTGTATAAGTTTACCATTAGCTTACTATCATTTTTAAATATATCGAGGATCGAACTCGAATAGTCACTGTGAAGTAGTGAAATCATACCATTAGATCATATATTCTATTATTGCCCTTAGAAGGATTCGAACCTCCAATTTTTCGATTACAAAACGAAAGCTGCACCATTTAGCTTTAAAGGCGTGGGATATCAATGAATAAAATCAGATATAAATATAAAAAATAAAACCCGAACAGGTTCCCCTATCCGAACCGTATTTCAACTTACAACAAGTTATATGTTTCTAGAAACCCAAAGTTATATTATGGGTTACTATACTTTATATTTCCTGCTATTGATGAGTAGTTAGTACGAAGTAGTTAAATATTTCACCGCTGCACTCTACTCAGCGATTACTAGTAATTCCTGTTTCATATAAACGAATTTCAGTTTATAATCCATATAATAAAATTAATATACTTTATATTTATTATAATTTAATAATAAAAATTTATATATAAATAATTGTATATATTATTGTAATACGTCTGTAGCCCATTACATAAAGGTCATCTTGACTAGTCTTATACCTCGTTTAACAAATAAATTATAATAAGATAATATATGATAAATATATTGAGGATTACGTTCATTATATGACTTAACATAATATTTTGGCAACATGAACTGCCGACAGTGATGTAACACTTGTATATAATAAAATTATATATTCAAGTAATGGTAAGGTTAAAGGCGGATTATCCAATTAAACGACATATTTCACTACTGGTTACTACAACCGTCTATTGTCTTGTATTTCACTCTGGAGAGCGTACTATTCTGGCGGATTATTTCAAGTTTTCACTTAATTTTTACTAAATTTTCAATTAATAATCATAGTTAACAGCTTAGACTACATGGGTATCGAATCCATTTCGCTACCTAAGCTTACATCACACAATGTCAATTATATATTAGTTTACTAATTACCGTCTTATTAAATTCACTGAATTTCAACTCTCATTTAATAATTCTTTAAACTTATATATAATTCTAAATTTTATTTAAAATTTCATTCTACTGATCCTTTAAGCCAATCTAATTAACACTAGCTCCCTCTGTATAACCGCTACGGCTGGCACAAATTTTAGTCGGAACTTCATATGATATTATCATTATTTCTATCATATTATTAGGTTTATAGTAATATATTCTTATATTATTATTTAATAATATTCAATATAAAAATATTGAATGTAATACTCCCTATTCTAGATAACTTGATCAATCGTTAGATCATTGTCAAATATTCCCTACTGCTGCATCTATTTAAATGTTAATGTACTATTAATGTGGTTAATTTAATTCTCATTATTAACTTCAATTCTTCGGCTATATCATTATAATATAATACCTTATTTGATTAATATAATTTATATCTTATATAATTTTTACTCACCCGATTGCTATTCACCATAAAATGGTTAATAACTTGCATGTATTAAGTCTCTAGATAGTGTTAAATCTAAATCAACATCATATTTTCTTTAATTTAATAATTTATGTTAAACTACTCAGAATTGAACTGAGATACATCCATTATGAGTGGACTGCTCTACCATTGAGCTATAGTTTATTATTATAGTAATTAGATTCGAACTAATAAACTGACGACATGAGCGTCATATGTTACCATTACATTATACTATGTATTATATACTTCTATTACCTATAATATTTTAGTATAACATAATATTTCATCCCCCATTATTCCAATAATTGGAATAATGGGTGTAATGTTTATTATTATTATATTTATAATTATAGATATACTTTATTATCACCCTTATCATAATTATGATATCCCTTTACGACAATGTCGTAAAGGGTTATCTCTTAACCTATATAATAATTAAATATTATACCAATATTATACTTTAATATACATGATATACCGGCGGTTGCCACCTCCAGAGCATATGCTCAGGCAAGGGCGTACCGGGGGGGTCACTCGAGTTAAGTGATGGGACCAATATCGTGGGTGATTATAACAATGAATATTTAATTAAACTGCGTATAATAATAAGAATGATATCATTAAACAGAATAATCCACATGCTTCTGCTAAAGCGAATCCTAAAATTGCTTGAGGGAATAATGTTGAACGTAATGAAGGGTTACGTGATGTTCCGTTAATTAAGGCTACGAAAACTAAAGCGATACCTATTGCGGCACCTCCTAATCCTAATGTTGCGATTGAAGCTCCAATATATTTAGCTGCTAATGCTAATTGCATGTTAAAATATAAAATATATATTAATATTAATATAACTACTCAATGAATAATCTAACCTAAATCATTTAATGATTCTATGAAATCATCAATGTTTAAACATTCTATTTTAATTGGCATTAAACTATGGTTAACTCCACATAATTCACTACATTGTCCATAGAATACTCCAGTTCTTTGTATTAAAGCACTAACTTGATTTAATCTACCTGGTGTAGCATCAATTTTAATTCCTAATGAAGGTACAGCAAAGTTATGTATAACATCATTAGCTGTTACTATAAATCTAACATGAGTATCAACAGGTACTATTATAGATGAATCAGTATCTAATAATCTAATTTGTCCCTCTTCTAACATATCTTCTGGTATAATATATGATTCATATTCTATTGTTTCACCAGTTTCTGATACAAAATCTGAATATTCATATTTTCAATATCATTGTAAACCAGTAACTTTAATAGTCATAGCAGGAGTTAAAACTTCATCACATAAGTATAATAAGATGAAACTTGGGAAAGCAATAATTAGTAAGATAACTGCTGGGAATATAGTTCATATAATCTCAATAGTTTGTCCATGTGTTAAATATTTGTAAGATATTTGGTTATTACTATAGTTTTTAACTATAACAAATAAGATATAAGAAACAAGACCACATATTAATGCTAAATAATACATAATATGGTCATGTAATTCATGAATTCCTTCCATATTAGGTGTTGCAGAATCTTGAAATCTCATACCTCATGGTGTAGGTACATCAGATCAGATAATCATAATTTTTAATAATTAATAAGTATAATAAGTTGAATAATTAATAAGTAAATTGGAATTAATCGGAATTGAACCGATATTTAATGCATGCAACGCATTTGATCTACCATTAATCTATAATCCCAAACATAGTTTATAAACTATAAGATCCCCATTTACAAATGTTGTAAATGGGGGGTGGGCTGGAACAATTGAGTAATATATGATTTATTTTTATTAGTTTATATTATATTAATATATTAATAAACTAAATTACATAATAATAAATTATGTAAAATTACTAATTTAGTTAAGGAATTTAATTTTTAGATTCTTTCAAAATATAATTGCTATTATCTTGGCTTTTATGATAATTAATCATAATAACTATTGGATAATACTTTATAATCCTTTCGTACACATAAAGCTTAAACATTAGTAATAATCTATAGATGATAAAATCATTACTGACTCACATCGTAATTAACCCATCTCAAGTGACTCATTAAATGACGAACAGTCATACCCTTCCTAGTTACTGCTACCAAGAGGTTGAGTCTAGACGACCATTTTGTATTAGTTGCCCCCCTAAGCTTATGCTTAGTTGGACATACCATATATAAATATTTAATTTATATCTCTATATATTTCTATATAGTTCAGACTATATCATAGAATTAATATTAATTCTTTGGGCTTTCGTGGAAGGATTATTGTTATATTACTCACCTTCTAGTCGTTGAACGTTTATTAAACTTTATTTATCTTTATATAAAGATTAAATATATATATTTAATACTTCGTTGCAAATTATCATAGATATTATAATTATAATATCCTTAGATTTCTTGCAATTAACCCAATTTAACCTCAACTATCGAATATTATTCATTGATAATATGAATAATAAAATGGTAATTAATCGAGGTGTCAAACATCACTGACGATATCAACTCTTACGTGATATTAACCTGTTATCCCTAGCGTAACTTTAATCTATAATCAATACCTTAATATCTTTATAGGTATTTGTTCAATACATCTTACTTACGTATTTATTCCATTTATCAATGTCATAAATATAGCACATTCATGCTGTTCATCTTAACCATAATAATTAAATTAATTATTTACCAAATAATTTTAATGTACTATAAAATATATTATTAAAATTTTAATAATTTTTAAACAATAATTGTTTATGAATATCTCAGATACTTTTGCTGAGATCGACTCCCCATCGAAACTAACAACTTAACAATGTCTCTATATTTATAATATATATTACTATATATTATAATAATAAATTAATATTAATAGATAAGTTAAAATAATAGATATAATAATTCTTTCAGATTGTTTCTTACGAATAATTATTTGCTAAATATATATATTATAATAATCAATATTAAGCTATAGTAAAGCTGCATAGGGTCTTTTTGTCAATCTATAGATATACGGCATCTTCACCGCAATTGCTATTTCACCGAGCTTATGTTGGATACAGTTATCGCATCGTTAAATCATTCATGCAGGACCATAATTAGTGGACAATGAATTTCGCTACCTTAGGATCCTCATAATAAGACCGCTGTTTACTTATAAATTATAAATATTGATTAAAATACTTGTTTAGTTATAAGCACTGAGCAGATATCACTTATTATACTAATTATTTCTAATTTGCAATAAGATGTGTTTTTGGTAAACAGTCGCACGATTCTATACTTTATTGTATCATTTGCCGAGTTCATTCAACATAATTATCTCGTTCTCCCTTTGTTCATATCCATAATAGATATAAAACTATATAAATACCAGTGTCGGTTTACAGTACGGTTTCAAATACTTTTATATATATTTTACCCTCATCAATTATTATTTTTCAATTAAATTTTAGAGACCGTGAATTTATAATAAAACCTTATTTATTTAGGAGTACACGCCTAATCATTCGTGTATATCGTTACTCAAGTCAGCAGTATTTGTATAATTATAATATTTAAAAATATTATTCATTATATAATAGGCTACCTTGTCCGCCCCCACAGAGCAGATGCTCTGGGAGGGCGACCCCGGAGGGGCAATTATAATTAAGTAATAAGTTTAAGACCATTATATTTTATCAATAAAATATATCAAATTAGTATATTGTTACATGAACATTATCAGTTGATTATTGTCAAACCTGCTGACTAATTGTCTTATAATATTTTATTTATTTATTTCACTTAACCTATATTCCTGGACTTAAATTTTATAATCTGAGCTGTTTCTCTCTCGACTCATCACCTTATCACGACAAGTCTGACTCCCAATCATTCATAATATTAATGTATTTCGAGATTTATAATTATAGATAAAACGTAATGTCCCCCTATATTCTAATATATAAATTATATATTAGATAATATTATAAGTGCTGTACCATTTTATATTTGATTGAGGCTATACTAATATATATTTCGCCTATAACCAGCTATCTGCATATCAGATTTGCCTTTCACTACTATACACCATTCTTTAGAGTTTATTGCTACAAACACCTATTCTTTCATAATTTTTAATAAATTATTAATGACAATGTATAGATCATATGCTTTCGGGTCTATATATATTAACTTCTTATTATTTTTAAATTATAATAATTTATATTTCGCTAATATATATAACTAACTGACCCATTATACAAAAGGTACGTTATACTATAACTGCTTCTTATTTTACTATTTCACTCTTTCCCTCACGGTACTTTTAACTTAATTATATTCTTTAGTTTTAGATTTAGATTCACCTATATTCATATTATTTAATATTACTTATAAACTATTATTATTTCATTCGCCATTACTCTAATAATCCCTGATGGTTCCTCTCTTAAGTTACTAAGATGTTTCAATTCACTTAATTTATTTTATCATATTTTCATACTTATGATTGATTATTTTAATAATCTTTTTATCATTCATATAATTAGTATTAAGATCCTTAATAAAATATTATTATCATATATTTATTTTCAATTGTTCATTACCTATAGTTATTTAAATTATAACCAATGGCCAGACAATCCCATCTTATACAAGATGGGTACCCATATGGTTTAACCGACCTGAGGGTCGGTGTATTAAGTTATATATTACATAATATATTAATTATAAATATAATACTAATATTTCACCCATATCATAAAATGATATGGGTGGTACTCTATTATCTTATATATTATATTTATCTCATAATACCCCGGTACGCCCTCGTCAGAGCATTAGCGACCCTTGGGTTCGCCCTCGCCCGCTCTGGGCGGTGGCGACTGAGCGTGGGCGGAATAAATATCTAAGTGGTGGAGATGACAACCAAATGTGGGAGGTGACCAACCAGTACAAATGTTCTGGTTGGGGATTGAACATAACAATGAATAAGATAATTAATTTCCTCATCAATACATAACAATGTAAATAAATAATCATATAACATCTAATACATGTAAGTATAAGATAGTTGTTTCTAAACCGATATGACTAGTATTAGTTACACTATAATAATAAACTCTTAATGTACATATTAAAAGCATAATAAATAACATTATCATATGTAAACCATGTAAACCAGTAGCTGAATAGAAAGTTGAACCATAAACACTATCAGTAATAGTAAATGCTGCATATTTATATTCTAATGTTTGACAACCTACAAATAATAATATTAATAAAGTTGAATAAATGAAACCATAAATAGTAGCAGATCTGTTACCATTAATAATAGCATGATGAGCATAAGTTATTGTAGCTCCTGATGCTAATAATATTATAGTATTTAATAATGGTAATTCATCAGCACTTATAGTTTCTATACCTGCTGGTGGTCATGCCATACCTATTTCCATAGTTGGATTTAATGCTGAGTGTAAATATGCTCAGAATAATGAAGCAAATATTAATATTTCACTAACAACAAATAAGTAGAAACCTTGGATAATACCACGTTTTACGGCTAAAGTGTGGTCACCTAAGAAAGTACTTTCT
This sequence comes from Kurtzmaniella quercitrusa var. filamentosus (nom. nud.), assembly GCA_020280135.1. Taxonomy (NCBI): domain Eukaryota; kingdom Fungi; phylum Ascomycota; class Pichiomycetes; order Serinales; family Debaryomycetaceae; genus Kurtzmaniella; species Kurtzmaniella quercitrusa var. filamentosus (nom. nud.). Next base: position 10,504 of record JAFIDH010000008.1, read on the forward strand.
GCAAATATATCTCTAAATCATAATGTTAAACTATATGAAACAGTTACTAAGTTTAATAATATTCATATATTACTATTTATATAATTATGTGCTGTTAAACCTATTGATAATGCTAAACCTAATAAACTAAATGATGTAAATATTGGTCATGGTGAAGGTGATACTAAATGGAATGGATGTAATTGAATATATCCTCTAACTTTATTATTCATAATAAATTTATAATTAAATATTCTATATAATTGATTGTTATAGAGTGAGTAAAATAGGAATTGAACCTATATTGACTGATTAAAAGTCAGATATCTTACCATTAGATGATTTACCCATTACCGGCCTCTCCATGAACTCCTTTCATGAAGAGGATTATATTAATAGGTCCTAATTATATACCCATAAAATTATTATATCTAAAATAGGAATCGAACCTATATTGAATGCATATGAGGCATTAGTTCTAACCATTAAACTATCTAGATTTTATTATCCGCCACCGCCCTGAGCAGATGCTCAGGCGAGGGCGTACCCGAGGGGGTATTATCATTAATTATAAATTTAGATAATATAATTATATTATAAAGGGTAGATATTCAGAATTGAACTGAAATTATTTGAGCCACATACAAATGTAATAACCATTATACGATAACTACCTTGGGGTATATTAATAATAATAATAATAATATTAATATGATATAAATATGAGAGAAGACTGAATCGAACAGCCGAAGTTATAAAAACATTAAATTTACAGTTTAACTCTAATTACCAACATTAGAATTCTCCCGAAATGCGATTAGCAGGAGTCGAACCTACACGAATTTAAATTCAGAACATCTTAAGTATTCTATGTCTACCATTTCATCATAATCGCTTCCATTACCTATAGGTAATATTAATTATGTAGTTTAATGGTAAAACTTTATACTTCTAATATAATAATTTAGGTTCGATTCCTAACGTAATTATTATAGACATTATAATTTATTAATATAATATCAATTTATAATTATGAAGGTCCACTCACTGCCGGCCCCCCAGAGCTGATGCTCTGGGCAGGCGTGGTAAGCAAGACTCGAGGTATTAATACATTAAATTATACATAATAATTTATATAAAAATACATTAGATTAACTGGTTAAATCGTGAATTTTACACATTCAAGAGTATAGGTTCAAGTCCTATATGTATTATAAAGAATATAGCTTAATTGGTAGAGCCTGTGTCTTCAACACACATAGTAGTAGTTCAAGTCTACTTATTCTTGTTAATAGCCTCAATAGCTCAATTGGTAGAGCACTCGCTTGAAGCGCGATATGTCTAAGTTCAAATCTTAGTTTTGGCATTTAATAATGTAATTATATATTATGATATTACACCTCCCATTATACCCCCGGTACCCACCCAGAACAAATGTTCTGGGTGGGGATGTATATTACATATAATGGGAGATTCCCTATATTTATTATATTGTAATGTAAAAATGTATAGGTAATTAATAGATCAATCAATATAATTCTAAAATGAATTACAAATAAAAAATAAATAAATAAAATAATATGACAATTCGTAAGTCAAATCCATATTTATCATTAGCAAATAGTTATTTAATAGATAGTCCACAACCATCATCAATTAATTATTGATGAAATTTAGGTAGTCTATTAGGTTTATGTTTAGTAATACAAATAGTATCTGGAATATTTTTAGCAATGCACTACTCATCTAATATAGAATTAGCATTCAATGCTGTAGAACATATCATGAGAGATGTTAACGCAGGATGATTAATTAGATACATTCATGCAAATGGTGCATCATTCTTCTTCATATGTTTATATTTACACATTGGTAAAGCTTTATATTATGGTAGTTATAAAACACCTAGAGCATTAGTTTGATCAATTGGTGTTATTATATTTATATTAACAATTGCAACAGCATTTATGGGTAATAAGAACAATAGCCCAAAATTTATTAATACAAATAATATTAATTATTCTAATAATAAAATGGTATTTAAGTCTAATAGTATAAATCAAAGAAGAAATTTTAGTTATTATGTGAATCCTAAACAAGATACTACTAATCCTGAAGAAATATTTAAAGAATTAAATATTAAAGTTAAGGATTATTGAGAGAATCTTGATGATACTAAGTCACGTACTAAATTAGTATGTCATTTAAAGAATAAAGGAGGTATATATATTATTATAAATAAAATTACACGTAATTTTTATATAGGTTCAGCAGGTATTAATAATTTACATAAGAGATTTTATTCACATATGTTAAATTTAAAAGGTAATAAATTAGTAAAAAAAGCTATATTTAATGATGGTTTAAATAATTTTATATTTGGTATATTAGAGTATTATCCAAAAGATAATATTGATGATTTAATATATGATGAATATAAAAATGATTTATTTGAATTAGAAACTATGTATTTAGTTTCTTTAGTACCTAAATATAATATAGTTACGGAAGCAAGTACACATAAAAAGTATGTAAATAGAGATGAAAATATTAAAAATTTAAAATCTAAATTTGTTGAAGATCGTCGTTTATTATTAGCTAATTTACAAACAGAACGTGATACATATTTACCAATAGAAAGAAATAATAAATCAAAAGATATCGTATATAAAGATAAATTATCTGATGAAGGTAGATTAAAAATATCTTTAGTGCCTTTCCCACCTTGTACTGCTGTACAAGGTGGGAGAGCTAAAAGTAAAATTATATATATATATGATATAAATAATAAATATATATGTGAATTTAAAAGTATAAATACTGCTAGTCATTATTTATGTTGTAGTTGTAAAACTATACAACGTTCATTAAAATTAGGATGAATATTTATACCTAATATATTTATCGAATACTTAAATAATGATTATATAAGTAATCACAATGATTTTACTACTAATATAGATTCTCAATTATTATATTATAATAATTGTTTAAATCAAAGAAGTAAAATGAAATCAGGTTTATATCAATTTAATTGAAATACTCAATTTTATATTAGAACTAATAAATAATATTTATATTATAAATAGTCTACTTGTATATAAACTATTATAGTTTATATTATTATAATTGTAACTTTTATTAGAAAAATTATAATTAGTAAATAATTATATTTAATTATTAGTGATATCTCAGTATATCATTGGCTATACTTGTGAAAACGATTAATATATAGTTTTACTATACAAGATCGTCGGTTAAATAAATAATCGCTACAGACTGCAACACAAGTAAGTATCTGAAATGATATTTAATGCACAGTCGAACATTTTTATATTAAAAATGAAATAAAGTATTGTCTTGTCTATGGGCAAATGAGCCACTGAGGTGCTACTGTAATTACTAACTTATTAGGTGCTATTCCATTTATTGGAAATGACATCGTTCCGTTTATTTTTTTCTCTTACCATTATATCTAATATTATTAGATATTAACTTAAAAAAAAAAAATAATAAATATAAGCGGCCATATATTGTAAAATATATTGGTAAATAGGGTAAATTACATGGAAGTCTTATAATAATTAAGATAATATGTAGCGAAGTATATTCTATATGAAGTGAAACTTAAGGAATATAAACGTTCAACGACTAGTCAATGAGTAATATAACAATAATTTGACCAAGAGAGCCCTACATCCTAATATATTAGGATGATGATATAGTCTAATTTTATAAGTGATTATAAATTAATATGTTTAAATGATATATAAAATGGTAAGTTATTATATGTTATATGAGGTGGGTTTAGTGTAAGTAATCCTACTATACAAAGATTCTTTGCATTACACTATTTATTACCATTTATATTAGCTGCTTTAGTAGTTGCTCACTTTATTGCTTTACACACTAATGGGTCATCTAACCCTGTTGGTATATCAGGTAATATGGATCGTATTCCAATGCATGGATACTTCATCTTCAAAGACCTGATAACTGTTATAATATTTATGTTTATATTTAGTTTATTTGTTTTCTTCTCACCTAATACATTAGGTCATAGTGATAACTATATACCAGGTAATGCTATGGTAACACCTGCATCTATTGTACCAGAATGATATTTATTACCATTCTATGCTATATTAAGATCTATACCTGATAAATTAGGAGGAGTTATTGCAATGTTTGCTGCTTTATTAATATTATTAATCTTACCAATAACTGATAGATCAGTTATTAGAGGTAACACATTCAAAATATTATCTAAATTATCATTCTTTATATTTATATTTAATTTCTTATTATTAGGTAATTTAGGTCAATTACATGTTGAAGTTCCTTTCATTAACTTAGGTCTTTACTGTACTATTTATTACTTTAGTTACTTCATCATCTTTGTACCTTTAATATCTACATTAGAAAATATTTTATTCTATATAGGAACTAATAGATAATATATATCTATTCATAGATTTAACCATTATTATAATCTTATATATTCTCCCAATATCAAATATAATTTGATACCCCATCATGTCGCCCCCGCCCAGAGCGGGCGAGGGCGAACCCGAAGGGTCACGACTGTTCATGATGGGCTAATCTCTTGGGAGATGTTTATACATTATGTGTTACACATACTTATATTATAATAATAATAAACTCCCGACCTTGGATTCCCAAGGTCGGTGAGAACCATTATTATTTGGGTTTGCATTATTTATACCAAGTTTAATATATATGATTGATGCTCAATTATTCATTGTTTAATTNCATTACCAAGAGTTAGATATGATAAATTAATAGAAATGTGTTGAGTGATATTCTTACCATTATTATTTGGGTTTGCATTATTTATACCAAGTTTAATATATATGATTGATTCTCAATTATTCATTGTTTAATTACATAAATATCTCCCCAATATGAATATATATTCATAACCCACTCTGTCGCCCCCGCCCAGAGGGGACGAGGGGGAACCCGAAGGGTGACGTACGTTCAGAGTGAGGCACGGAGTATTGGGATAGTTAAAANACCATTATTATTTGGGTTTGCATTATTTATACCAAGTTTAATATATATGATTGATGCTCAATTATTCATTGTTTAATTACATAAATATCTCCCCAATATGAATATATATTCATACCCCACTCTGTCGCCCCCGCCCAGAGCGGGCGAGGGCGAACCCGAAGGGTCACGTACGTTCAGAGTGAGGCACGGAGTATTGGGGTAGTTAATAAATAGTATATTGATTATATTAATATAATAATGAGATTAAATATATAATTACAGGTACGAGCAACTGAACAGATGTTCAGAGGGTCGGTAATATGAATATAATTAATATAAAAATATAATAATAAATATAGAATATAATAAGTAAAATATATATGGAATAGACCACCCAATATGAATATTTAAATATTCATATTGGGGTAGAAATTATATATAACATGATATATATTATCCGCCCCACTCTTAACTCATGTTAAGAGTGAGGCGTACGGCGTAAATAATAAGTATAATCAATAATATGGGCCCCAGATGTTCTGGGGCGCCCTGAAGATGAATATAATTGATGTAAATAATATAATAATAAATAGATTAAAGAAGTATAAGAGATATATGGAATAGATCACCCAATATGAATATATGAATATTCATATTGGGGTAGTAATTATATAATATACAATTATATATTAATAAGAATAGATGTATATAGGGGCCCCATAAGATGTTATGGGGCGCCCTGAATATAATTGATATAAATAATATAATAAATAATATAAGATAAGTATAATATATATATGGGATAGATCACCCAATATGAATATGAATATATTCATATTGGGGTAATTAATATATAGATTATATATGAGTATAATATAATATTAATATATTTACTTAACTAACGTTTAGAAGGTCCCCAATGGTTAACCTTTCGCCCTCCTGTCGCCACCGCCCAGAGCGGGCGAGGGCGAACCCAAGGGTCGCTTATGCTCAGGTGAGGGCGAACCGAAGGTCACAGATGTTCAGGTGGCTGGATTATTAAAATAAGTAATATAAAAATATTGTTCGAAGAACAATCCACCCACCGACGTGGCACGTCGGTTCACCGACCATTGGGTCGGGGACTAAAGATATATTAATTGAAATATATGTTAATAACCAATATTTTGAAAAAAATATTGGGTAATACTTATAAAAAATATGTACGAAGTACAGGAAACACCCGACCTTGGTCGGGGACAAAATAGATATAATTTTTGAAAAAAATTATTCCCGACATAGAAATATTACCCATGAAATTACTACCCAATATGAATATAATTCATACCCAATCAGAACGATAGTTCAGATTGGGCACGGAGTATTGGGGAATGTTAGGTATGTTACTATTAAACCCTGAACGGATGTTCAGGTGGAAGGTACTTCGTATATAGAATAAGTAATAACTACCCAATATAAATATCATGATATTTATATTGGGAACATGTAATATACTATTACTGTTAAACCCTGAACTATTGTTCAGGGTGGTTGTACTTCGTATAAATAATATAATTATTATTTATATTAATATATCTTTATTCCCTGAATTAATGTGACCCTTCCGTACGCCTCCCCAGAGCTGATGCTCTGGGGGGCCGGCAGGTGACCTGAACTTTAGTTCAGGGTAGTACTTCTTACATACTTATATATATTTTATATCTAATATAATCATAATATTATATCTATAGTATGACCCGACCAATGGTCGGGTCATCCTAAATACTGAATGTTCTATTCCCGACTTTATGTCGGTAATTATTATAATCCTCTGTCCGATAGGACCCTCCACCGACAGAGTCGGTCATATTCCCCCGCTCTGTCGCCCCCGCCCAGAGCGGGCGAGGGCGAAGGGTCACTCATGTTCAGAACGGGGTCCCCGGGGAAGTACTGACATGTTCTATTCCCGACCTTAACGGTCGGGAACTTATATAATTTTTAAAGTATATATTAATTATAATATTAATTTTTAAAATCCCGACTAATAACTATCTCTCTGAAAAACAGCTGATGTCACCCTACCTTCGTTATCACCCAGAACATATGTGACCCCTTCGGGTACGCCCCGCCTGAAGGGCGGGCCGGCTGGGTGGTGACCTGAAGTCAGGTAGGGTTACCAAGGTCGGGATAAAAATTTTACAATATATCCATATTGTAAATTTTTTATTTAAACTATTATTTACTGAACTTTAGTTCAGCCTATTTTATATTATATCTCTTAGTTATATACTACTCCTTTAATACCTGAACATTGTTACCCTTCAGGTACGCAGGTAGAAGGTACTTCGTACATTCTATTAAGAAGTTATACCCAATATAAATATCTCATATTTATATTGGGACTAGTTATATGCTAATCACTGTTAACCACTGAACGTAGTTACCCCTCGGGTACGCCCTAACCAGAGCTGATGCTCTGGGTGGGCCGTCAGTGTGGTGTGTACTTCGTACATCTAATATTATAATATTCTTATTAATATATTATATATATCTTATATATTAGTTACCCCAATATGAATATCATGATATTCATATTGGGTATATTATCTCTTATTATATTCATATTATCAAATATAATTATCTATATTATAAGTATATCCAATATATTATCACCCTTAAATCTGTTCAGGGATAACTATATATATTACTATTATATCTTATATCATATTAATATAATATATATCTCTTATAATATTAGTTACCCCAATATGAATATATCATATTCATATTGGGTGCATATGATACCTAGATAATATATTGGAGATATATTATCATACTAATAACTTAACATAACATCCACCGGACCCACCCACCCTATGGTGGGTGGGGCTGTACATATCATTTCATTTCATTACATTTTCCCTCTTTTGTGAATAAATTATATCCTATATCTCATATATATAATATATTATAGATTATAAATATATATAGATAACAAAGTATAATGATTACTATATAAGATATAATAATTAATATAATATTTAAAAATATGATTGCTGTATTAACAACAATATTAACATTCTTTTTAAGTAGAAATAATATAATAACATTATTAATAGCAATAGAAATATTGTTATTAACAATAACTGTTAAATTAATATATATAGGTGGATTATATGATGATATATCAACAACAATATATTCATTATATATCATAATATTAGCTGGTGCAGAATCAGCTATAGGTTTAAGTTTATTAATAGCTTATTATGCCTTACGTGGAAAAATTACTAACATAATATAATGAACTGATTAACTTATGTTAATGAATTAAATATATTAATACCTCTAGGTACTTGAGTTCAAATAGGTGATCTACATATCAATTTTGGTATCCTTCTAGATAATTTATCTCTTAGTGTTATGGTCCCAGTTGGTATTGTTACTTTATGTGTTCTATTTTATGCAATAGATTACATGAAAGATGACCCTAATAGAAATAGATTCTTAATGATACTTAGTGTATTCGCTATCTTTATGACTATTCTAGTTGTTAGTGAAAATTATATTATGTTATTTATTGGTTGAGAATTTGTAGGTATAATTTCATACTTATTAATCTCATTCTGAAGTACACGTATTCAAGCAAGTAAAAGTGCTTTATCAGCAGTTCTACTTAACCGTATGGGTGATACTTTCTTTGTTATCTTTATTGGTATAATTATTAATTTATTCCATGCTGTTGATTATGATACAATATCATTAATGACACCTCATATTGATACAACAATATTAAATATATGTAGTATATTATTAATGTTAGCGGCAACAGCTAAATCAGCTCAAATAGGTTTACATATTTGATTATTAAGTGCTATGGAGGGTTGAATTGTGGCTCTCCTTAAATTTCACTATATGAGGGAACATCCTAATATCAATTGGTCCACTTTCTTATTGAATTCGGTAAAATCTAATTGATTAATATCTTTATTATATGGACAACCTTCAGGAAACTTTTATTTAAAAGGATCCTTAGAGACTTTACGTGAAATTATTAATTATTATTCTCTCTTATTACATTATAATTTATATCAATTTAAATCAATAGATAATATGAATAACAATGATATAAGATACCTCCCAGAACTGAGTATCAGTTCTGGGAGACCTCTAACTTATGTTAACCTAAATATAAATTTTATATACTGATTTATCGGCTTTACTGAATCTTATAATTCATTTATTATAAATAATAATGATTTAATATTTAAATTACCCCAATATAGTAATGATGCTCAAATATTATTTTATATTAAGAAAACTTTAGGTTTTGGTTCAGTAAAATCACATAATAATATACATTATTATATTATTAAAAATAGATTAGATATATTAAAAATAATTAATCTATTTAATGGTAAATTACATTTAATGAAATCTCAAGATAACTTTAGACAATTTGTAACTAAATATAATGAGGTATATAATACTAATATTAAAATATTAAATTCTAATCCTAAATTAAGTTTAGATAATGCTTGATTATCTGGTTATACAGATAGTAAAGGTTATTTTACTCATAGTTTTATTAATAATAAAATTATTATACGTTATATTCTAATTAATAATGAATATAAATTTATTAATGAACTAGGAATACTATTAAAGGGTAGAATACAATATAATACACCGACTAATGGTCGGTGTGATGAACTGAAATTAACAGTTAATTATAGTAATTTATTACAATTAATAAAATATTTTAATAAATATACCTTAAAAACTAAGAAAATAATTAAATATAAAAATTGATTATGGGTATATTACAATTATAAAAGTAATTGATATAAAATAAATAATAATAATTATAAAGTATTTGTAAGAAAGGCAAATAAAGAATAAATAATTAATAAAAGATAAAGTCCGATCATCTACGTAAGTAGAATGAGTTTATTTTATATGTATTATTATTCATAAATAAGTAATATATATTATATTATAAATATAATATGTTTAAATATAACATCTATATTTAAATAAGGTAAAATAACAACATAAATGCCAACACCAGTTAGTGCTTTATTACATGCAGCTACTATGGTTTGTGCTGGAGTTTTCTTATTAGTAAGATCTTCTTTCATCCTAGAATATACTCCAACTATTTTATTAGCTATACTTTGATTAGGTGCTTTAACTACTCTTATTAGTGGTTTAATTGCCGTTGCAACTAATGATATTAAAAGAATTATTGCTTTATCAACTATGTCTCAATTAGGTATCATGGTTATTGCCATCGGTATTAGTGCTTATGATTTAGCTATTTATCATTTATATTGTCATGCTTTCTTTAAAGCTTTATTATTCATGTCAGCTGGTTCTATTATCCATAGTTATATGTCTGAAACTCAAGATTTACGTAAATATGGTGGTTTATTAAACTATTTACCTTATAGTTATACTACTATATTAATAGCATCATTATCATTAATGGCTATTCCAGGTCTTACAGGTTACTACTCTAAAGATATTATTATTGAAACATTATATGGTTCATATAATATTAGTGGTTATATCGTATACTTTATCGCCCTTACTTCAGCTGTTCTTACTTCTATTTATAGTTTAAGATTAGTTTACTTAACTTTCTATGCTGTTCCTAATGGTTCAAGATATATTTATTCTAATATCCATGAAAGTAGATGAATGGCTATACCTATGTTTATATTATCTATCTATAGTATTTATTTAGGTTATAATAGAGATTCAGTTGTATTTGATTTAACTATGGGATTACCTCATAATAATAATTGAATAGAAACAGAATATACTGTTCCAGCATTATTTAAAGTATTACCTCTAATATTAGGTATATCATTATCATTATTATTAGTTTACTTCTATGAATTCTCATATAAGATATTTAATAATAATATATATAATTTCTTTAATAATAGAATCTATTATGACCAATTAATTAATAATTTAGTTATAAGACCAACATTAAAATTAGGTGGTTACTTAAATGTTAATATTGATCAAGGTTTATTAAGAGTATTGGGAAGTACTGGTATATCAAGATTATTAAGATATATAAATATAATAATAATAATAAATATAATATATATATTTATATAAGATATTCATAGGTAATGGGTAGTCTATATCTCAAGGGTAGAGAGAATGATTGATAATCGTTAAATATGAGTTCGAGTCTCATTAGACTAAATATTGAGTTATAGATTAATTGGTAAATCACCTAGGTTTGAGCTAGGTCTATATATGTTCGAGTCATATTAACTCACGTCCTAGTAGCTTAATCGGTAAAGCACAATATTGTCAATATTGTAGACGAGGATTCGAACTCCTTCTAAGACGTTATTAAACAGGATAACTTGGCATTGGTAAGCCAAGCTACTTGCTATGTAGTGATTTATAATCCTCAGTGTTCAATTCACTGGTTATCCGTTGAGTTATCGTATAATGGTAATATAATTTACTACGACTGAATAGATATAGGTTCAATTCCTATTAACTCATTATGCTAGTCTTAGCATTCTTTACTATATTAGTTTTATCAACTTTCTATACTCCAATCCATATTATTAGATTAACTCTAATATCTTTATTATTATCATGATTTATATTCATATCAACTAATTCTTTACCATCATTAAATGATGGTTTAGCCTTATTTAATGATTGATTAATATTTTATCCTTCTAATTTATATTTCATTAACTTAATCTTCTTTACCATTACTTCATTATTATTATATAATTGTTTTAATGGTAATGTTAATCCTTTTTATGCATTATTAGTTATTGCTAATTCATTAGGTTTAATCTTATTTCCTTTATCTAATGATTTAATATCTTTATATGTATTAATTGAATTACAAAGTTATTCATTATATATTATGACAGGTATAAATAATAAATCATATAATTCAACTAAAGCAGCATTATTATACTTCTTAATGGGTGGTATTGCCTCATGTATTATTATATTATCATCATATTATATTTATAATATAACTGGTACAACTAACTTAAATGAAATATGAGCAATAAGCTATCATACAGATATAACAATATTTAATTATTTATTAATATTTGCACTATTATTTAAAATGGGATTAGCTCCTTTACATAAATGAAGTTTATCAGTATATAATTATGCACCTACATATATAACAGCATATATATCTATAGTTGCTAAAATATCTATAATAACATTTATATTAACATGAGCTGCATCAATTGATGTAACTATATTATATATATTCTTTTTATCATCATTATTTATTGGTGCATATAAACCATTATATGAAATAAATATAAAATTAATATTAGCATATAGTGGTATATTAAATTTCTCATATATATTATTAACATTAATAATTAATAATTCAGCTTCAATAATAGGTTTCTATTTATACTTATCACAATATGTTATAACACATATATTATTATTCTTTATAATATTAATAATGGGAGATTACCAACAAAAAGTAACATCAAATTGATCACCAGTATTATACATACATCAATTAAGAGTACCAAATACTACATTAATAGGATGTTTAATAATAGCATTATTTTCATTAATAGGATTACCTCCTCTACCTGGATTTTATGCTAAATTATTAGTATTTGTTGGTGCACTAAGTTCTAATTATATATTAGAATCATTATTAATAGTATTCTTTAGTGTTATAGCTACTTATTATTATGCTAATATAATTAAAACAGTTATAATTAATTCTAAGGAAACAACTAAACCTTATATTTCACCTGTATTAGCTTATTTCATAAGTTTCAGTTCTCTATCTCTAGTTCTAGTTTGAACTTATTTAGATGTTATCTTACGTGGTATATACTTATTAACTCTTTAATATGTTTAATATTTATTTAATATTTGTACCTATAGTTGCATTAGTATTAATTTTAATTAACTACTTCTTAGCAACTAGTAACCCTTATGTTGAAAAAGATGGACCATTCGAATGTGGTTTCTCATCTTATTTACAATCAAGATCTGCATTTAATGTTGCTTTCATATTAATAGCTATATTATTCTTACCTTTTGATTTAGAAATATCATCTTTATTACCTTATACAATAAGTTCATACTTAAATGATATATATGGATTAACATTCTTAATAATATTCTTTATATTATTATCATTAGGTTTTGTATTTGAATATAATTTAAAAGCATTACATTTACATCGTACATATTATAGATTTACTAAATCATTAACTAGATTTACTAGTGATTTATTTAAATCTAATAATTAATTATTCATTGTATTCCACCCCGGAGGACCCGTTCTGAACAAGAGTGACCCTTCGGGTTCGCCCTCGCCCGCTCTGGGCGGGGGCGACAGAGCGGGGGACATTGGTAGGAGATAATATGAGGTTATAATTATATTATCATAACTCCCATAATTCTATATTATATAGAATTATGGGGTGATAACATATTATATATCTAATATTAATATTAATATAATAAGTACTTTACTACTCTTATAATAACTTCCCAATATGTACATATTGGGTATAACTAACTATATATATTATTAAATTATATATATGATGATAGGTATAATATATATCTAATACACCCATAATTCTATATAATATAGAATTATGGGGGTAGGTAATAATAATATACATTTTAATATAACAATATGTTATAATTATAACAATACATATAATATATCACCCCTCATATCATATAAATTATATGATATGAGGGTTATTAATCTATGAATATATATAATAATTTTGATAAATCTCATTCTATTAAATCACTAATATAATTAGGTTTAATACCAAATATAACAGTTGGTACAATTAATAATATTAATAATACTTGTTCACGATAAGTCATATCAGAAGTTAATTTAGTAACAGGTAATTTAACACCACCAGTAATTCTATTAGTTAATTTTAATTGGTAAGCTGCACTTAATAATACTGAGATAGCTGCTAATGAACCTAAGATAGGAGCTTTAGAGATAGCACCAGTTAAACTTAACATTTCACCAATAAAGTTAACAGATAATGGAGCACCAATATTACAGAAACTTAAGAATATTAAGTAGAATGATAATATAGGCATAAATGATAATAATCCTTGATAGTAATATATTAATCTATTATGATATCTATCATATAATATACCTCCAGTTATAATAAATAATCCTGGTGATACAAATCCATGAGCTATTGATAATATTAAACTACCATTTAAACCTAATAATGTATTAGAGAATATACCTAATATACATACTGCCATATGAGATATAGAACTATATGCAATTATTACTTTTAAATCTGTTTGTCTTAATGTTATTATACTTGTATATATTATTGTTATTATAGCAATTATATATATTATAGGTGTATATAATGTTGAAGCATCAGTAAGTGTAGGTATCATTAATCTAACTATACCATATATAGCTAATTTTAATAATATACCAGCTAATAATATAGAACCAGCTAAAGGACTTTCAGAGTGAACAACTGGTAATCATGTATGTACTGGAACTAATGGAGTTTTAACTGCAATACCTATAGATATAGCTAAGAATAATATACATTGTAAATCAATAGATAGAACAACTAAACCAGTAGTTTGGTAATCAGTTGAACCTAATAGATATTGATATAATGCAATAGCTAATAACATAAATAAGGATGATAATAATGTATATATTAATATATAATCAGCTGCTTTATCTTTATTAGAAGCTCCATAAATACCAATTAAAATAAATAAAGGTGCTAATGATGCTTCGAAAAATACATAGAAAGCTGTCATATCTTGACACATAAAGTTCATCATCATAATTAAACCTGTATATAGGATTAATTCATAATAAAAATTATTATTAATATTATTTCAATTAGAGATAATACTTAATGGTAATAAATAGATAGTTAATAGAATTAAAATATCAGCAATACCATCAGTAGTATAATATACACCTAATTCATTTCAAGAATATAAAGTAGGTATAGATATTAGTATACTAGCAACTAATAATATTTGTTTAGATAATGTAGGGAATAATTTAAATAGATAACTACTTAAACCACTTAAAGAGAAAATACATAAAGCATTTAGAATCATTAATTGTTTTTTTAGATAAAAATAACATAAAATTTGATTAATGGGACTTGAACCCATAAAAAATTAGACCTAAACTAATCGCGTATACCAATTTCGCCATAATCAACCGAATGTAACGTGATTCGAACACGTGAATCCTAATAGATTGTGATATTTCAAGTATCATGCTTTAAACCACTCAGCCATACATTCTTACCTAAAAGAACTTACAATTAATATAAATAATATATTCTTTATTTATATATAAGATAAATATGATATAATAATCCAGAAGAGATATAAAATATACCCCAATCATATTAATATGATTGGGTTATTAAACGACCTGTGTAATCCATAAGTTATATAACTTATAGGTAATATATCATGAAATGATCTGAGAATATAATAGTATACTATTATTTAATAATAATAATAAACAAAATAAAATTTATGACATATATCGATAGATGATTATTTAGTACATCTCACAAAGATATTGCAATCTTATATTTAATTTATGGATTTATATCGGGAATGGTCGGAACTGGAATGTCAGTTTTAATTCGTATGGAATTGTCTGGTGGTAACGCTCAGTTTTTACATAATAATAATCATACTTTTAACGTGTTAGTAACAGGTCACGCTATTGCGATGATTTTCTTATTTGTAATGCCAGTGTTAATCGGAGCTTTTGGAAACTTCTATTTACCAATTTTAATTGGTGCTGTAGATATGGCTTTTGCCCGTTTAAACAACATTAGTTTCTGAACTTTACCTCCAGCCTTAGTATGTATTATTGCTTCTGTATTAATTGAAAATGGAGCAGGTACTGGTTGAACAGTTTATCCTCCATTATCATCAATTGCATCACATTCTGGACCTAGTGTTGATTTAGCTATTTTTGCATTACACTTAACTAGTATTTCATCATTATTAGGTGCCATTAACTTTATAGTTACATTCTTAAATATGAGATCAATAGGTATTAATATGGTTGATGCACCTTTATTTGCATGAGCTATATTTATTACTGCAATATTATTATTATTATCATTACCAGTATTAACTGCTGGAGTTACATTATTATTAATGGATCGTAACTTTAATACAGGATTCTACGAAGTAGGAGCCGGTGGTGATCCAGTACTATACCAACATTTGTTCTTAACGTTAATATTCATATTAAATAATTATATTATTATATATTTATATTATAAAATAGATATACGTTATATAAATACTTCTAATCATAAACTGAATATCAGTGAAGATAATAATCAATATAAATTAGTTAATAATTATAAACAATTTGAGTTTAATGAATTTAATAAAGAATATATTAAAAGATATCCTAATAAACCTTTACCATCTAAAGAATTTTTAACATGATTTATAGGTTTCTTTGAAGGTAAAGGTACCTTTATAATTGGTAAAAGAAATAATTTAGGTATATATATAACTCAATCATATAATAATATTAATATATTAAATGAAATAAAAGATATATTAAATATGGGTAATATAGATATAGAATCTAAAAAGAATAATACTTATAGATGACATATAAGTAATAAGAAAGATATATATTTAATATCATTATTATTCAATGGTAATTTAGTTTTACCCATTGTATCCAATAAATTTAATATATTCTTATCTAATTTTAATTATATATTAGCTTATAATTTTGAAAATATTATTAAATTTAATTCATTATTAGTTCTACCAACCTTAAATGATAATTGATTATCTGGTTATACTGATTCTAATGGTAATTTTATTATCTCATTATCTAAACATAAAGATTTAAAAATTAAATATATATTAACTATAAGACATCTATTAAATAAGAATATATTAGATTATATATTAACATTATTTAATCAATCTAATATAACATTAGATGCTAAAGTTGATAATTCTAATAATAATAATATATGAGAATTAACAATTAATGGAGATGATATTAAATATATATTTGAATATTATGATAAATATAAATTAAAAACTAATAAATTAAATGATTATAATAATTTAAAATTGATTATGGGTAAAGAAGATATAACAAATGAGGAATATAAAGATATAATTAAAATAATTAAAGATATGAATAAAGGAACAAAGGAAAAGGTTTAACGTAAGTTATAAGAAATGATTAAGCAAATGTAAAAGAGAATAAGACTTAATTGATTGAATATATTGACACCATTTATTATTTATAATAAATGGTGACTAGAGATATATACCTTATTCCTAGTTATTATATGTTGATTTAATTATTATAAACTATTAACAGGAGATAATTAATGAATATAATAGCAACATTAGTGGTACGGTCAAAGTATCCTAAATATCAGACCGTCGATTAGTTAATTAATTGCTACAGACTGCATCACTGATGGATGAGGGAATTAAATATAATATAATTTAATTAACTTGTTTAATGTACAGTCGGAGTCTCAAATATGATATTTATAACTGTCCAATGGACAGATATCATCTATATTTGGTTATTATAATAAGGTTTATTTATTCCTAGGTGTATAAAAATAAATAAATTAAGACTTGGATTCTTTGGTCAAGGATGGCCCTTTATATATGTTTATCCATATATTTCGCAACAAACTATATGCAGGAAAGTCTTATCAATTAGTACTTTATATATAAGTTATATTTATGAATATACCTATAAAGTAAAAATCTGATTGATTAATTACAACCCGCAGGTAACCAAAATATTATCTCATATTAATATGAGATATAACATATTAGTAGGAACCTCAGAGGCCATACGTTTGTTAAGTTATTCCTCATCTAATCTTAAATTCTCTCAATGATTATCAGGTATAATTGATTCTAATGGTAAATTTAATATTACTAAGAAAGGTATAACTAATATTGAAATTATATTAGATATTAAGTATGAAAGATTATTATATATTATTAAAAATAAATATGGTGGATCAATTAAACTTAGATCTGGTAACCATACATTAAGATATAAATTACATCATAAATTAGGTGTAATTAATATGATTAATGATATAAATGGTAATATTAGAAATACCAATAGATTATTACAATTAAATAAATTATGTAAACACTATAATATAGAATTAATATACCCCGAACCATTAACATTCGATAATGCATGATTCTCAGGTTTATTTGATGTTAATAGTCATATACATATTAATCAATTATCTAATAATCTTATTATATCTATACCTCAATGTTCTTATTCATTATTATCACCTATAACAAATATATTTAAAGGTAATATTAAAATAGATAATAATAAACATAATTCATATACATGAGAAATAACTAATATAAATGATATAAAATATATATTAGAATATTTAGATATAAATAAATTATATAGTAATAAGATGAATAAGATAAGGTTAATAAAGACATTTATAAGATTAAAAGAAATGGGAGAATTGGATGATAAGACTTGAATAAAGTTTTATAAACAATGGGAAATAAATTAAAGAGATGGTCCACAACGCATCCAGAGGTATATATATTAATTATACCAGGTTTTGGTATTGTATCACACATCGTTTCTACATATAGTAAAAAACCTATATTTGGACAAGTTGGTATGTTATATGCTATGGGATCAATTGGATTATTAGGTTTCTTAGTATGGAGCCATCACATGTTCGTAGTAGGTTTAGACATAGATTCTAGAGCATACTTCACATCAGCAACAATGGTTATTGCTGTTCCAACTGGAATTAAAATATTCTCATGATTAAAAATAAGTCCTTTAGCAAGACTTCTAAACGCTGATCAACAACCTATTATATCATAAATATATTTATATTTATGATGATACTAATATAATGTTTATAATTATTAGTATTAAATAAAATATAATAGTAATGGGCAAACTCGGGGGAACTGCTATGTATAGAAATGAATATATATAGGACAATCGCCGAGCTAAATCATATGTGAGAAATCCTTATGTAAAAGTGTAGAGATTAGACGCTCATTAATAGTCTAAGTTATTAACATTATAATATGATTATTTAAGGTATAATCCAGGTGCCAGTAATGGTTAACGTAAATTAACTAGCTATTATATATTATATATAAATAATCTGAGATGATTAAAGGTTAATTAAGAGCAACAATATATGGAGGTTCAGTTAGATTAGCAGTGCCAATGTTATTTGCTATAGCATTCTTATTCTTATTCACTATGGGAGGTTTAACTGGAGTTATGTTATCTAATGCTTCAATTGATGTTGCATTCCATGATAAATATATATATATATTTATAATATATATACTTAATAATAATCTATTACCAATCACTGAACTGAATATCAGTTCAGTGAATAAGCGTAATGATAATTCAAAAGAAGAGATACATTTAAATATTAATAAAGATTATTTAAAACAATATTGAGTTGGTTTATTTGATGCTAATGGTAATATACAAGTTAATCATTTAAAATATAAAATATTACAATATAGACTTGTTATAAAATTAAATAAGAATAAACATAATATATCTATGTTATATTCAATAGCCAACGCAGTTGGAGGCAAAGTAACTATATTATCTAATCATATATTATGAGTTGAAAATGATATAAATAATATATTAAATATCATTAAAATATTTGATAAATATCCATTATTAACATCACATAAAAGATGTCAATTAGAATTCTTAAAGTTAAATATGGAATATAACAATATAAAATGATATATGGATAATAGAGGTTATAAATATACTAATGTTAATAAACATATATTGGATATAACTAACCTATTAAATAGTTATACAAGTAATAATAATTATTTTAATATATGATTATCTGGTTTTATTGAAATTAAAGGTAATTTTAATAATAAATCATTTAGTATTAGTGTTAATAATGATTATTATTTATTAAATTATATTAAATTATATTTTAAAGGTACTAATATTATAAGGGAGATACCTCAATCAACATATTATATAATTAAAACAAATGATAAAGTATATAATAAATTATATATATGGGAGACTTATAATAAGGAGGTTAATATTAATATAATTAAGTATATAAAACAATATAAATTATTAGGATATAAAAGAGTATTATTTGATAAGTATATTGCTAATATTACCCATTATACCAATTAATGGTATAATGGGTGTATCTCTATCTTCACTATTATTAATATGTGTCATGTTGTAATATCACTATAAAATTAATTAACTTAAATTAATTTTGGTAATAGATATATATATATCTATTGCTAACGGTAGAATCTTTACAATATCAATTGAATGCAAACTCTTGATAAAGAGTTTAGGAATACCTAATTAAAAACTAAACATACTAATATTAGTAATAATGGTAATAAGTTCTTGTATCTCACCACATACCAATGGTATGTGGTATATAAGTTTTAAATTATTAAAGACAATACCGTGGAAACTTTTTAATAAAGGCTCCGTAGAGACTATACGTGATAATTAATATTTTATTAAATTAGAATATAATAAGATATAGTCCGAACCTCTAAGTGATTAGAGTAAATTTTGACATATTATGTAGTTGCACACTTCCACTATGTATTATCAATGGGAGCTATATTCTCATTAATTGGTGGTTTCTATTATTGAGGTCCTCACATGTTTGGTTTAAACTATAATAAAGTATGAGCTGAAATACAATTCTGATTATTATTTATTTCAGTAAATATAATATTCTTACCAATGCATTTCTTAGGATTAAATGGATTACCACGTAGATATCCACATTACCCAGATGCCTTCCTAGGTTGAAACTATATTAGTAGTGTAGGTTCAGCTATTTCTATTATATCGGTAATAGCTGGATTAAAAAGTATATTAGTTCAAGTTGAAAATGGAGAGAATGAATTAGAAGAAATAAAAGTTACACCTGACTTTGTAGAATCTAATTTATTAAGAGATCAACATTTAAAAGACTTAGAATTAATATTATCACGTCCAGCTCAATATCATACATTTATTGAGTTACCAATATTAACAGATAAAGCGTAATTATTCATAGAGAACAATATACCACCAGATAATATTTATATTATCTGGTGGAGGTGAACAAAAGAGGGAAAATGTAATGAAATGAAATGATATGTACAGCCCCACCCACCATAGGGTGGGTGGGTCCGGTGGAT
>JAFIDH010000009.1:0-15564 GCA_020280135.1 Kurtzmaniella quercitrusa var. filamentosus (nom. nud.)
CATACACCCATACACCCATACACCCATACACCCATACACCCATACACCCATACACCCATACACCCATACACCCATCTCACTACGTCTGAGATATCATCCTGCTACTTCAACCTAAAAATGACAGTAGAATCCCCGTAATGTATGTTTGAAACACATGATAAATTCAGTGAATGAACGCAAGTTGTAAGGATATATTTATATGTTTGCTTAGATTGTAGTATCGTTCCACTGTTGCAAATACTTATCTTACACTAATGAGGTTTTGACCAGAATTTACATTTGCATTGGAAATATTATGACGAGAACAACTGAGCGCTTAGATCACCACCCAAAACTTTGCGATAGTATATGTTGGAACCCAAGTCCTGCACTTGGGAACATACTAGTAATCAGAATGTATACAGGAAGTGTATGCCTAATTGGGAACAGACAGTGTTGCATTCACCTATATACAGGGAGCGTTAGGCATCAAGGAATATGATGTAACACTGAATGAGTGAAAGGAAAGAACAAATGATCAAGGCAACGGTAACCGAGAAGGGTACCAGTTGAACTAGTCGGCTTACCGATTGAGAGTACTAATTATACACAGGTACAGCCAGCTGAAAGAATATATATATGGGCGTGTTAGGGAATTTACACTAATGTTAATTCAGAGATGGATAAACTGCTTGTTTGGGCTTCTTTCTTAAAATCTTCAAGGTCTTCCCAATGGTTCGTATTACCATTCCTAATAAGTTCCGAGACAAGGTGAGGGCCGTTATAAGGGTAGAGGCGAATCTGAGGAGCCAATGCCAGGATAATTGTATCACGCGACAGAAAATCTGTAATGCGTAAAGTCCATTTCGAAGAAGGCCGGGGAGATGGCTGGGACGTGGGAAGAATCCAATCGCGGAAAGAATACGCCAAAAGGAGAAGGCTCGCAACAAGGGTGGGGGACATAGACAGACTAAGAGAAAGAACAAGTAGCGGAATTTGTTCGAGAGGGACCAAGTTGGAAGCGGCAAGACCGAGGGCCACCGCGACCAGGATCCAGCGGAGCCGTAGACGTTTCCGCGGAGCTGGGGGGTTCCGATGGCGTTGGCGCTTTTGGAAGGACCTGGGTTGAAGGCCTCGCAAAGTTTCATCAATCTGCATCAACGCTTCCGTGGTAGTAGGGGGTTTCTTCGAAGAAGGCCGGAAGGCGGCGAGTACCCACTCGAGGCTAGCGATGGCGAAAAGGATGAGATAAGTCACGATGTAGCCGGTGAAGTTGGCGCAGAGATGGTTCCATAAGGCATCAAGGAGATTAAAAAGATAACGCACCCATGGGACAACGGTACGGATCCACTGTGCAGCCGTGGCTGTGTGGTTAAGCAGCTTAAGCATGGCAAAGGAAAAATTTGCCCACGCTTCTTCAGACAAAAGCGACTGAGTATAAGTGATCACTTCTAAACCATAGCCGCTCACACCCGGAACGGGTGCGGTGTGTGGCCGGAACTTGGTCCATGGGACTTCAGTAATTACAGTGGAGTCGACAGTGACTTGCTGTAGTTCTTGAGCCCAGGAGCCTGGAAGGGCGGAACGAACGGTTGAGTAGGCTGTTTCTGCGACATGGCCGAGAATTCTCTGCGTGACTGCATTAACATAAGGTACATTTCCTTGTAAGACCCGCCAGGCGTAAAGTCCTGCGGGCACGATTGCAACGCGGCCAAGGCCTCTGTTGCGAAATCCGGGTACGACCTCCATGTTAGGGAATTTACACTAATGTTAATTCAGAGATGGATAAACTGCTTGTTTATTAAAGTAGGGACTTAGGGGATTACTTATAGACAACGCCAATCAATCTGGGGTAACACTTAGAAACCGATTGATTGGCTAATCAGACGCTAGCCGTATCGGCGACGTAGGAGCCAGTAGTCAGAGTTTTCAGCCAGCTCATCTCGGAGCCAACTCGGAGCGATGAGCTTAAACCCTTAGGACTGGATTTTTAGCGCGGAGGTGTAAGGCCTTTAGCAGCTAGGGTTTTGTGTAATATTAGTACCATAGGTAGACCTTTTCAGGGCGGTATTTCTAGGAATTATAGAATTAACTAAACCAGAGAGAGTTAAGTTCTATAAGAATATCTAGGGTTCTTATATAGTCCAAGTTAGGAAATAAGAAAAGAAAAGATGTCTAAAGTAGATCGTATAGTCGATCAGGTTCAACAGGTTATGAGTACCTTTAAGCTTCCGCTGGGCGCCGTCCAGTTAACTGGGTCCGATAACTACACTGCTTGGAGACACTTCTTTACTCGTGCTATCACTACCACCAATCCTCATCTTCGTCAATACATGACCACGAATGAGATCGTTGTTCGTGACATCACAGATGATGACCGTCTTGCAATTCAAGCGGCGTTGGAAGAAACTGCTCAATTTGTTCTTGAAACGTTTCTCAGCGATTCGATCCGTGGTATTCTCATGGCAGAGAACGTGGTCGGGTATGTTAATACCACTGCGTACATCCATAACAAATATGGCACCCCGACCGTTGGATCTTTCATCCGTCACATTGTTGAACGTAACAGTCGTGGAGAACCACAGAGGGCCTCCCCTCAGCGGTTCATTGACACTTTGGAAGTCGAAAGACATCGCAAGTTGTCACCCATGACTTACAGTGTTCTCTACTCTGTTGCGACGAAAATTTAGTGCTGAGCAAATTTAGTGCTGAGCAACAAGATCTTTTTGCTCTTGAAGTAAAAAGTGTTTCTATTGACCAGATTAACTATCTGCACCTTGAAGATTTTATTCTTCAGCATGGGAAGAAACTGACTAGTACAGTCTTGGCAGCTAACAAGAAATCGGGCGGGCGTATCAGAAGCTATAGGTGTCAGAAGGAGGGACACATTCTTAGATAATGTCCCTTGAACAAGGACAGGTCTAACCAAGGTAGAAATAGTTCTAATGCTACGTCCTCTGACTATTTTGTGGTAGATAGTGGTGCAGAAGTTCATGTCTGTACCGATCGGAATCTCTTTACACTGTACCGACCTACTACTAATGAGGTGATTTGTGGCCTAGGCTCCCATGTGATTGAGGTAATGGGACGAGGTACAGTTCGGATACCAGGGACGAGTTCTATTCTTACGGATGTCAGACATGCACCGGAGGGAACTGCGAATATTATTTCAATTGATGCTTTCACTAGACTCAACATGAAGGTTACCTTTGATCGTGATGAGGTGTATGTCGATGGAAAATTGTTCGGCCGACGCTTATCTCCAGGGGGGAGATGTGTTGTTATTGATGCCGGTGAACAATCTTTCCCTCAAGTTTTAGTGACCCAGACACGAAACAAGTCTGCCGATCTACATCAGCGACTAGGGCACCCTTCGGATGGAGTTTTCCGGAAGGTGGCACAACAGTTGGATGTACGGGTAGAGCCTTTTGATTGTGAATCTTGTATCAGAGGCAAATCAACTGCTCATTATCCCAAGAAGGCTAGTACTCAACTGCAGCACCCACTTGAGCATGTATATGCTGATGTGTGGGGTCCTGCGACCCCTGTGGGCATCCATGGAGAAAAATATTTTGTGGTCATTGTTGATGGCTATTCTCGTATGCCTGTGGTCCACACGATGGTTAAGCGTAGTGATGTTACCACTATTATTAAGAATTATATCATCAGCATGCAACGCCAGTTTACTGGTGCCGGTGATTATAAAGTTAAACATCTTAGGACAGACAATGCCAGAGAATTTTTGAGTCGAGAGTTTGTCTCGTTCTTAGACGAACAAGGGATTGATCATCAGTTGACTGTGCCTCATCATCTGAATCAGAATGGCATTGCGGAACGAGCTATTCGGACGATTACCGAACTGGCTCGCACGTTTCTCCTACATTCGGAGATGCCTGAAAAGTTTTGGCCTTATGCGGCCAAGTATGCGGCATATACGTTCGCTCGGCTACCAAACAAGTCGCTTCAGTTTAAGTTACCCATTCGGGAATTTTGCGGGGAAAAAGTCGATTTCCGGCGTTTGCAACCATTTGGGTGCCTTACATTTGTGAACGTACCCCTTGATGTACGGAAAAGTAAGATGCGGCCAGCAGCTGATCCCGGTGTTTTTGTTGGTGACGATGACATGCGGAAAGCCTATTTGGTGTATCTACCAAAACAGGATAAAGTTGTGACCAGTAGTGATGTAAGAATGATCACACATAGGTTTCCCTATCGTCAGGATAAATACCTTTTCAAGGATCTTCCCGCTGACCACATCGTACGTAGAGATTTACAGCGTTTTGTATTTGGCATTCCTCGTAATGCTGGGGAGGTTGAGCTGGCCGACCCACAGCTTCCCTCCGCCGACTCGGTGGGATTCTCCAAGGGCGGATCATCGACGGGAGGTCCCCCTAATTCCTCCCTGATGTCTACACCACGCTACACTAGGACTCTGGCCTCTGGGGCCTCGCTTCCGCATAGTAGTCCTATTCGTCGATGTTTTGTACCCGACTTAAGTGAGCCTGAGGGAGGGCATCATGTTGTCTTAGAAGACATCATGGAAGATTATGAAAATCAAAATGACCCTCAGAGTCTGTCTGCGTTCATTGACGAACGCCTGTCTGGATATGGTTACCTGGACACGTCGTATCTGCCTGATTCGGCAGACACTCAGGATCACGACGCCGAAAACTCACGGAGTTCCCCACGTCGTCTACGCTTATCACAGGCACGTGTTTTAGATGACGGCATCAATTATATGGCCGTCGAGTCAACCCAGGACAATAGTGAACGTATTCATGTTGAGGAAGTGGAGTCCACCGACGAGACTTCACGGGGAACGTTGAACAACCGAGCTCTCCTTCCCCGTACTAGTTCTCGAGGAGCTCTGAGAAATGATCAACTTTTATTACGGGCTTCCCTGATCTCTGGATCTGAGGAAGCTGTTGATCGTCACATACCGTTATCAATCCTTCCTCCCCTGTCTCCTCCTGGTTCGCCAGGACGAGACGCTAGCGTCGTGCTACACCCTTCCAAACGGATTCGTCATCCCCACCCTGCTCTTCCTTCCTCTCATTTTCGCTCTGATGCTGACACTACCGATTCAGAGAGGGAAATAAAGCGGGCTTTGCATATGCGGGAATCTGAAGTGAGACATCATCCGCGAATAACGGAGTTAACTTCAAATGAGAATGACGAGAGTACTTATGTTCCTCTAGGAGGACACAGTGATGATAGTACGGTGACAGAGAGGGTGTTGGCTTCACACAGTATTTGTGACAAAGGGATTGAAAACACTCTTAAGGTAAATTATGTATTTACGTGTTTCAATGCAGCAGTGAAACCCAGAGAAATAACTTTGAAAGGAGCATTGCAATCAGAGGATAAAGAAAAATGGATTGAAGCAATTGCAACAGAAATGAAAGCAATCAAAGACAATAAAACTTACACAGAGATTAAGTTGGAAGAAGTTCCCAAAGGCTACAATTTAGTAGGTAGCCGCATCTTATTAACAAAGAAAGATGATGGGAGGTATAAAGCGAGGTTAGTAGCACAAGGATTCTCACAGATAGAAGGAATTGACTACTTTGAAACATTTGCACCAGTCATAAGATATGACAGTATTAGATTTGCCTTATATATGGCATGCAAATTAGGATTGGACTTACATCAGATGGATGTCACCACGGCATTTTTGAATGCAGAATTAGAAGAGACTATCTACATGAAACCACCCAAGGGTTTCGGGGATAAAGAAAGAAAAGACATAGTCTGGAAATTAAACAAGAGTTTATATGGGCTTAAACAAGCTCCACTTGCCTGGAATAAGAAAATGGTAAGTGTGTTGGAAAAGTATGGTTTCCTAAAGAATAGAGGAGAAAGTTGTAGTTTCTCAAAGGGTAAGTCTCAGGACATGATAATCATAGCTTTATATGATGATGACTTATTAATCATGGCAAATAATGCAGAGACAATAAGAGCAACAAAAGAAAAGCTCATGTCACATTTTAAAATGAAAGATATGGGACAAGTTACAAAATTCCTTGGAATGAATTTAAAGATTAATCAAGATAGAAATGGGGATGTCCAAAACTCGATGCTGTTAAAGGATTACATTAAGAAGATCCTTAAAGATTGTGGAATGGAGGATTGCATTACTGCCCCTACTCCATTATCCACGGGCATTGTGTGGGATGAAACAGGTGAACTTTGTGATGCAACAACTTACCGCAGCATTGTGGGAAAATTGTTGTTCGCTA
Organism: Kurtzmaniella quercitrusa var. filamentosus (nom. nud.); assembly: GCA_020280135.1. Classification (NCBI taxonomy): domain Eukaryota; kingdom Fungi; phylum Ascomycota; class Pichiomycetes; order Serinales; family Debaryomycetaceae; genus Kurtzmaniella; species Kurtzmaniella quercitrusa var. filamentosus (nom. nud.). The sequence continues at coordinate 6,219 of JAFIDH010000009.1, forward strand.
GCAATACGATAAGATGCGATATTGCCTATGCAGTAAGCATGCTATCAACGAAGTTGCAAGCACCCACTAAGGCCAATTTGAAATGTGCCAAGCGAGGACTTCAATACTTGAAAGGAACTATGGATTTAAGTCTTACATATAAGAAGACAGAGAAACTATTTGATATAAAAGGATACTCTGATTCAGATTGGGGAAGTGAACAGAACAAGTTCTCCGCCAATACAAAGAGTACAGACGTGAATGAACATTTTGGATTGGATGATAAAGAAATTAAGCGCAAGAGCCGGACAGGATATATATTCACTGCCTCGGACACTCCACTCACGTAGAAAACGAAAAAGCAGGCTACAGTGGCTCTTAGCAGTACTGAAGCGGAATATATGGCTCTCAATGAATGTGGACGAGAAGCACAATGGATCTCAACAGTTTTTGAACCAATGGGGTTTCAAATAAAACCAGTACCCAAATTTGAAGACAATGAAGGTGCTATGAAGCTAGCTCATCATGCTATTCATCATGATAGAACTAAACACATTGATATCAGGTACCATTACATAAGAGAGATTCTCCTAAGAAAGGCTGTGGAAATATTAAGGGTACCTACAAAAGAAAACAAGGCTGACAGCTTAACAAAGGCACTTCCTCTAGACACCTTTAAGCATACACTAGAATTGCTATTTGATACCTCTGATTACTAGTATGTTCCCAAGTGCAGGACTTGGGTTCCAACAATATAGACTGAGCCTTTTGAAAGTAACTGTTCTCCTGCCCCTTCCCCTTTAAACCTTTAATTGTGGGATAGATTGAGATCTAACGAAGTAGATTTGAGCCTTTTGATTGAACTGTGTCGAACGTTTCAGAAAACCTCTTGTCGATATTCCAATTTTTTTGATAGGGAAACTAGGTCAATGAACGTATGGTGAAACTTGCGCATTGTGAGAAAAATCAGAATATGAAGAAGTCGACACTTGAGCCATATGACAATGGATCCCAAACCATCGAGATTTTGACCCCAAGTTTTAGCTGGTCGAATTCTTCAGTGGTTTCCACGTCAGAATTTACAAGTACCACTACTAAAGCAGGAATATCTCTGACCAAAATTGATTCTAAAACTGTCACGTCAACCGTTGTTTGTACAGAGGAGAAATGTCAAGAAAAAACCACCACTTCTACCAATACAGCATTGCAGACCATAACGAATTTGGGCAAATGTACAAAAGGAAAGTGTGAAGCTGGTCTTCCTGGGGCTACTCTGCCCATTGATGTCATTTTGTATACCGTTAACCACATAACAGCTACCATCATTTGCCCAAAATGTACCGCACTCCCAGAGAGTGCGCTTGCAGCAAATTCTGCATTCTTTGCTGGGGGCTGGGCTCCTCATCAATTGACTGAAGCGATTGCCGTCACTACTTCCACATACTCAAGTACACCTGCTCAACTGCTGTCTTCTGTTGCGCAAGCCTCCGCAACATTAACGGCTGATGTAAATGCAGCAAAATCTTTGACTTTCAGTTTGATTGGGGCTCTTTCCATCGTACTTTCCGTGCTTATGCTTTAAGCAATTCAAGCATTAAATCATACTCGCTTTCTTCGGATCCATCTCCCGAAATATACACGGTGAAGCAATTTAAGAGTAAATCGTTCCGATCTATAAAGAAACGTAAGTCACAGTATGAATGTTGTCTGCATGTTAAATCAAAGATGCATGAGAATATCTTTGAAAAATGCTGAAACTACAGGGTCTTGACAAACATAATGATGTCAAGAGTGTGCAGATGATCAGTCTATGCCCACATCAGGTTGTGAATGGAAGAACTGAAACACGACAGATTTTAAGTGTGGAACTGATGACGATGTTTAAGGGGACAACCATGGAACCGGCACTTTTGTGTTGAGGACTTGGTAAGCTAAGACGTAGAATTACTTGACTAGTGAAGTTAACAAGGGTTTATCATAAGTTTTCTGAGAGAAAAAATCAAACGAGACATATTTGCAGCTTTACGTCAAATTCCATGGAAAATGTCTTGATTATATATCTATCACCTTGAAAGGAACCACCTGAAGTATTAAAAGCACCAAAACCCTACTCTAATCTACGACATACGTAAGCAACCAACTAGATCTTAGACTATAAGTAACCCACAGTTGCTACCAATACTGTGAACTACTAGTAACAGCTGCAACGGCTGTAGCAGATTGTCTATAATAAGCTAACTAGATCCTACTTTAAAATATAACAAGTTTAATCTCAATCAAATCAACGTTGGCGTGAATTCCCTAACGGGTCATACAGGGGGCTTCAAGAAGATTAGCCATAAACGCACTCAATTTAAGAAGAAATGGCCATAAGAGGATAGTGCATATCCATGATTGCTCCAAATTTTCAATATAACGATCTTTATCCTTCCCTGTTTCAGTCGTAACAATTTTCAAGCTTCGATATAAAGTGGTATAAAATCCTGTTAACTAAGTTGAATCCACTACATTTTACTAACTCAGGACTACGAGAGCTTCAAACATGAAGAGATCACAGTAGATTGGTCAAATGCAAAATGCGAGTTGTGACTACCAGTGTATAAGAAAGTAGAACGGACCATTAACAAACCCTTATTGTTCCTCAGTTTACGTCAAGCGGTGAAGATATAGCCTTCGGTCCTGGTCGTCGAACCGAAAATGAAGGAATTAGAGGCGATATGAAAGAAAGTAAAAAAAGTCCGAATCGGGGATTCGGATAACCGCTTGGCTTCCCATCACCACGGCTCAACCTTCCTTTGGGCGTAATGCATCGTAAGCCTATCGTCTAGTTTTTGTTTCTCGGTAAAAGTTCCGAGGCTACAAATCTGTGCTTTGTCAAAATTTCTGACCTTCCCAATGCGGAGCTTAGGTTAAGCCGCTTTACCACGTTTATGGTTTTAAGTCGTTGGAAGGATAATGTGTGTGCGCCGTGCCCATCCTGAAAAGGGGTAATAAATCGCAAAAATTGATTCGTGAAGAAATTCGAAAAAGACACGCCTGGAAGGTAGCTGCAATGCTGGCCCGACTCAACTTACTCAGCAAGGAGTAATATTAATTTGATTCTTTCAAAACTCAATTGGATTTCGTTGTGAGCGTCAAAGAATATTTATCGATGAGATGCCAGGACATGGCAAGGCATCAAGGGAGGGGATCGCCTGGCATATTAGGGTGGGTCGCATATGGTTCGTTCAGAGAATGATTGAGAGTTGTAAGTATGCACGTGTATGTAAATTGAGGTTTGAATGCTTTTCCACGGTTGCCAATTGCTTATCGTACTTCGATGAGGTTTTGACCAGATTTCAAATTTAGATAGGAAACATCTTGATGAAAACAACTGTGCGCTTATATCACCACCTAAAACCTAGCGATTTTATAGATAAGCATCCTAATATGTCAGCAAAATTGATCCTTTGCATTAAATTGTATTGAGCATTTCAGAAGAGCCCTTGATATTCTATATTTTGGGGAGAGAAACCCAGTGACTTAGCGTTGGTGGAATTTATGCAATGCGCAAAAATTCAATTATTAAGTAGTTCATAATCCTGACCTATTTGGCAATGAGTTGTTTATGCGATTTCGACCGAGAAGACAGTCAGCACCGAGATCGTTCTTGTCGAGCAGAGGTAGATGGCCTCATAGATAATCCAGAGACAGAGAAGGGTCCATAACCGTTCAATCAAGTGATCTCTCAATGTATGATTTTAAGACGACTTTTTAACTTGGCCAACCCAATTTACGAAACCACTTTAAGATCCACAATCTCATGAATTGACCATACAAAGTGAAATTCCACAGTTCGAAACCAGAGAACGAGTTTTAAACATTGAAATCTCAGCTAAAGCAATATGTTGAATGCCAACTTCCAGTGATGATGACAACAATCCTTAAGAACAGCACTGTTGCTAATGTCAAAATATTTAATTTTGGTCTACCAAATCCGTTACCTACGATTCTCGCTAATATAGTCTACAGATTCAACGAGAGGGGCTTTGTAATTCCGAGATCGTAAGGCATCGCATGCACCAAGTAAATAAGGTTCATCAAGATGGTTCATGCATAGAATCTCGTGTTTTCCGTTTATTTTCTTATGCCGCATATTTATGTCAACTTTAAGCTAGCAATTATATTGAGACACAAAGGCTATTATGGTAGGGTATGATTCGACAAGCGGTTTGACACAAATGATAATAGTTGACGCTTATGCAAGGTCATTGAATAGCAAAAAGAGCTGTTGAAATTCAGCCAAGTTTATCCGCCTTCAATTTCATCTTCTGACCTCCATCAAAGTTGAGTATCTAATTTCAAAGATTAGATCAAAATAGTGATGAAGCAACTTTTGCGCGGGCAGGTAACAACAATACAACTCGATATCGCTTAGAATCTTTACCCAAAAAGTTTTCCCAATCCAGTGAGATCTGTTCTATAGGAAAAGTTGTATCAATGACTATCTTGATTCGTGAATCTGTGCTAAAGTTGATATAAGGGCCGTCATTTTGGAAGCATCAGCATGTTCTCGAAATATACACAGGGAACAATTTCGAAAGTGAATCTTAGTCATCTGTAAAAAACGCAAGTCACTGAGCATTAATGACATCTACAACGTTAAAATTAAGATGCCTGAGGGATACTGTTGAGATAGGCTGAAACTGTTGCATCTTGAATTATATGATCATGTTAGGAAAGGAAACTTATTCCGACACAACTTTAGAGTGAGATTGAGAATTGGGTTTTGCGGGCGACGTTGGGGACATGACGAACCAAGATTAACATAAACAATTGATGTTTTGAGACTTCAGTTGACAAGGTTTGGCTCATAAGTATTCTTTTCATAGAGAATGTTTGCAGCTGTATGTACTGTAGCTAAAAATTACTCATCTTACAAATAAGTCCAGTAAGTGAATCCCTACAGAATTTGATATTCAGTATCAAAGTTCAAAATCTCATCGATCAGGGATGGCAAGATGGGTTGAGTGTCGGGTGAAAATGCTTCAAAAAGACCATGGAGGTTATATCACTTCGTATATGCAATTTTTCTAGCTCATTAGTTTAAGGCTTCGCTTCAATAGATGCAGACGTCATGCAGATTGAGGAGTGGGCAGAATTTCCAGTCTAAACTCACATCAGATTGTGAAAAGGAAACTTAACCCGACACAACTTTAGAGTGAGATTGAGAATTGGGTTTTGCGGGCGACGTTGGGGACATGACGAACCAAGATTAACATAAACAATTGATGTTTTGAGACTTCAGTTGACAAGGTTTGGCTCATAAGTATTCTTTTCATAGAGAATGTTTGCAGCTGTATGTACTGTAGCTAAAAATTACTCATCTTACAAATAAGTCCAGTAAGTGAATCCCTACAGAATTTGATATTCAGTATCAAAGTTCAAAATCTCATCGATCAGGGATGGCAAGATGGGTTGAGTGTCGGGTGAAAATGCTTCAAAAAGACCATGGAGGTTATATCACTTCGTATATGCAATTTTTCTAGCTCATTAGTTTAAGGCTTCGCTTCAATAGATGCAGACGTCATGCAGATTGAGGAGTGGGCAGAATTTCCAGTCTAAACTCACATCAGATTGTGAAAAGGAAACTTAACCCGACACAACTTTAGAGTGAGATTGAGAATTGGGTTTTGCGGGCGACGTTGGGGACATGACGAACCAAGATTAACATAAACAATTGATGTTTTGAGACTTCAGTTGACAAGGTTTGGCTCATAAGTATTCTTTTCATAGAGAATGTTTGCAGCTGTATGTACTGTAGCTAAAAATTACTCATCTTACAAATAAGTCCAGTAAGTGAATCCCTACAGAATTTGATATTCAGTATCAAAGTTCAAAATCTCATCGATCAGGGATGGCAAGATGGGTTGAGTGTCGGGTGAAAATGCTTCAAAAAGACCATGGAGGTTATATCACTTCGTATATGCAATTTTTCTAGCTCATTAGTTTAAGGCTTCGCTTCAATAGATGCAGACGTCATGCAGATTGAGGAGTGGGCAGAATTTCCAGTCTAAACTCACATCAGATTGTGAAAAGGAAACTTAACCCGACACAACTTTAGAGTGAGATTGAGAATTGGGTTTTGCGGGCGACGTTGGGGACATGACGAACCAAGATTAACATAAACAATTGATGTTTTGAGACTTCAGTTGACAAGGTTTGGCTCATAAGTATTCTTTTCATAGAGAATGTTTGCAGCTGTATGTACTGTAGCTAAAAATTACTCATCTTACAAATAAGTCCAGTAAGTGAATCCCTACAGAATTTGATATTCAGTATCAAAGTTCAAAATCTCATCGATCAGGGATGGCAAGATGGGTTGAGTGTCGGGTGAAAATGCTTCAAAAAGACCATGGAGGTTATATCACTTCGTATATGCAATTTTTCTAGCTCATTAGTTTAAGGCTTCGCTTCAATAGATGCAGACGTCATGCAGATTGAGGAGTGGGCAGAATTTCCAGTCTAAACTCACATCAGATTGTGAAAAGGAAACTTAACCCGACACAACTTTAGAGTGGGATTGAGAATTGGGTTTTGCGGGTGACGTTGGGGACATGACGAACCAAGATTAACATAAATAATTGGTGTTTTGAGACTTCAGTTGACAAGGATTGGCTCATAAGTATTCTTTTCATAGAGAACGTTTGCAGCTGTATGTACTGTAGCTAAAAATTACCCAGCTTACAAATAAGTCCAGTAAGTGATATCCCTACAGAATTCGATATTCAGTATCAAAGTTCAAAATCTCGTCGACCAGGGATGGCAAGATGGGTTGAGTGCCGGGTGATTTTGCTTCAAAAAGACCATGGAGGTCATATCACTTCGTATATGCAATTTCTCTAGCTCAGTAGTTTAAGGCTTCGCTTCAATAGATGCAGACGTCATGCAGATTGAAACGTCAATATGCAATGATGTAAACCAGGTTTGCAGAAGATTGACAAATCTGGGCTCAAAAGCTCTCACTACTTCGCCTACTTCCATAGAATCTATTTCCTTGCTATAACTCCTCGCTCAGCTTTGGGATTGAATTTATCAATCGGTGTTATTTGATATCAACAAATAAGTTTCCCAAAGACTTCTTTCAAATATGATTATGTTGCTACGTCAAAGCGATGAAGAAAGGCGTACTGTAAAATGGCCCGATTACCGAGAAAAGAACGCAAGGCGCGATGTAGCCTATTTTTCAGGACGAGGGGCCGTTATCCAACTCTGTACGTAAAATTAGTGTTAGGTTTTACTGTATGTTCGGACTATTGAACTTGTGAGTGGTGTTACGTGCAGTGACTGAGGAGGTTGAATTCAATATATTCACACTGAATCTTCCAGTTACTCCCGTTTAATTGGCATAAATCAGATACGTAGCAGACAACCAATGGTTTTGCAAGTACTTCACACCTTCAAAGAAATCTACTTCAGCCTAAGCCTCCGAAATTTATCACTACCAGACGATATACTTTTTCTCGAGAGTTCGGCTAACCTTGACTTTCTCATGATAGCTCCAGATGGAGATCTACTAGGTATATTATTAGAACCCGCATGATGCATACGGATCCCTTGTGTCATTTCCGATTCCAGGGTTCAATATTTCTTAGTTTAAGGGATTGAGATCTTAGCTGCTCACAATAACTCAGCGCAAGTGAATAACTTGGGGCTTCCGGTTCGCCTGTTCTCTTTTGTATTGCAATGGTTTTTCCTGGTTGTAGTATCTCTCTTCGTTCAGTCTTGAACGCACTTTTTAGTTAAATCATCCGAACATTGCACATCATTGACCATACGTTAAGTGGCTATGCATACTCTGGTACATTACCACTTTCCGAGTCGGGTTACACCAACTTCCATTTTTATGTACCGGGACTACCATAAACTGCAAATCAGAATGTGCGGTAAGAATATGTAGATCGTCAGTGCAATTTATGATACTGACATTGTCAATCGGCTTTCCTATACTAATCGATGTTAAGTTTTTGCTTCGATCTTAGTAAGTTTCGGCTACGGCTATGGCTTTCGAAAAAATCACAATTAACGTCTTTGGCAGAAAGTTGAGGTCGGTAGATGTGTTAAAGATCTGGTTTTCTAGGACTCACTATTGAAGTACATGATGAAATACACGAAGTTATACTCCATCTGCACTTTGAGGTTTAAAAATTATCTGCAATCACAAAAAATATGCCCTCTTCCAAGCGATTGTGCTGGTTTGTAATTCTTACACCATATACTTCTGATATTCCCTAAACCTATCGGGTATAAAGAAATAATCCCTCAATTTGCTTAACCGATTAGTCCTTGGAAATACTAACCTTTGCATCAAGGCTTTAATGCATCAAAGGGTGCATGCATTACCTTATGCAAGTAGGTGGGCAAATGATACTGAAAGTGCTTGGTATCTTTGTCTACAAACAACATTGTCGCACTGGTAAGGACTCACTATTTAAGTACAAGAGGTCCAATTAAAAGAATCAGGCGTAATGAAATTGGCTGCAAATTTAGTGTTCGCATCATTTTTGGTGGCTTTTGTTGCTGCTGATTCAGCTTGTGCAATCCCAGATACAGCTAGAAAAGGCTTTGATGTTGTATACTACACATATACGTTTAACGACAATGTGCTGCTGAGAGACCAGTCATTTATGCTTGGTGGTTATTTGACCAAGGAGACGGAACTTCATAGTCAAACAGGAGTTACCGAGATTAATTTCAAGGCAGATTTCGGTGGGGGTCCAGATAAAGAGGCAACCATTTATGGCTATACTCTATCTAATAACTTTTTGATGCAACTTACTGGTTATTTCAGGGCACCACACACTGGTACCTATATTCTTTCGCTTACAGTCGATGATGGTGCTATAGTTCAATTCGGTGATGGTAAAGCTTTTGGATGCTGTTCAGCTAACTCAACTTCAACTTCACCTGGATTTGATTTATTTGCTCATTGGGATAACGAAACAGGTTTAGGGGAGACAGTCAAAAATGTCACCCTTAATGAAGGTTTTTACTATCCGGTTAAGATTGTCTACGTGAATATGGCTGGTCAATCTCAATTGAAATTCCTTATCGCTGACACTGAAGGCAATAATTACAATGATTATTATAGTCCTGGCTCTGTCGGCGACAATAAAGATTGTTCAGTACAAATTGTGACAACCACACTTCCATGGACTGGCACTGAAGTTTCAACGACCACCATCAGTGCTTCTGGCTCCGGTACTGTTACTGTTGAGGTCTTGACTCCAGTGACCATCACTACCACTCTTCCATGGACCGGTACTGAGGTTTCCACAACCACCATCAGTGCTTCTGGATCTGGTGCTGCTACTATTGAGGTCTTGAC
>JAFIDH010000010.1:12500-13570 GCA_020280135.1 Kurtzmaniella quercitrusa var. filamentosus (nom. nud.)
CGATCCCTAGTCGGCATAGTTTATGGTTAAGACTACGACGGTATCTGATCATCTTCGATCCCCTAACTTTCGTTCTTGATTAATGAAAACGTCCTTGGCAAATGCTTTCGCAGTAGTTAGTCTTCAGTAAATCCAAGAATTTCACCTCTGACAACTGAATACTGATGCCCCCGACCGTCCCTATTAATCATTACGATGGTCCTAGAAACCAACAAAATAGAACCATAACGTCCTATTCTATTATTCCATGCTAATATATTCGAGCAAAGGCCTGCTTTGAACACTCTAATTTTTTCAAAGTAAAAGTCCTGGTTCGCCAGACACCAAAAAGGTGAAAGGTTAGCCAGAAGGAAAGGCTCGGTTGGGTCCAGTACTCGCCATAAAGCGGACCGGCCAACCAAGCCCAAGGTTCAACTACGAGCTTTTTAACTGCAACAACTTTAATATACGCTATTGGAGCTGGAATTACCGCGGCTGCTGGCACCAGACTTGCCCTCCAATTGTTCCTCGTTAAGGTGTATTAGATTGTACTCATTCCAAATACAAGACCCGAAAGGGCCCTGTATCGGTATTTATTGTCACTACCTCCCCGTGTCGGGATTGGGTAATTTGCGCGCCTGCTGCCTTCCTTGGATGTGGTAGCCGTTTCTCAGGCTCCCTCTCCGGAATCGAACCCTTATTCCCCGTTACCCGTTGAAACCATGGTAGGCCACTATCCTACCATCGAAAGTTGATAGGGCAGAAATTTGAATGAACCATCGCCAGCACAAGGCCATGCGATTCGAAAAGTTATTATGAATCATCAAAGAGCTCAAAGAGCATTGATTTTTTATCTAATAAATACATCCCTTCCAGAAGTCGGGATTTTTAGCATGTATTAGCTCTAGAATTACCACGGTTATCCAAGTAGTAAAGGTACTATCAAATAAACGATAACTGATTTAATGAGCCATTCGCAGTTTCACTGTATAAATTGCTTATACTTAGACATGCATGGCTTAATCTTTGAGACAAGCATATGACTACTGGCAGGATCAACCAGATAACTATCTTAATTCGTACAATAAATT
>JAFIDH010000011.1:0-13017 GCA_020280135.1 Kurtzmaniella quercitrusa var. filamentosus (nom. nud.)
GGACCGGTACTGAGGTTTCCACAACCACCATCAGTGCTTCTGGATCTGGTGCTGCTACTATTGAGGTCTTGACTCCAATCGAGACCATCACCACCACCGTCCCATGGACCGGTACTGAGGTTTCCACAACTACCATCAGTGCTTCTGGATCTGGTGCTGCCACTGTTGAAGTCTTTACTCCAGTCGAGACCATCACCACCACCGTCCCATGGACCGGTACTGAGGTTTCCACAACCACCATCAGTGCTTCTGGATCTGGTCCTGCTACTATTGAGGTCTTGACTCCAGTCGAGACGGTCACCACCACCGTCCCATGGACCGGTACTGAGGTTTCCACAACCACCATCAGTGCTTCTGGATCTGGTGCTGCTACTATTGAGGTCTTGACTCCAGTCGAGACGGTCACCACCACTCTTCCATGGACCGGTACTGAGGTTTCCACAACCACCATCAGCGCTTCTGGATCTGGTGCTGCTACTATTGAGGTCTTGACTCCAGTCGAGACGGTCACCACCACCGTCCCATGGACAGGTACTGAGGTTTCCACAACCACCATCAGCGCCTCTGGATCTGGTGCTGCCACTGTTGAAGTCTTGACTCAAGAACACACAACTCTTACGACTACCATTCCATGGACCGGCGCTGGTACTTTCACCTCAATTATTACTGGTTCGAAAACCGATACAGTCGAGATTTTCACTCCTTCTTTGCATTGGCTAAACACTTCTTCTGTTAGTACGACTACTACTCTTTCGGAAACTCATATAGCAGCTGAATCCACTTTCGTTACTACTGCCGATGCGTCTGGGACTTCTAGAACAGAAGAACCCCCAAGCACCGTTACAAAAGATGTCAAGACCTCCACCGGTACTGAGACTTGTTTAAGTACAGATGCTACTGGCAGTATTAAAGCTGTTGAAACTGGTGAAGCAGGTACTACGATTAAGCCATCTACCGAGACGGCTACTGTCTCTGGTGCTGATTTTAATGGTGCCAACGGTAGCTTCAACGGTGGTTCCAAGACTACTGGCGGTGAAGCAGGAACTGCAATCAGGCCATATACCTCCGTAACCACCATCTCTGGTGCCCCAAATAATGATGTTACTACCAGTTCAGTGGAGATTGTCGAGTCTCAAACCAATACCCACTCAACCCCGCTCACCTTTTCTTATCAATCTGCTTCATCTGCTAGCGCCTTTCAGGTCACTACCAAAAGTGTTAGTGACCTGAGTGGATCTTACAGAGTAAAATCCAGCGCAATAAGCGTTTTCGTTATGGCAATTGCCGGTTTGTTCTTGTAATTCTTCTAGATTACATGTTTTAATTTCTTTCCATACAATTTTCAATTTGAGGACTTACTTTTCTTTTTCGCATAGTTCAATATAATATTTCCAAATTAGTGGTTTGTAGAATACAACAGTCTGAACTAACAGAGCCACACTTATCAATTATCCAGCAAAATAGGAAATTGCATCGAAATGTCAAGTTGAAACCTGTTTTTGGCCAATATAATCATTCAAGGGGAAACAGTTTTTGCCTGTTTGAAAATTTGAGGTTTGAGATCAGAAAAAGAAAAATCAACCCCCCCCCCACAACACAAATCTTATCTAAAAAGCTTTTATCAAATCCGTTGATCAAGACAACAGAATGAGTTGGTAGGGAAGGAAGAATACATTAATTAATAGATCCCACTCCTCAGGTAGGTACGGATTAGGCGTAAGATCCCATAACTCAGTACTTCGCCTAAATGTTCTCTTGAGTACCATCAATCAGATTCTTTACAAGAAATTACCTTTCTTATCTTAGCGATATATTATGAGCGAACGATCCTGAAGTGAGGACAAGGCAACCGAAATCTACTTTAAACGTCTCAGCATCATCCAGACGCAAATGTGCACTAAAGGGCACATCTGAGAACTACTCTACCTCGTACCCAGCATACAATGTAAATCTCTGATGTGTATTCGTTATATTATATTCGTAGTATTTTGACTCATAAATAGAGGTGACTCTCTTGGTTTTTTTCTGGATCTTCGTTTACAGCAATATCATTCACGTTTTGATAAATCGGTAAATGCATCATCCAATTGTTCGGTGAAAGAGTCAGTCAAAAATGACGGATTGAATGAGCTTAGGTACTCTGATAAATCAAAAAAATTATCGTCTGAATCTTGAGGGGTCGCTATTTGAGCCATTTAACAGCCTCGCTCCATCTTTTTTCTTTCGAGGTTCTTTTTGGTTTCAATAATTGGCATATCGTCCAATGCTAGAGGCTCTTTACCTTCAAGACACATCAGATGCTTTCAACAGCGACAAAACATAGTCATGTTCGACAGATTATATCAGGCAAGCAAAAAAACCTTTCATTCCACTTTCATTTCGAAGAATTTATCTCTGAGATCTATGCTTTCAAAAAGCTTCGTAAGGTTTCGCAACTGTATTCTTCACAATTCGAGTAACGATAATTCAGCAATAAATCGGTTAATAATTTATCCTGCTGTAAATAAGGTTGTTATAATACATCATCTATTTAACAAGTGCCCAATCAGCTTTGTAATCTAATAGCCTTCTGGGAGGTACAAGGTTTTTCGGTTTTCCCATACTCACAACCATTGCAAACCGAAGAGCGTCGGGTTTATATCAACCAGCTAAAAGTAATTGTGGGGTCAGAATGATGGATCCATCGCTAATGTGGGACCTTAGTAGTACATCACAAGCATTTTGGAAACCTCAAGGTCACGGATTTTAATAATAAACAAGTTGAAAGAAAGAACCGTGGTAATACACTCTCTGCTCAGATGTTCATTGATTTTTTTGGAACTGAAAGAAATCGCAACTTGTCTGCTATGACTTATTTGGTGCTTAATGAGGCTATAACGGATCTTGGTGCAGCTTAACAAGACTCTTTATTCTTAACGTTGATCATATTCCATCTGAAGAGATTTAATTTCCGCACCTTGTCTCAAACTTAACCGGAGGTGACAGCCAAGTACAGGCTTGGAGGTCAACAAGAAACCAAAGGAGCATTTCTGTTGTTACGGGTGGCATGAGACAGGAAACATACAGTATTTAGATTTTTACCACACTTAGTGCTATTTTCATTTTAGAATAAATATCCTGACAGCTAACGAGAGTGGCTCAAGCACACTGTGAATACACTTTGGTACGTGGTTTATTCAACAATTTGTTTCTCGGTATGTCGCCAAACCGACTTCTACATTCCTGACTGTCGACTTGAATACTTATTTTGTTTTCAGCTATCGCTATTTACTGTGCATGTCCTAATGAAGAATAATCGCTTCTGATCTAGATAGTAGATGAAGGGCAATTTGTACATGGGAAATGTACGGCAAGACCATTGGATGATAGACAATAGAAATGCAAGTTCATACACCTAATAAAATACGTCAAAATGAGGGAACCCTAGCACACATTTTGTTTTCCCAGGCGATTCAATGTTGAAACATCTGTGTCCGTATTCATCTGGCGCATCTTGAAAAGGCCTGCTTAGTTCCACTGCACCCTACGGACTTCGGATTTTCTACATACTACTCATAGCCACCCACACCAACAAAACGTTCCACCCTAAGCACTTTATATGAGAAAAAATAAGAGAGTTTGACTTCATTTCAAGGAAAATTTGACATCTAGGCTGGACGAGATTAGTTAATTCTTTCAGCTATTTGTTTGTTGTACTCAAGCAATGTGGTGGATTTTGTGAATATTTCGCAGCCAAATTGTCGAAGTGGTCAAAAATGGTCAAAGGGTGTCAAGAGACTAAAAGAGATGAGATATTACAGTTGAAGGTTTAAAACAGTATCCATCTTAATAAATGTATAAATTTCGCTTTGAAGCGGATGAAGTAAAGTTGTTAAGGTGCTCTTTTGGTGGGTATTGTTCTATGAAAGGATTAAAGAAAGCGCTGATGTGGTTGAAATAAGTTAATAGTCGTTTAGTGAATTTCACGATAAGACACAGAAAGAAAGAAATAATAAATGGTAAATTATACCAAATTATACCATCATAGCGATAAGCAGCAAGATCGCCAACATGGATACAGCATAGGAGGATGCTCCGTTGGCAGCAGCAGTCACGGTAGGGATGGCACCAGTTGCAGAAGCAGTGGATCTTCTTCCGACGCAACATATTTATTCTGTTTTCTTCCGATGCTTAGGGGTTCTACAAAGGCATTCTACAATTGGCATGGACATAAATCCGTAGTGCATTTGTTATATACGATGCCGCTATTTTTTGGCCAAGGACTTTAACTTAAGAGTTGATAAACTTCATCTTGTGCCAGCTTTCACAATAACGAAGACCTTCGGCCCTGATTGGAAAGCTTCCACCATACAGAGCGAACTGTCGGAGCATTTATGATGGAGTTTTTAGAGGCAAATTCCGCACCAAAATCAAAGGAGAGGAGATTGAGTTCTGGCTCCTTTGGACCCATAATACATTACCCAATGTGTGACATTGTCAATTGCAGCTTCAAATAGTATCTGCTCAAATGAGCCACCTCGACCACGGCACTATGTCGAAGATAGGAAGAGTGGATTTTTGATAAGCTATGTTTCGGCAGCCTCTTATAAGAATGGGATATTTGGGATTTGGGAACTATAAAATGACGATCGAGCCTTGCCTTAGCAGCTCGAAATAGCCTATTGTGTGATTGTCGTAGCTTAATTTTTATGCTGACGATAATTATTGATCTGACCACTGGTCGAACCATGCACAGTAAATCTGCAAAAGGCAGACCTAATGGCTCTTGCATGATACAGACCTCATGGTTCTTGTATGAGCATGTATCAATAGGGACTTGAAAGCAAAATGATGCCGCATTGATGGCGCAAGTTTACGATTGATAGGGCAACATTACAAGGTGAGTTTTCGTAAAACAAGGACATGAGTGCATTCCTACGAGTCAATTTTTGATGCTAGTTGAAAAAGTATTTGATCTTAAGTTTAAGTGTCACTTTTGACCTACTAGAGCGAAATTTTCGGTGTCGTAACCAGTCTGTTTCTTGACGGTTTATAGGGCAACTTCGAGCATTTCTTTGCATAATGTAATGCCAACCTTAGCCGACAACGATACATTCTAAGATTTGCGGTTCTCTTTTATGTGTTTGTAAAGCAAAGGGATCGTTTATTGAAACAATAGCATAATTAAACCAATTTCTAGTCCTGATTATGTCCGTCACATATACCGTAACGAACCACTTAGCAGATTCTGATTTTCGAAAGATCTTGACCATCTTATCGCCTGCGACACCTAGCCAACTCTCCTAGCCAACGTGTTCGACTCAAAGGTATTTGATGACTGTTTTCTCTCATAGCATCGTGTTTTCACTCATAGCATCCCAGCATCTGGTTATCGCTGGTGTTGTCGTCCAAACTTACGCAATATCCATTAATTTACTTGTTTGGACCTATGTCTTCACAAGTAGGCTCAAGAAAATAACTAAATTTCTAAAAAATGAGATTAAGCATGAGTCTAGCAACTTTTGATTCAACAGAATATGTAGGAAATATATTAACTTCATAGTACGTAAATATGTAGGGATATGAACCTTCTGGTTTTGGACGAGGCGTATAGAACCAAATGGTGTAAAAGTAAGGTTTGAGAACATCAGAGCAGCATTCCAACAAGTGAACTTGTGATATGCTACGGCAATTTGAAAGATTCAGTAACCATGCTATCGTTAAATTAAAACTAGCTGTATTTTACCTCAGACATAGGGAATTTTCTCTTAATGCGACCACTATACTAGCGCGGTAATTTCTTATGTAATGAAACCAATTGCATTCGCTTTTGATCAATAAATGCATGCCACGTTTAGCAGCTATGGACTACGGTGAAGCATCTGATACATAGCTGCTAGAGGTACTGGAGTTTCAGTGTTCATATCTTCAATTCTTCCATTCAACCAAAATCCAATGAGAATTACCAAGTAGGTGAGAATCAAGATAATGCCCTTGAAATAGTTAGACTTACCTTCAGCATAGACATAAGTGAACAAAAAGATTGCAATCAAAGTCGCCACTATGTCCCATCTAGGAAAAATAAGTGTGAAAATTTGATCAACATTTTCGAAATTCATGTAGATACAATAAACCACGATGGAGGGGATTTGAATGAGGACCACTTGCAAAGCGTATGCACTACCAATTTCCATCGAGAGGGCAACATTTCCACCAACAGCAAATGAAATAGCGTTAAGAAATTCTGTTGTATTAGGAACAAGTGCAAAAACGGTTAATCCTAAAAACCTTGGATTAATGGGATAATTGACCAAAACATCGTCCACAGTGGCTACCAATATTTCTGCAATAATGGCATACATCACGGTAGCAGTAAGCAATATGACTGTGGACTTATTTCTTGACCAATTAGGGGCATCATGCCCTGATCCCCCTTCATCGTCATCGGTAGGTATGGCAACTGCAGGAGGATCTAATTTCTTAGGCGTCTGCTGAATTTTGGCTGAGTCGTTCAGTTTCGAAGGAAATCTTTTATTGGCTAAATCATGACTTGGAGACAAAAGAGCCAGTTTTGGTTTGTTTGGAACCTTTGCAACATCAGTCTGCGAAGAGGATGACAAAGAAGAGAGGAGTTTTTGTTTACCTTTTTGGTGATCCAAGCTTATAATACTTGGCGACCTTCCGGTGGCGAGGGTTTCTTCTTTCTTTTGGGTCGATTCATGCAAATTAGTAGCCCAGATCAAAGAGGCGTGAGTTCTAAGTGTGAAGTACAACCCAGTTATATATGCTGTAAACAAAGCCAAGGCAACTATGAAAGAAAATGGCTTTATAACGTCGTGGTATAATCCATCAAGCGTAAACCGCAGTTGAACGAATCGACACTTTGAACATTCGTCTATTTCGAATTCATCACATTTTGTACATATGATTTCGTAAGTTCCGTAAATTTGATAAAACATCGAAGGTGCAAACATCATGACCATAGCAAATAAAAGCATGGTTGATGAAACGCCAGCTGATCTTGGATTATATCTTTGCGTTTTCCGTTTAAGGGCACCACCGCACATAGACAAACCGGGAAGTAACAAAACACCTCCCAAGATACTGCCAATAAGAGAACCTTCAACCAACTTTGCTTTACTCTCATTGAGAGCTACTGCGTACAAGAAAATTTCAACCACTGTTGAGAAGAAGGCATTGATGACAGCACCAACACCCATTGACGATTGTGCACTGATAGAAGCAACAGCTTGCCCAATGAAGTAGGCTAAGGGTATGACTGAGAATAAACATGCACAGAATATGAAGGAGGGTTGGGTAAACCAAAACTTTAATTCTAGCTGTTCCTTGAGGATGTAGAAGTCTGCAATTACAAACACCACCGCCCAAAGTAAATTAATGAAGAAGATGTTCGTACCATCGATGGTATATTTGTAATAATGCCAACCACAACTTCTGTAGGTGCACATGATTATGGACTGATGCTTTCTTTTGCGGGCAAATTGTTCGTCGCTCTGCAGAGCATAGTACTTTTTCTCCTCTTCGAAATGGAGTGCCAATGGATGTCTTCTCAAATGATCACAGATACAGCTGATGACTCTAGCCATGGGAATAGTAAATACAAATAACCAACAAAGTAACAACAAACAGTATAAGAATGGTTGCAAGATTGTGTAAAAAAATATGTAGAAAATGAAACGACCCAGGGACCACGAGCCTCTTCCAAAGAGTCTCAATTTTATATCGTTCATTTCCAATTCTTCGTCGCTTCCGACGGCATTGCTTGATTCCTCTGGAATATCTGGATTTAAGGACAGGTATTGGTCTCTCAAGGGTCTTCCAGTGTGGTCTTTAAGCAAAGGTCTCGATTCATTTGCCGAAGTGTTACGACGTGGAGGGTTGAAAAATAACCGGCCCTCTTCCTGCTCTCTCCATCTTTGAAATTCCAGAATCGATCGTCCATCTAGCTGATCTTCTTCCAAATAGTTTTTGTCCTTGTTAAGAATAACGAAAACTCCAAAAGGATTCCTCAAGTAGTTACCGACTCGCCAAAAGGTTTTCACGTAGTTACGCAGATGACGGTTGAGGCCAAATCCAGATAATGCCAAGACTACGAGAGATCCTAGGAGGCAAACCCCCATAAGAATGAGCCCAAAGGAAATTTTCCAGATAAAGTTACAAACTCTAACGCTCAAGGCGACTTTCCAGGTTGGCTTACGGAGCTCGTAATCGTGGATATCTTCCTCTGCACGAGTGGCAACAGAACGCTTTTTCTTATACAACGATGGTTTCCAGATCTTTATACCGAACGGATGGGTAGAGTTGATGGCATCTTGCCTCTCTCTGAGGTTAAGCGATTCCAAAGTGTCTGCGGAAGAAGAAGAAGAAAGCGAGGCATTGTCTGGGTCTTCAGAAGCAGGAGCCTCGTCAGGAAGCAGTTTGAGCTTGCTCTCGATCTCGTGTACACTACGAGATAAATTGTCCTCATCCTGGGAACATTCCGCTACGGTTTCAGGGTCTCTATCGGAGGTTGACGGGTGTCTTATACCGGAAGGTCCTTCCTCGATTGAAGCGCCATATTTACGCTTATAGAGAGCCCTCAATGCGTCGCTATAGCCCTCTAGGTACTCCCGGTCACTCTTGGTTGGTGTATCTTCTACATCTTCCTCAATGAGGTCGTCATTTACGGCGTCGTCTACAGAATACACGAGGGTGAGTTTCTGGCTCAGGCCCTGGCCTGAGAGGGAGCCAAGGCGGCGAAGATGCGGTTTCAGCTTTAATTTCCTTGGGCCCGATGTTCTTGGCCTCAATTGAGGCGACTGCGTTGCAGATTGTGTCGCAGTAGACGTGGCTGATACTGAAGGAATGACATCGTAGCGATCAGAAGAAAGGGGTTCTTCGTCGGTCATCGAGTATACAGTTATTTTGACTATTGTTGTACCCTTTGTAATGATAACGGCCCACGCAGGATGGTGTGCATACAGGACATGCAGCCTAGGCGATGATTAGGGGAGGTTCCAGGCAGTTGATGGTATTGGGGTGTGGGTCTTTTGGTTTACATTTGATGGAATTGCCAGATTTGATACAACTGATCTGTAATGGCTATTAAAGAAGCAATTTGGTGAACTTTAGATGTAGACAGTATATGGTTAAAAAAGAGCAGGTCTGGCCCAGAATCTGGTTTGAGGCATTTTTGGCACATTGTGAAATAAGGTACACTTAGATGAACCCTATTCGTCTGTAGTCAAAGCGGTAATTTGCAGAGGTTTTCATCAAATTTTTAAATGCCTCTAGAAACTAGTGTTTCTACCTTCGCTCATCTTTGTTTTTTTGGAGAAGTGCTTCTTTAGTAATCTTTCATAGTCTTTTCATGTGTATTATGCATCACTTAAATATTCTGCTACAGATACACCTTTAATCCTTCTACCAATCCTACTTCACTCCGTCCCCCTAGCTTACGATATCTGCATCCTGGCACGTTTATTTATATTCTTTTGCTTCTATTCTCCCTGTGTCCACTTCCACCACTCGTTCATAGCATCTAATGAAGTGGCATCTAATGAAGCGCATCTTTTGATGTGCGTCTAATAAAGAGCACTAACGAAATACATCTTGTGTAGCCTCTAATGCACTACGTACCTAATTTTTGCCCTTTCCCTCTGAAATTACTATAAGTTTCAGCTTTACTGGATCCTGAGGTTGTCCCATAATAGTCTCCGACCGATCTTAGCGAGCCCACTTTATTTACTGGGGGTTTTACCGAAGTGTTGGTCAATCCGTAGAGCCAAGCTGGCGCTTCCAAGTAACCAAGATCAAATATCAGGTTTTCAAATACCTCACCTTCTTTTACCTCATGCAACCGGCGCCCCTTATTCTTCTGCTCGTACCTGTAGCTGGGATATGCCAGTGGTAAGAGATTGTAGACCGGAACAGTTCCAGACTGGATGCACTGGTAGATGTAGGCCCCCCAGATCCCCAAAGCCAGTGAATACAAGCCTGGGTAGCCTTCAATCATGAATTTGGTGGCCAAATTAAACAAAGGAAGATAATATGCTTTAATCGGGAAGAGCCCGTAGAATGTAACCGTCAGGCTCTTGCTTTCACGGGACCACAAGTAGGTGACACATGAGAGCATCATCAGGTGATATTGGGGTTCCAAATATAAGAGCACACGGGTATAAACGCTTATATATGCCAAGCAGTGAAACACATACGATGTGACCATGATTACGAAGCCCGAGATAAACACAAACCAAAGACAATCCAAGGTTCGGCCCTTGAATTTGCCGGTCTTTCCTTCGAGCTTCCCCGAGAAGTTGTACATCAAGTAGATATCGAAAACTATCAGCATATCTCTGGCCATGCCCGGGGGAGCATACATAGCACTAGGGATAAGAAAGGTCAAGAAGAAACGGTAAGTTTGTGCCAAAAGCAAGGTTGTAGCGGTGAAATAGTCCCAGTATCTTTGAGCATTTTTGACCTTCAAGATGAATGGTAATATCCATCCGGAAATGAAGTAGAATGGGTCACATGAGAGAAGGCTCAAATTGAGGGTATGGGCTTGAACAAGCATACATATGACGACGGAAAAGGTGGTCACCACCCTAGTCAAGGGCGGTATTCTCAAAATCGAGGTCCACAAGGTCATATCTATTGAATCCGTGTTCTATAGCCACTTGGTCTTAAATTCTGGCCACTTCACACTTCCAAAATCGGCTTTATAAAACTCTCCCAGTTTGGGAACTCCTTCACCACTACAACACTCTTCTCTCATATATCGCACACACACCTTTTCTGATAAAATCTACTAGCCACGATGAAGTTGGTCCGGTTTTTGATGAACTTGCCCGGGTCTACCAACCAACCGGTCACGGTTGAGTTGAAGAACGGTAACTCGGTGAGTGGACAACTTCTCCTGAGCACACCGTCGATGAATCTTACTTTGAAAAACGTGAAGCTCGTTCAGCCCCACCAGGACGCCAAAATTCTCCAGTGCATCAACATTAGAGGTAACCAAATCAGACAAATCTTGTTACCTGACGACCTTAACTTGGACACGGTGCTCCTGCGAAGCGCCGTGAAGATTCACGGCCACGGGGCGGGCCCTGGAAGCCGAGAAGACACCAAGAGACGTGGGGCCGGAAGAGGCAGAGGCAGAGGAAGGGCGTTTTGAAGGACATATAGACAACACACAACTCGAAGTCTCCATGTAGCTGCGATGCAGAATCAGTGTCGTACGAGCAATGCTGTACAAGCAGTCCTTTGCGATCAGAGTATTTTGAAATCTACAAAGACATCCTTATAACTTACTTCTCTTGTCTTATATATATACATGTAACCACTACCACCAGGTTCTCTTGTTGGCCTCTGTCTTTGCAATTTGTTTCTTGTAGCTGGGGCGTGCAGCCACGATGATCTCGTCCATATTCTCGATTGCTTCTTGCTGTGCCTTGAGCTTAGCAGGACGGGCCTTTTCGGCCTTGGTGCCTCTAGGGTTGAGCACACCTTCCATCCAGTTCTTGTTAAGGTACTTGTCCTCGTGGAACCGCTTGTGGGGAATAGGGGGCAACAAATCGCTGACGCCGAACTTCTTGGCGAGTTTGAACAAGTCAGCAGACCTCCTCAACGAGTATTTGGGTCCTCTCCATCTTCCAGTCTCTGGGTTTTTGCTCGGCAAAAACGGGTTGAAGGCAGGGTCATCGATGGTCGTGGGCTTCTGAGCGTACTCCACAAAAGGACGAGGAGGGTGCTTTATGAAAAAATTGTGAAGCTTCTGTGGGAGACGGGCAAACGCCTCCTTTGGAGTCAAAGACATGCTGATGGAGTCGGTGAAATTTTCAGCTTGGCTTCGAAAAGTGCAGGAAATTTCAGCACAAAATGTGTACTGTATTGAAGAATGAGTACTGTATTTAAGTGGGACTGAGAGGAACTAAAGCTGGAATTTAGTGGGAAATTTAGTGAGCATGAAGGAAGGTAAGGCTAGAAGGGATATGGCGCTTAGGTTTGAATGTGGATGGGATAGAGTAACCGGGCGAGAAAATAGGAAGGCGTCTTTGGACACTAACCACGGAAGAACCCTAGTTCGGCACTATATTTGAAATTTCTGCTCAACTAAGCACCATTCCATGCCATAGCCTTTAGCTCCTGTACTGCATGCACCAGTCAAATGTTGAGGGGATCTCACATCACAGACCTAAAACTGTTTATGCCCATCGGCTCAATTCTCTTTATCTCCAATGAACTAACTACAAACTCTACACGGTGATACATATCAATAATATTTTATATACCTTGAAACGCTATGGGTATAATTGTTGACACATTCAACGGGAGGACTTTGGCATAAAAAACTTAGTCCTAATAAAACATTGTCCTAATAAACATGGAACAATCCATCGCAAGAATATGTGATTCCGCAAATTAAGGATGTTCATCGAAAAATTTAAACGTTAACGAAAGTACTCAAAATATGATAGTAAGGAACATGGTAAGTCCTGCAAACAAACTCATCAATTTAACTGACAAATTTGATCCCGCGTTACTCACAATCTGAGTGACTACCGGCGTAGGAACAGCGGTTGCAGTGCCGGTAGTAGTTTCCACTGACGTCAAAGTCACACCCATTTGTCTAACTCCACCTTCATTGTTATTCTGTTTTGCCACTGAATTCATACCTTCTTGGTAGGCGCCTTCAGCGAACCTCTTTTGGTTGTTGTAAATAGTGGTAGTTATATAACTAGTTTCACAAATCGATGTGGGTTTAGTGACTGGCACGTAGACGGAAGTGCCGACAGTGACTGTAGTGGGAATAGTTGTAACTACAGCAGTAGTCTTAACAACGGTAGTTGGAACGTAAGTGGTCACAACAGTGGACTTGGTAGTAACACCGGTCTTTTGGATTGTGGTGTTGTCGACAATAGTGTTACACGTGCTGCTGAAAACAGTGGAAGTGGAACACTGGGTCGATGGCTTTGGCCAACAGTATGGAGACCAGTCATCGTTGGAACCGCCACATCCAAAGTTGTAGGTGTACTTCTT
>JAFIDH010000012.1:0-10323 GCA_020280135.1 Kurtzmaniella quercitrusa var. filamentosus (nom. nud.)
CCAGTAACGGTAGTAGTAGAAGTACCTACACCGGTCCATGGGATGGTGGTGGTGGTTTTGGCATGTGGAGTCAAGATTTCAACGGTATCAGTACCATCAGTGCCAGTAAGGGTAGTAGTGGAAGTACCAACACCAGTCCATGGAATGGTGGTGGTTACAGTAGGATGTGGGGTCAAAATTTCAATAGTTTCAGTTCCATCAGTCCCCAAGGCGGTAGTAGTGGAAGTACCCACCCCAGTCCATGGGATAGTGGTGGTTACAGTAACGTATGGAGTCAAGATCTCTACGGTTCTGGTACCATCAGTACCAGTGAGGGTAGTGGTAGAAGTACCAACGCCAGTCCATGGGATAGTGGTCGTCAAAATTTCAGCCTTACACTCTGGAACACCTTGTGGAACAGTGTTAGGGCTAAAATATTGATTAAGCGAATTACCATTTGAATCAGCAATACCAAAATTCAATCCTGCTGGACCGTCCATATTGACATATACAATTTTCACTGGGTAGGAGGACCCTTCGTCGAGATAAACTGTTTGAACGGTTACTCCAGGAACATCTGTTGCTGATTCCCAATGAGCGTATAATGCAAAATTTCCAGAGGTTGAGTCTCTCGTAGGAGAACAACAGCTAAATGCTTGACCTTGTCCGAATTGGACCAATGCACCATCATCTACAGTGATAGTAAGATCGTATGCACCAGTATAAGGGGCCTTGAAATAAGTTATGACTTCCATAAGAAAATTACTTGGAACGGTCATACCGTACATATCCAATGTATCTAAAACATATTGTTGATGAAAATTGATATCGGTTACCCCAGATAATTGGCCAAGTACAGTTTCCTGGGATTTGTATCCGCCGGTCATATAACTCTGGGTCCTCAGAAGTACATCATTTTTCAATGGGTAGGTATAAAATGTGATGTCGAACCCTTGTCCCGTCCCCAGTGGGATCATACAACCCTGTTCGGCTGCTACTATTGCAAAAAGAGATGCAAAAAGCAAGTTTAAAACATATCTCATTGTCGTCTTTTGGAGAATTGATATTATAGCGCTATTCGACTTTTTAAATGTTGGTTAATCTCTGTGCTTGCTGGGGCGATGGCTGTAATTCGGATGCAAGATCCTCTTTGAGCTTGGAGCTACATTTTGGGAATATGCACCATGTGCAAGGGTTGGTCGAATTTATTCTTTCTCCGTCTTAGTGCATGACGCACATGTGGTGACCGGTGTTATTCGCTGTTTATACATGCAGTCCAAATATCGCTAAACGCATTTTGGATCTCGTTTGCGAGAGGTCAATCTCGTTTAACAATGGTACCTTTTCGTTTAAAACAGAAGCAACATACAATGTCTTTGGTAGCACAAATGTACATTACGATGCACCAACGTTGGTCTATGATGTTCAGCTGTATTTCATTACATAAATGCTAACTGAAAGATGCCTACATGATCTTGTGGCTTCAAGAAGCCGGTTTCTCTTATCATGTTTACTAAGTATTTCTAGAGGAGCCTACTGTGGTAGTACAGGAAATGCGGTGTCCGTGCGGTATATTATTGGACGAGATGAATTATCTCCACGTGTATGCATCCCCTAATCTAAAGTGGGACTACCTCGAATGCAAGTGGCAGTTGTGGGATACCTCACTCAACTGTAAGTGGTCATTGCCTTTGGCAATTTTTACCCGAGAAAATCATCAGGGGGTTTTCCTAGAAAATTTACCACATTTTTTGAGAGACCATATTCCGTTAGTCAAAACTGATGAACACTAGAGGAAAACCAATAAACTAGAGCTCTTCTCTGATCAACGAGGCTGCCTTTTCCGATTCACCTCTCAGTCCGTCGAACTGGACGGACCATTTATGTTACGCTTCGCTTGCCAACCAAAAATTTATGCTTGGCCCGTTTGACATGATTAACGGGGACGGTGTTCAGCTTATCCGAAAAATATTTCTTCACTTCATGTGTGAGATGCATGTTGCATCCGGGGTTCACCTGGCCCCATCACCTGGCCCCATCACCTTTCCCCATCACCTGACCGAGCCTACACCAACGAAATAACCCACAAATGTGTAAATATCCCACATAATATTTAACCCCATATCATGCCACATTATAGTTCCCCAGCATCTTCAAGAACCGAAGGGGAGTAAGGTTGATAAGCATTTTTAAAAGGTATAGAATGAACTAAAGCATCGCTAAAAAGTTTATTCCGTTCCTCCAACTGGCAGTTATTTTGCGAATCTACTGGAGATGATGGTTGTTCCCGTTTCAGGAATTACGCGAGAGAAAACATTAGGGCTTTAATGTGAATTGCATTTATTTATTCAGTTTGAGTAAGTCTAAACCTCCTGGAAAATAATAATGTGATTTTGACTGCTAGAATGAATTATTTGAATTATTTTCCTCCAGAACCAGCAGTGGCTGCACCAACGGTTCTGGAGATAAGCGGTCTCCGTGATGGGCGAAGGCTCTACCTTTTTCGATGCCTTGCGAAACCATCGCATCTCGCGTTACGTGCATTATGTATGCAAGTTGAATCTCGTAGACGCAATATTCATATACTTGAATCTCCCATGGAAATTTTTCTCTCGTCCAAAAAAAGCCCCTCGGGCTTAGAACCGCAAAATTTTGGTAATAGGGAAGGTGTTCATGAATGTTCTTTGCATTGGATTAAAATTTGTTGTGAGCTCTAGTCGTATATTGCAAGATATGAATTGCTTACCGAGAGATGCCTGAGCCATATCTCGTCTCTAAGAATACTCCAGAAATTAAGACCGTTTGCGGGATTTGAATGTAGGAGAAAAAAAAAGGCTGAAAAATCTTTTAAAAACCTAATCTCAAACCTTATTTGACACTCACAGGGGAAGACCAAATGCATTCTTCCCACACTAATAATATCCAACACTTACAGTATTTCCTAAGCATTTGGCGCACCCCTCTTCATTGAAATGTGGTAGTGGTTAATTTCAGTTTGCGGAGGTCGAAAAGTGCAAGGTCGAAGTGCCCTTAAACGCTTTGGCCTAGGAATTTTTCAAGTTGGCGCCTTAAAAGAGGCGATTTTGTTAAATGTCAAATAGCGATATTGCGTCGTCACAGCATGTTTGATGGTGTAGTATTAGAATTGATCCGAGACCCTAATTATGTTCCTTCTTTGGCGGGTTATAGTAATCTGGATTGTCTGATCTACCCTGGTTTTTAAATGCGCTCTGAGCCACGCAAGTCTACTCAACTCTTATTAGACAATGGTGTTCATTAAGTCGTGACCTACGTAGGATTTCTGGATAAGTTTTCATTTACTGATTTTATGTCATAAGATCTTTTCAATAACGTCAACGAGATCTATCGAACTAGAAATCCAAAGTAGTTTGAACGCAGTGCTTTCATTGATGCTGCCACAACGAAATATCACTTTCTCACAGTAGGCAAAACCACATTTGTTAAGATGCCAACTCGAAAATATTTCAGCGCCAAAAGCGCCAGAGGACACTTTGATCTTTCACTTCTTCCACCTCTGCAAACTGAAGTTCACGCCAATGCCATTTCACTTAAAGAGGCGTGTATTTTGCTGGTGAAATACTGTACATGAAAGGCAACTTCTTCGTGGTCGTGTAGTCTTCAAAAAGTCGTTGATAGTTACATTGCTGTGATCCATAACACTTACTGCAGGCTTACTCGGTATACAACCAATTGTGCTGATGTTGTAAAAAGTCAAACCCATTAATTTCTATGGTGATGCAGCTTAGCCTAAGGTTTGACGTTGAAGTGCTTAAGAGAGTGAATTTGGACAAAGCACAGATTTGCGGCTGTTGCATTTTTTTTGAGAGAGAGAGACACAGCCACTTGATGAGGTGTCTGTGCATAACGCCAATTTATAATTGGTCCTGAAAATTGTGATGCGGCACAAAGCGGTTATCTGAATGCACGGTTCGGATGTGAAGATTAGGATGATGGCAGCCGTTCAATTTCTGACGTGTTGAAAAGAAATCATGGTTCGATATTGCTTCGTTGTACTCTTTAACGCACCTGATACGATAGCCACCACTCACTTTTTATAGCTAAGCATTCTGTAGAGACATCTTCGATTCCGAAACACTGGTAGACCTGACTCTATTCAATGTAGTAGTTGACAGGCTTTTATATTTTTGACTTGCTACTTTTCACCGTAAATTGAAGTTTGAAAATGTTCGACTGAAATAGGGAGGCTAAAGCTGCTTGACTACCGAGATTCATGTGCATCAGAAAGAGAAGCATGAGTACAATTGTCCCCGCGTTCATTCCTATAACTCTCTCGAATATAAGGTTTCTAATTTGAGTAACCTTACACGTTTCTATACGTAATAGTAGTCAAGCACGAAACCTTTTGGATGGGCGAATGTGTGAATTGCAGTACTGTATAACCTTATTGCTCTGGGATACTTTAAGATCAAAGAGCTTACTGCATATTTAGAGATTGACCATTGTGGGAATGCGGTTGACTTCATAGTCAAACTCGCCGAGCAAGTGGACATTTATATGCAGTTTATTGCAAATGACAGTTCTCCCTTAAAATTTTGGCACTGGGGGTTTCGAGATAGAATGACGCAATTATTGGTTCGATTTATTACGCTTGTTCTATTTTGAGTCCGTCTACTAGGGTGCCATAAAAGTATACGACTCACCACATTGTATCATTCATTTTCATAATTCCTGATACCAAGGGGCAATATAAAGTTGTATTATCTAATGTGCCGCTATATCGGTATGTACTCTTGGGTGGTTTGACAGGACCCCCTTGGCATCTCCTTGTTTCCATTCTTATGGGACTAAGGTGCAGGCGATGATGGTCACCAAAGGGATTCAAATTACTACTGATTTGGCGCCGTATTTTTAATGCTGCAATCTCCTATATATATGATACAGGTGGTCATATAATTGGGTAAGAACATCTACGATGAAACGGAAAGTAACCGATTTGACCGGTTGGCGTCTTTGTAACTTCAAGAAGTGGTTTGATCTGTTAGAAACATGTTTAATAGTAGCTGCAGTCAAACTATTGAGAAAAGTTTCGTAGTAACTAATTACAAACAATTAGAAAAATTAATGGAATTAAAGAAGTAATTCGAAATAAGACATGAAACGAAAGTTTTGAAATGCTCTAGTAGTATAGCAATCCAATTCTAAATAATGCAAGGAATTATCATTGCAAAAATACTCAATATACTTGGGAGCACCTTGTTGGAACCATTCTGGGCACTTGGAATGTTAGGAATGGAACTCAGGTAAGAACCGCTTTGGGAAGGAATTAAGGTATTTTCACTTGAAGCAACTATAGTAGTAAGGGTGCTATCAGTTGGTGCTGGAGATGGATTAGCTGGCTCACCTGGCTTAGTAGTGACTGGAGCTGGAGATGGATTAGCTGGCTCACCTGGCTTAGTAGTGACTGGAGCTGGAGATGGGTTAGCTGGCTCACCTGGCTTAGTTGTAACTGGTGCTGGTTCAGTAGGCTCGCACGATTGAGTGGTAACTGTTACTGGTTTAGTTGGTTCAATCTCGGTGGTGGAACCAGAAACTGCTGGTTTGGTACTTGAGTCAGTCGATGGACAGGAGGAAGAATTGTTCCAGTAGCCAGTTGGGGTCAAAATTTCAATCGTCGTGATTCCATTGTCACCGGTCACTGTCGTAGTGGATGTAACAACACCTGTCCAAGGAATGGTGGTGGTGATTAAGCCACCATGTGGAGTCAAGATTTCAACGGTATCGGTGCTGTCAGTTCCAGTAACGGTAGTGGTAGAGGTCTCAGTACCAGTCCATGGGATGGTAGTGGTGATGATAGGGTGTGGGGTCAAGATCTCAACGGTATCAGTACCATCAGATCCAGTAACAGTAGCAGTGGAAGTGCCAACACCAGTCCATGGGATGGTAGTGGTGATGGTTGGATGTGGGGTCAAGATCTCAATGGTGTCAGTACCATCAGTTCCAGTGACAGTAGTAGTAGAGGTTTCAGTACCGGTCCATGGGATGGTGGTTGTGATTGTACCACCATGTGGAGTCAAGATTTCAACAGTGTCGGTGCTGTCAGTTCCAGTAACGGTAGTGGTAGAAGTCTCGGTACCAGTCCATGGGATGGTGGTGGTAATAATAGGGTGTGGGGTTAAGATTTCAACGGTATCAGTACCATCACTTACAAGGATAGTAGTGGTAGAGGTCTCAGTACCAGTCCATGGGATGGTAGTGGTGATGGTTGGATGTGGGGTCAAGATCTCAACAGTGTCGGTGCTGTCAGTTCCAGTAACGGTAGCGGTGGAAGTCTCAGTACCAGTCCATGGGATGGTGGTGGTAATAATAGGGTGTGGGGTCAAGATTTCAACGGTATCAGTGCCATCAGATCCAGTAACAGTAGCAGTGGAAGTGCCAACACCAGTCCATGGGATGGTAGTGGTGATGGTTGGATGTGGGGTCAAGATCTCAATGGTGTCAGTACCATCAGTTCCAGTGACAGTAGTAGTAGAGGTTTCAGTACCGGTCCATGGGATGGTGGTTGTGATTGTACCACCATGTGGAGTCAAGATTTCAACAGTGTCGGTGCTGTCAGTTCCAGTAACGGTAGTGGTAGAAGTCTCGGTACCAGTCCATGGGATGGTGGTGGTAATAATAGGGTGTGGGGTTAAGATTTCAACGGTATCAGTACCATCACTTACAAGGATAGTAGTGGTAGAGGTCTCAGTACCAGTCCATGGGATGGTAGTGGTGATGGTTGGATGTGGGGTCAAGATCTCAATGGTGTCAGTACCATCAGTTCCAGTGACAGTAGAAGTAGAAGTTTCAGTACCGGTCCATGGGATGGTGGTGGTAATGCAAGGATGTGGAGTCAAGACCTCGACGGTATCAGTACCATCACTTACAAGGATAGTAGTGGTAGAGGTCTCAGTACCAGTCCATGGGATGGTAGTGGTGATGGTTGGATGTGGGGTCAAGATCTCAATGGTGTCAGTACCATCAGTTCCAGTGACAGTAGAAGTAGAAGTTTCAGTACCGGTCCATGGGATGGTGGTGGTAATGCAAGGATGTGGAGTCAAGACCTCGACGGTATCAGTACCATCACTTACAAGGATAGTAGTGGTAGAGGTCTCAGTACCAGTCCATGGGATGGTAGTGGTGATGGTTGGATGTGGGGTCAAGATCTCAATGGTGTCAGTACCATCAGTTCCAGTGACAGTAGAAGTAGAAGTTTCAGTACCGGTCCATGGGATGGTGGTGGTAATGCAAGGATGTGGAGTCAAGATTTCAACGGTATCAGTGCCATCGGTTCCTGTGACGGTAGCGGTGGAAGTCTCAGTACCAGTCCATGGGATGGTGGTGGTAATGCAAGGATGTGGAGTCAAGACCTCGACCGTATCAGTACCATCACTTACGAGGATGGTAGTAGTAGAAGTCTCGGTACCAGTCCATGGGATGGTGGTGGTAATCGTAGGGTGTGGAGTTAAGATCTCAACGGTATCAGTTCTATCGGTTCCACTGGGTCCAGTAATGGTGGTAGTAGAAGTGTCAGTACCAGTCCATGGGATGGTAGTCGTCACGATGGCAACCTTACACTCTGGGACACCTTCTGGAATAGAATCAGGACTAAAATAGTGACTGAGTGAGTTACCATCTGAGTCAGCGATCGCAAATTTTAATGATGCTGGACCATCCATGTTAACATATACAATTTTCACTGGGTAGTAGAACCCTTCATCAAGAGAAACTCTTTGACCGGTGAGACCTGGTGTATCCGAAGCCTTATCCCAATGAGCAAAAATGGCAAAATTTCCAGAGGTTGAGGTCTTATCAGGAGCACAACAGCCAAACGCTTGACCTGTTCCGAATTGGACCAAAACACCATCATCAGCACCGACAGTAAGATCATATTCACCAGTATATGGTGCCCTAAAGTAAGAAGTGATTTCCAGAAGAAAATTACTTTGAATGGTCAAACCATACATGTCCAAAGTCTCCAAGACAAGCTTTTGAGCAAAATTGATATCGGCTACTCCAGATAAATGGCCAATTTCACTCTCTCGAGTTTTGTATCCACCGGTCATATAATCCTGTTGCCTCAGAAGTTCATCATCTAACTTTGGGTAGGTATAAAATTTAACATCGAACCCTGAGTCAGTGTCCAGTGGGATCAGGCACCCAGTTTCAGCTGCTACTATAGCAAATGAAAGAGATGCAAGAAGCAAACTTGAAACCAGTTTCATCGTAGTTCGTTCGGATGTTGATAGAAATCACGGCGGTATTAGACTTTTTATATCTGACTAAATCTTACTACAGTTGCCGAGCCAAAGGCTTTATTTCTGATGCAGGGGCCCCCTCATTCAGCTTGGAATGTAGGATGCTACATTGCGGAGCTTAGATTGTGTGGTGTTACAATTAAAAGAGTTCATTTCGTGCAATTAATGGTCACATTAGTCGGTTTCGCTTGCATTGTGCGTCATTATAACTCGCATTTTATGCATATAAATGTACAGTAACCCTCGCTAAACCAATTTTTCGCGTATAGGAATTTCGCATTTGGTAGTTTTCTCTCGTCTAAATTTGGTGCCTTTTAGTTTAAATCACAGTGGCTTGTTCCCATTGGCAAGCCTCTACATATCTTGATGCTTTTGGTATTCGAGGTGACTTGCAAAATTTGATATACATATGAGAAATATCCCTTTGAAGCATTGATTATGTTCAGGAACCTGGCGAGTAGAAGGATTCTCCTGTCTAATAATAGTACCTCTTCGCTTCAAACAGCAGAACCTCCATCCATGTGTCAAGTCTCTATGCTCCTAGCACTTTACGCGTATATGGTGATTCGGTTTATTTTTATTTGTGTATGTAGGCTAACTCCCCATGATGCATTGTTTATGTACTAGAACCTCGTCTATGTAAATATTCTCTCGGCTAACAATTGTGGGCTTTCGTTTTTGGCCGCAGCACAATTGCTCGGGGTTCGTGTGTGCTCTTTGCATTGCAGCAACAATAGTTTGTGAGGTCCAGTCGTATATTAGCCAACACGATGAGCTTAATTAAAGTTACTTCAACTATTTTTCGGCTCGAACAATATTTTGTGCCCAGAAATTAAGACTAGTGGAACATCGCTGAAAAATTAGAAAGCTGAAAATATCTCTAAAAACCTTATCATTAACTATCTTTGACACTCACAATGAGATCCTCTCGAGTCATGGAAGGCCAAATTAATAATACTCAGTGCTTAGTGAGTTGGGCCGGACCAGCATGGGCAGGTACTTTCCGTGTGTGTTGTTTTCGAAAAAACTATCGATGGTTACATTTTTGTAATCTATGCCCCCACTGCAGGCTGTACACGGCATAGAACCAATTTTGCTGTGGTTTTAACCAGTCAAAACCATTAACGCTATCGTGGTGCGGCTCAACCCAAGTTTCGCATTAAAAGTTACAAATTTCGGCAAGGCACAGATTTGTAGCCTTTGGAATTTTTTCGAGAGGCAAAGCCACTAGATGAAGTGGCTAACTCTACTTCCCGCCTCGAGGTATTTGAGCCCGGAAATGGTTGTGTGATACCGGGTGATCATCTGAACTCTGCCTTCCTCTATGAAGGTTAGGATGATGACCATAGTTACGTCTTTTGGTGTCAATTTAGGAGCAATGACGGTCTGAATTTGCTCCGTTGCGCTTCAATTACCTGGTATGATAGCCGCTGCCTCGCGCATTGCACCCCAACATTCTCTTAGAAAAATATATGGGAAGATAGGGTTCAAGACATTCTGTTGTGAAATCTTCACTTTTGAAACAATGATCAACTTTATTGCGATCAATGTATGGTTCCAGCTTATTAGCTAAAGGTTCTTTTCACTAAAGTAGAAGTTGAAAAATTACACCGAATGAGACAGTGATTGACCAAGATCGTGCTCTTGAAAACCTGGAGCAATCATCTGACCGTAACCCAACCCGACCAGTGAAAAAAAATGGCGTATTGAAGCTTTAGGTCCTCACTGACTGTATATAGGTAAGCAAGAGCTGATTGTTGCAAAAGTTATCTCATTAAACGCCCTCCACACTGGCTGGATTCGATGACAATAGGCCATAGCAAAGAAATTAGTTAGCTAAAGAAAGTCTACGTATTTGGATACGTATCCACTCAATTACTAAATGTGGAAGGGTAAGGTTGTAGTTTTCGTCTTCAATATTTTGGCCAACTAAAATGAAGATCTGGTCAAAACCCTGTAGATGATAGACAGGGCAAGAAGTAACTGTAGCATGGCCTTGAAAGAACATGCTTTTAGCTATAGACCCTTTGACTGAGTAATCTATTGCACAGCTGCTGTCAGTTTGGGT